>JAGFNQ010005055.1:300901-355032 GCA_024364735.1 Boesenbergia rotunda | reverse complement strand
TTTTTTCTTCCAAGCGCTCAAGTATACAATCTCTCAACAATTTGCTTCAAGGATCAGAATATGTGTAGTAGCAACCAAACTTCTCAGTTGTAGCCCAAAGCAAGAAGATCTCGCACGCAGAGAGTTCCTCTCTTCTCTTCATCGCTAGCCACTTAACCTGTTGCTGCTGTCGCCAGACGCTCCTCTGTAGCTCCCAGCTGCTCATCTGCACAGCCCAGCTACCTGACCTCTCCTGGACTCCCTGACCTCTCCTCAGCTGAGCCCCAGTCGAGCCCCAGGTTAGCTTCCAGCAGCGCCAGCGTCCGTTGAGACCTAAGAAACGAAAGCATCCAAACCTGCTCGATGGAAAGTCTCCCTTTGACCCTCCTTGTGTGTTTGAATCCATCCCTGTAAAGCCTACACACTTCAACAGAAGCTTAGCAAATCATATCAAACATAATCAGCAATGTATCAGAGAATCGGCAGAGAAAACAGACACGATCAGAGCGTCTGACAGTGAATTTGAATTAAAGTTCAGCTCCTGATCGGTCCCCAGACCGATCAGAATGTTGCCTGATCGGTCACCAGACCTATCCAGCAGTCTGCTGCACACTCTTGATAGGTCCCCAGACCTATCCAGCAGTCTAGTGCACACTCCTGATCCGTCCCCAGACCAATCAGGATGTGGCCTGATCGGTCACCAGACCGATCAGGGTGTGACCTGATCGGTCTGGGGACCGATCAGGGCACTTCCTGACCAATCAGGATCCAACTTGATCGAACATAAAGAGGAGCTCGCGACATTTGATCGTTCACCAGAACGATCTGAATAGTATCCCTGATCGGTCACCAGATCGATCAGGAGTTGATCAGTAAGGTTCCCAATCTCACTGTATGCTCCCTGATCGGTCACCAGACCGATCAGACATAGCTGGATCGGTCACCAGACCGATCCACGAGGGAACTTCGTGCCAACTTCCCTGATCAGTCACCAGACCGATCCAGGCAAGGTCAAATCTCCTCTAAGTCACGAGAACAAGCTTCCAGCCCTTCTCTAACTCGTTCTTAGTCCCCCAGACCAAGACTCCATGCCCAATTTCACTCACCGGAACTTCAACCTGTAGGATCGTTGCCGTCCGCTAGAGGGGGGTGAATAGCGATTTTTCGAACCCCTTCTTCCTACAAGATTGTTAGCGCAGCGGAAATACAAATAAAACAATAAATACAATGCTAACAAACCGTATTTAGTTGGTATCCACCCCGGCCGAGTGACTAATCCAACAATCCGTCGGTGGATCACTCCCCAGATAACCTCCGGCTATCACGTGTCGCTCCTTGTGGGTGGAGAAACCTCGCCACAACACTTTGGACGCTTTGTGAACACAATAGACTACTAACACACTTTTCCCAAGTGAGTTTCGTCAAGAAACTCAGCCACCACGAAATCCTCTTTAAATAGGACTCGGGGCTGATTTCTCGCTACCAGTCGACTGCCCCCAGGGCAGTCGACTGGTGCTAGCCAAATTCGACCGTTGGCACTCCCAACGTTCGAATTTCCCAGCTCACCAGCCACCTACCAGTCGACTGCCCCCAGGGCAGTCGACTGGTCCCTAGCTGAATCCCTTCCCGAGTACATTCACACAGCACTCGACCCTCACAACTCGACTGACTCCTCCTCCGCAGCCTCGACTGTTGCTTTCGCGCCCTCTTCATCTTTGGCTCCCGTCCCTCGGATGCACGCAAGCCTCCAGCTTGCCTCCATGCCATCTTTCACGCATGCCTCGAAGTCCGCGCCCATCAGCTCATCGTCCCTGCTCTCCAAGGTCCCTCGGATGCGCACGCAAGCCTCCAGCTTGCCTCCATGCCATCCTTCACCGTACCGAGGCCGTCCAGTCAAGTCCATATGTGTAACCTGTACAACCTGCACACTCAACATACACATATAAGTACACAAGGGAAAATCTAACTTATACCCTTTGCCCAAATATCAAAATCTATGGTCACTCCGGACCATCTTGGGGCCTATTGCTCCAACAATCTCCCCCTTTTTTGATGTTTGATAATTCGTTTAAGTTAGGGAAAGCAAAACAGTAGTCAATAGCAAAAACAGATGCATATGCAATGCAATAGTGGATCATATCCCAAGGCATCCCACACCTAACCATCCAAGTTAGGACTTTTTCACACCTAGCACGCCAAGCTAGGAATTTCCACCACCTAATCCTCCAAGTTAGGATTTTCTACAAAATGGTCAAAATGGGCTTTTTAAAGCTTCTACCAAGCTCCCCCTACATTGAACTTACAAAGGCTTTTTAAGAACCTCTCCAAGGTTCCCCTTACGCCAAGAATGGAGCAGTCATGCTCCCCCTCAATCTCAGATCTCCCTAAACCTAGGGTTTCTAGCAAAGGTAAGTTTGGTTTCCCAACTTAAACTCAAGCTTCTCCCCCTTTGCCATACATCAAAAAGACCCCAATAATATCCCAATTATTGGTTCTTTTAATCCCTTATGGTCCTAAACACAGTGTACTAGACCCCCATACACTTGTTTCTCACCATTTGGACCCAAACCAGCTGCTGGATACCCACACCAGCCCTGCGCAGTCGACTGCCAATAGTGGCAGTCGACTGATACGTTCAGTTTCAGACTTTCTGGCCGAATTTCAAAAACGCGCCAGAAATTTCACAAATTTCCAAAAATTTTCAAACTTCGTGGACAACTTTGTGGAACCTATACCTACTTGGGAAAAATACATATACCCATGTATCTATCACCATTCCCAAGTTTGACACAAAACCAAAAAATTTGTTTATGAAAATTAAGGCAACCAAAGGGTAACCTCCCCCTTAACCCATGCCTTCTCCTAATTTTCATTTTCCCATGGTGAAGTTCTACCCAACTTAACATCATAACACCATGTTGAGTTATCCCCAACCCAACATCCGAGTTCTTCCCCCTTTGACACTCTTATAGAATTGCCTCCCAAGCAATCTTTTCCTTAGTGCCAAAAAGAAATCAACAACACTCTAAAAACCCAAAAAAAAAATTTACAGGCACACTTGCTAGGATATACCTTATCCTAGAAAAATATGATATCATGGAAATATCAAGTGTGCTTGACTTTTGGTACACATCTAAGTTTCTTAAGGATTTTGCATTAAGTATCAACTTTCAAATTCGTTTCTAATTCCATGTGTTTGTCAAATCTACCCATCATTATTCGACACATGGAATTGTCCTCAATTTCCCTTTTTGACCTCTAAATCTTAGATACCTAGGGAAACTTATCAAACTTCCTTGATTTTCAAGATATCCAATAAATTCTTATCAAATCATGGGATAACACTTTATTCAAGGACTATGAAGACATAACCAAGAGTTTTAATCCTACATCATATCCCATAATCAATCTTGTAACTTCTCATTGTCGAAACTCCCCCTTTTTATGCCTACTCTCATGTACCAGTCGACTGCCCAAATGGGCAGTCGACTGCCAAACATTCTAGAGAGTTTCTGGGCTGAGGGCAGTCGACTGTCCAAATGGGCAGTCGACTGCCACCTGATTTTCAGGTTTTCAGTTCGACTTTCAGAAATATCCTAAAAATTCTACAAATCTCCAAAAATTCTGAAATTTTGTGTGGAGATTTGTGAAGCCAATATCTACTTGGGAAAAATATGTTTCCAAATAAATGTACTCCAAATCCTAAGATTGGCACGAAATCCTACTTCTTCTAAAAAGTATCAAATGAGCTCATCCTAAAAGTGCTAATTCTCACTTCTCTTCAATGCATCCTTTTCTCCTTGATCACAACTCATTTATATCATTGAATTATATGGTGTTCCACCATTAAACCTCAACTTTATCAATTAACTCTCCTTTTTCATCTTTTTCCCCCTAAATTCTCCTTTTAATGTGCCAAAATCTAGGATTAAGACTTACCTAAGTCTTCCAACCCTTTTTGGTATATTTCATCTAATTTCCTAAGAGAGAAACTTTTGAGATCCATTTACCATGGACCCCAAAGGCTCCTAGAGCTCCCCCTTGAGCTCTTAGCCTTAGCCACCTCCCTAGGTGACTCCATCCACACTAGGCCACACTGGTGTGCCACCAGTGACTCTTGGCCTACAAAATTGACCTTTTTAACCTTTGACACCTTGTCCTTGGTTAGGTCACTCTTTTTACCCTTGGATGGCATCCCCTTGCCATCCTTAGACTTTTCCTCCTTACTAAGATTGTATGCTTTCCCAGCATACTTCTTTCCATTGCTCTTGGAGGTCTTGGATTGATAGCCCAAACCCGACCTATCATAGTTAGGTTTGATGCTACCCAACACCATGTCTAGACCTTTAGATCCAATCTTGAATCTTTCTAAGGTTTTCTCTAAAGTATCAAGTCTTGCCCTTAAGGCTTGATTTTCCCTTTTTAGCCCTCTAACCTTGGATTCCATATGTCCACTTTGGACATTCCTAGACCTATCCATTTTCTTAGGCATTTGTCTCCCCTTCTTGGGGTCAATGCCTTGATCCTTAGGTACCCAAGTCTTAGGTCTATCATGATGCATGCTTTTCTTAGGGTTATGATCTACCTTATTACCCTTAGTCCTATTATTGTACTTAAATCCATGATTATGCACAAATAAACAATTCTCATGAGTTCTAGCATGCATGGGTGAGTAATTAATATGATTCTTGAAATGTAAAGAAGAACTTGAAATCGAATTTCTTTTTAAACTAGGGTTAGAGGGTACCTCTCTTACCCTTGTAGTCCTTCCTTGTTGTGAGCTTCTTCTCTTCCTTCTTTCTTCTTTTTCCCATCATCTTAGATTTTCTATCTTTTTTAGCTCACCTTTTCTAGGGCATTTAGTGTGATAATGCCCTAGTTCTCCACATGTGAAGCATCGAATCTTCTTCCTTTTAGCTTGAGCTTCACCAATTCTACAACCCACATTAGCTTTAAAGAAATTTACAATGGGTTTAGCGTGTACCTCCTTTTTCTTACCTAGTGGGCACTTATCCTTGTAGTGCCCCTTTTCATTGCACCCAAAGCATACAATGTGGTCTTTAGTCCTTGCTTTGGTGGAGGTTGAGGCTTGGTTGACTTCCTCTTCACCCTTGGATGAAGTGGAGACTTCCTCTTGATCATGTGTAGGTGAGGGTCTCTCCTCCCCCTCAATCCTTGAGGTGGTGACCTCCTCCTCTTCTCTAGATGAGGTGGATGACCTCTCACTTTCTTCTTCACTTGAGGATGTGGACACTTCTTCCTCCTCTTGAGCTATTGAGCTCACTTCCTCGGGTTCATCTACTTCTTGAGTTTGTGTAAGGTTCTTGTGATATTCTACCAACTTGGTCCATAATTCGTGTGCATTTTTATAATTCCCTACAATACTCAAAACATTGCTAGGCAAAACATCAATTAATACATCTATTACCTTCTTGTTTGCCCTAGAGTAGTCTTGTTGCTCTTGAGTCCAATATCTAGGACGAAGCTTCTTTCCATGCTTGTCCTTTGGAACTTCGAAGGGCTCTTCTAGAATGACCATGCACTCCCACTCCATGCTAAGCCAATTCTTCATCCTCGCCCGCCAATAGTCGAAATCCTCATTGTCGTAGGGCAGTGGGGTGTAGATGTTGTCCCCCAACTTATCTTCCATTGTTTCTTCTCCTCTAGCGTGTGCTCCCTCGGCGGTTAGTCCGATCAAGAGCAGTCCTTGCTCTGATACCAATTGTAGGATCGTTGTCGTCCGCTAGAGGGGGGTGAATAGCGATTTTTCGAACCCCTTCTTCCTACAAGATTGTTAGCGCAGCGGAAATACAAATAAAACAATAAATACAATGCTAACAAACCGTATTTAGTTGGTATCCACCCCGGCCGGGTGACTAATGCAACAATCCGTCGGTGGATCACTCCCCGGATAACCTCCGGCTATCACGTGTCGCTCCTTGTGGGTGGAGAAACCTCGCCACAACACTTTGGATGCTTTGTGAACACAATAGACTACTAACACACTTTTCCCAAGTGAGTTTCATCAAGAAACTCAGCCACCACGAAGTCCTCTTTAAATAGGACTCGGGGCTGATTTCTCGCTACCAGTCGACTACCCCCAGGGCAGTCGACTGGTGCTAGCCAAATTCGACCGTTGGCACTCCCAACGTTCGAATTTGCCAGCTCACCAGCCACCTACCAGTCGACTGCCCCCAGGGCAGTCGACTAGTCCCTAGCTGAATCCCTTCCCGAGTACATTCACACAGCACTCGACCCTCACAACTCGACTGACTCCTCCTCCGCAGCCTCGACTGTTGCTTTCGCACCCTCTTCATCTTCGGCTCCCGTCCCTCGGATGCACGCAAGCCTCCAGCTTGCCTCCATGCCATCTTTCACGTATGCCTCGAAGTCCGCGCCCATCAGCTCATCGTCCCTGCTATCCAAGGTCCCTCGGATGTGCACGCAAGCCTCCAGCTTGCCTCCATGCCATCCTTCACCGTACCGAGGCCGTCCAATCAAGTCCATATGTGTAACCTGTACAACCTGCACACTCAACATACACATATAAGTACACAAGGAAAAACCTAACTTAAACTCTTTGCCCAAACATCAAAACCTATGGTCACTCCGGACCATCTTGGGGTCGATTGCTCCAACACAACCTAGCCCTCCAAGCTAGGACCCGGCCCTCCAAGCCAGGGTTTCATCCAACCTAGCTTCCAAGCTAGGACCTGACCCTCCAAGCCAGGATTTCATCCAACCTAGCTCTCCAAGCTATGACCTGACCCTCCAAGCTAGGATTTCATCCAACCTAGCCCTCCAAGCTAGGACCTGACCCTCCAAGCCAGGATTTCATGCAACCTAGCCCTCCAAGCTCGGACCTGGCCCTCCAAGCCAGGGTTTCATCCAACCTAGCCCTCCAAGATAGGACCTGGCCCTCCAAGTCAGTGTTTCAATCACCTAACCCTCCGAGTTAGGAATTTTCACACCTAGCCCTCCAAGCTAGGACTTTTCCACACCTAACCCTCCAAGTTAAGACTTTTCACACCTACCCTCCAAGCTAGAACTTTTTCACACCTAACCCTCCAAGTTAGGACTTTTCACACCTAGCCCTACTAGGTGTGCCTAGTCCCACTAGGTCTTTTTCACTGCTAGCATGCGATCTCCTGATCCACCTGGACTTAAATCAAACTTAAATCGGTGTCAACACCAAAACAACAATCAGGGTCAGACTGCATCAACAATCTCCCCCTTTTTGTTGTTTGACAACCCGATTTAAGTTTAGGCATTAAATGATCAATTGATGACAGTTCAATTATCGTAAGGGAATCAAAGTCCTCCCCCTACAATAACCCTAAACTTAATCAACCATTCTCTCCCCCTTTGTCAAACATCGAAAAGGGCATGGTTATTAAGTTTAAACATACCTCCCCCTCAAACACGGGTCTCTCCCTAACCCCAAAATAATCAAAGTATAGTTTTTGAATTGCATATGAGAGGCATATACCATAAATGTATCCTGACAACAATGTATATGCATCATACGGCAATAACTGTGAATTGCACATGAAAACATATACAGAAATATATCATGGTCAAACATATATATGTTTCATATGATAAGTAAGGAATGCAGCTGTATCCGACACATAATCCTAATTGGTCTCCGTGACCGATCAGGGTCGTTGATTACTTGATACAGAAGAATTTCTGATTAGTCTAGGGACCGATCAGATTTCAGAAAAATTCCTGAAACTCTGATACGTTCCTGACCAGACTGCATTAACAATTTGCATTCCACAACGGGGGTGTAGACTCTATTGATATTGGACGTTTCAGAAAAATTTCTGAAACACGACATTAAGAGCAAGAGTCATGACTCAACAAACCCTTTCTTATGAATTTGAACATTCCAACATAGGTTTGTATCAAATTAAGTTTCGTTCCAAGTATGATTAGCCAAACCTCATTTTAACACTTGATGTTTCAGAAACATTTCTGAGAATCAAGGGTCTCAAAAATTCCTCCCCATATTTTACCACTTGAACAAATTTGTACTCCCTTACTACCAGATTTGTACCAATAGAGGATCAAGTGTGTTTCAATTGTAATCGGATTGTATCATGTTTGTTTGTAGTATGATCATTAAACTGATACAATTCGACGAGAGGAGATCGGACTGAGGAGTTTTGACCCAAACATGGAACTTACTTATCAATGTTGATCTGCGGACCGATCAGAGGGATCCCTGATCGGTCGGTGGACCGATCAGGTTCGGCACAGAATGTTTTCTGAGTTCCAGATTTCAGAAACTCTGAAATCAGGTTTGTTTCAATTCTTAGCCATTCCCAAACCCTAACTCAATTAGATTTAATTACTTTGGTTCTAAACATGGGGTCCCTTAACCAAAATGTATATTTTCATATTAAAGGGAAAAACCATCAAAGACATTCATTTCCTAGGGTGTTGAACTTCTTAAAAACAGGCATGTACATGTTTGTATCAACATGTTTTAAGTGAGTTTAAAATATATATCAAGTCTATAATCCCCAAAACAGATTTGCATAAAACTATTTGATTAGAAAATTAATACTCATGAATAACACATTTCCAATGACAATATAACTTGAGAGTAAAACCCATACATACTAAGTTCTAAAGTGTGATTTCGAAAACCATGGTAAGCTTGAATGTGATGAGCTAGATGTTAGGGATACATGTGTATATATATCCTAAGTCCTAGAACCTTAATTTAGTTTGATACAAAGAGGTCACTAAGTCAAAGAACTTAAGTAGTGAATGTTAAAGCTCATGTTCTTTGTTTGGTGATGCCTTATTAGTACAAACTATGTGTTAATCCTTGTTCTTTAGTATGCATTCATACAATAAAATCTTGGCACACTCAGCTAGGTTCATCTCAAAAATAACAAAAAATTTAAGCCTAAGATATATCATAAGTTATTGCAAATATTTTGGCTAACTTCTAGATTCAAAGTGAACTATGGAGTTCAATCCAAATCATGGCATATTGAAGCTAAACCTTATGAATTGGATTGAAAAGTCATACTTCCAAGTGTGTATTACAGTCATGGTTCCAACCGATTTGAAATCAAGTTTGAATTAGGCTTCCAAAGTAGGTATGCTTGCAATCATTTGAATAGAAAATTCATAGACATGGATAGCACACATGATGAATGTATAATTCTATTTGGTAAAGATGAACTAGACAGTTCCTTCTTTGTTTTGGAAGCAAACATGATCATGGAAGAATTTTAATACTAAAGTAGATCATACTTAAGCATGATTAAGTTCTTTGACACATGAATTCCATAAAAATTACTAGCCAAGGGATTACATTGTAATAAGAACAAAAACAATGGGGATCAAATTATCTAATTTGAATTTTCCATAGCTAATCATGTGTATAACAATTTTCCCTAACCATGGATTTGGAGCACCCATTATCAACAACCCATATTGATAGATTCTCCCCCTCAATCCAAGCTATACAATTCTAAAGATAGATGTTTTAGGTACCCAAATTTTGGGACCTAAAGAATCTATAATGTAAGACTTTGGCACCCATGCCTTAGTCATTTTCTTCCTAACTTTTTGAACCCTAGAATCATTCTGCGCTCTAACTTTGGTTCTTGACATTAATGATGCGAAACTTGATTCTTTAGGTTGGTAACCCAAACCAACCTTGTTGTAAACCGTCTTTTGGGAGTTAAGGATCATATCTAAGGTTTTTGAGCCAATTGAAAACTTCTCAAGAATATTCTTGAGATTTTCAATTTCGCTCCTTAGGGTCTTGTTTTCATTTTCAAGGGATTCATCATGCCAATCATTAATTACCTCATCCTTAGAGGTTTTCAATTTTTCTACTTCTAATTTTAAAGATTTAACTTTGGCCTTAGATTTCTTAAGCATGTTTGTCAAGCAAGCTATTGTTCTATAGCACTTATCTAATTCCGGAGAGATTACCTCTTCATCATCCGAAGATGATGAAAGTGTAGGACCGGTGCCGTCGATAGAGGGGGGGTGAATATCGATCGTGAAATCTTTCGTAAATCTTTCGTAAGACTTCTGGACTCAGAGCGTTAGTGCAGCGGAAACATAAAAATAAAATAAAAGAAAGCAAAACAGGGGACACGGCAGGTTTATTTACTTGGTTCCCAACCCCCCAGGGTCAGTACGTCCAAGGCCTATGTACTCGGCGTTGAGTCCACTAATAGTCTCCTTTCCGGAATTTTCGGAGGCGGAGAAACCCGACTTACAGTGCAATATTACAAGCAATAATATGGAAAAATAAATACTCTAATTAATTGCAAACCAAAACACAAAGTGTGAAGCTCGGCCGATCTGGACCTCCGAAGTGCCGCGCACTTCCTCCTAGAGCCTCCCGGTCGCAGAACCTCGTCTTTAGCGCGTTGTCGTCAGTCGGAATGAACAGATTCGAAGTTGGAAAGTGTGTTGGAAGAAGAGGGGTCGAAGCCCCTTTTATAGCCCTCCTGGGGGCGCCCTGGTCGACGGGGGCGCCCCGGAAGACTCGGTCAACTCTTATCTTCATGCCTACTTCGCCGCAGGTGATAAGAACTTTGACCAGGGCGCCCCGGATGACCCGGGCACCCCCTTGAGGGCTTATCCTGTGTTCTGGCTTCGAAACAGCAAAACAGCTACTAATCAGGGTGCCCCGGACGCTCCGGGCGCCCCGGTTGACACCTGTTCTGCATCACGAAACTGCATGTTTTAGTACTACCTGGGGGCGCCCCGGACGCTCCGGGCGCCCCCAACAGCCTTTTTCAGCAACTTGCTTTGTCTCCGGTTCTTGGTACCTACAAGATACACAAATACAAAGCACATATACATACAATGTTAGGCTTAAGGACTTGGTTCGGACTTCGGATTGACACGCAATCCTAGGTCGAACCGACGCAAACTCTTACCCCCGAGAAAGCGCCTTTCACCTACTCCTTTCAGGAGACGGTTGCCACTCGGTCCTTCGGGTGGACTTTTGCCTAGCCGCCCTTCGCTAGGTCTTGGATACCAAGCATCCCTTCGCTTGGTGCCTAGCAGCCCTTCGCTAGGTCTTGTTTCCCTGACAGCCCTTCGTCAGGTGCCCAGCAGCCCTTCGCTAGGACTTGTTCCCCTGACAACCCTTCGTCAGGTGCCTAGCAGCCCTTCGCTAGGACTTATTTTCCTAACAGCCCTTCGTCAGGTGCCTAGCAGCCCTTCGCTAGGTCTTTTCTTTCTGGCAACCCTTCGCCAGAGCCTAGCAGCCCTTCGCTAGGTCTTTTTCGTTTTGGCAGCCCTTCGCCAGAGCCTAGCAGCCCTTCGCTAGGTCTTAGGGTTTCCATGCCTAGCTTAACTAGGACTTTTCTCAGGCTTAGGTTACTTCTCCTTCGCTCCCCTTTGTCTGTTCAATATATTACTGACTTAAGTACATTGTCAAACATTAAAACACATAAAGGAGAACATCATTGATGCAACTTGCACCAACAATCTCCCCCTTTTTGATGTTTGACAATAACTTAAGTTAGATTGGTTTAAGGGGCTAAATTACTATCCTTGGGATAGAAAAACTAAAAGGTATAGGTTTTGGGAGAGTAAAAAATTTTCTAACTGAAAAAAAATTCTAACTTAAGCACTCTCTCCCCCTTTGTCATGCATCAAAAAAACTTGCATCAACAATAAAAAAACTTTGAATTTTTGTTTTGAAAATACTTAGTGCAATTTTGTTTTTAAAAAAAATTGCATAAATTTGAAAAATGCTCTAGGTTTAAAATATAAGTACTTTGAAAAGATGATTTGTAAGGAGTGCAAGTACTTTTAAAAGATTATTTAAATCCCTTTTTGAAAAAATATAAGTATATTTTTTGAGAAATTAAGTACTTAACAATACATTTGAAAATATTTTTTTTTTCAAAATTAAGAATATTGGTTTTGAAAGACATAAGTACTTTTTTTTTGAAATATTTTACTTGATTGAGTTTCTTTTCCAGTCTGACACCATCCTAGGAAACCTTATTGACCACAAGGGCATTTCCTAAGTGTCCTGGAAAGTTTTCAAACAAGTAAATATTATTATAAATTTTTAAGAAAAATGATAATATTTCACAAAGTATGTGCTGAAAAACTGTGTGAATTTTGAAGATCTAATATTTTACTTAACTTGGTCTATTTTCCAGTCTGACACTATCCTAGGAAACCTTGTTGACCACAAGGACATTTCCTAAGTGTCCTGGGAATTTTCCAACCTAAGTAACTATTATTTCAAAATCATTTCATAAGTCACACAAATTTTAACAAGTGGTATTTTGAAAAACATAGATTTTTAGTATTTTAAAAGCATGTAATTGAATAATTCTTTTAATTTGACCTCCCCCTAAACTTGACTCAGTCCTGGGAAGCTTGTTGACCACAAGTACTCTTCCTTTGAGTCTTAAGGTTTGATTCAAATCAAAGGAATTTTCTAATAATAAAAAATAGTTTAAGACTTGAAAAAATTTGACTCAGACTCCCCCTAAATCTGACACCTCCTAGGAGTCCTTTTTAGATTATGAAGTGGACCTTCCTCTGTGTCTTTAGGGTTTATCAGAATCAAAAGAACAGGTAAACATTTGATTTTTGCAATAGGTAAAATCTTTTTCGAAAAGCCACAAGTGATAACGATTAAAGCATGATTTTCGAAAAGATATTTTCAAATAATAGTAATGTTTTTAAAGTGCAGTTTGAAAAATATGAAAAGCACTCCCCCTGCATCAATGTCATTTGACTCTATCTAAGTGCCCTAAGGAACTTTAGTGCTGTCCTAAGAGGCTTGTGTCTAATTGCGTGAGTCAATCAATTTTTGAAAACAATATACCTTTTTGAAAAATGTGTAATATATATAATCAATCAGACAAGCATGAATTCCATAAAAACATTATTATGTTAAAGCTCTATTTTGAAAAATATATTTTTAGGAAAATATTCTAACAATTTTGAAAAACAATTTTGAAAAATATTTTTCAATTCATTAGTCCTTAACATCTCACTCATTTTAGATGTATCAATACAACAAGCATGATTGCCTTATAGGTGTATTGTGAGATGCTTGAATCATTTTCCATTATTAAATCTGAGATTTAATTGAAATTTGTGTTAGATTCGAATTTGACAAAAGATAATTTGAATTTGAATTTCAGAAATTGACTTCCAGGTCTTGGCGAGGCACTAGGCCTTCTTTGGCCGTAGCCTTATAGGATCATCCACCCTTTCCTTGACAAAGCCTTTTAATGAAATTTCATTTTCAAATTAAATTAGGTCATTTTCTGGTCTAACTAGCTTGGGTCTTGGATCGATAGCTTCGGCTGGTTTCACCAGTCTAAAGAGACCAAGTAGACTTGATCTTATTAGAGTTGGTTTCCCCAACGTACTATCATCTCACCTCCTCCCAATACTATGTTGCCAAATTTCAATTATCTTTTTCTTATGACCTTTCTAAATTATGCATAAAAATTAAATATGAATGACATGTCATATATTTAAAGGAAAATAGCAAATGCATGGCATGACAATTATGCATGAGTCAAACAAGTCAAGACATTTTATTTTTGTTTCTAAGAATGTATCAAATTCTCGATTTGATACATATCGTGTGAACCTGCGAATATGTCAACCCACTTTGACATATTTGATTTTATTGAATTAATTGTTGCGGTTTGGGTAAGGTTTTAGTTTGGTTCAGGTTTAAGTGATTTAAGATTGGATTTAGTTGAATTAAAATTGAGTTAATTTGAATTTAATTGAATTAAAGTTGAGTTAATTTGAATTTAATTGAAAAGTGAATTAATTTGAATTAATTGAATTAAAGTGAATTTATTGAATTAATTTGAATTAAGGTGAATTAATTGAATTAATTTGAATTTAATTGAATTTAAGTGGATTAATTTGAATTATTTGAATTTAATTGAATTTAATTGAATTTAAGTGGATTAATTCGAATTATTTGAATTTAATTGAATTTAATTGAAGTGGATTAAATCGAATTTAATTGAATTTAATTGATTTTAAGTGGATTAATTCGAATTTAATTGAATTTAATTGATTTTAAGTGGATTAATTCGAATTATTTGTTGCTTTAATTGAAGTTTAATTGAATTAAAATGATTTAATTGAATTAAATTGATTTAATTGAAGTTTAATTGAATTAAATTGATTTAATTGAAGTTTAATTGATTTAATTGAAGTTAATTTGAATTAAATTGATTTAATTGAAGTTTAATTGAATTAAATTAATTAATTAAAGTTAATTAGATTAATTAAAGTTTAATTGAATTAAATTAATTAATTAAAGTTAATTAGATTAATTAATGTTTAATTGAATTGATTAGATTAATTGAATTAATTAAGATTTATTTGAATTAATTAAGATTTAATTGATTTAATTAAGATTTAATTGAATTAATTAAGATTTAATTGATTTAACTGAATTAATTAAGATTTTTTTGAATTAATTAAGATTTAATTGAATTAATTAAGATTTAATTAAGGTTTAATTAACAGTTGTGGGTTTAAATTCATCATTTTCATTATTTCGAAAATTTCTTCTTCGTTTTTATTTTTCTTTCCGAATTTTTCTATTAATTTTGATTTATTTGATCCTTTGTAATTTTCATTAATTGTGGCCCTAATCTTAGAAAATTCCATTTCCTCCTCAAAATCAATATCCTCAAAGTGTGTGGAGTAAAATGGGTCACTAGTTAAGGTTTTATAGTAGTCTTCAGGATTATCTATAATTAAATTATTATCAAGAATAAAATCATTTTTATCCTCAGAATAATTTTCAATTAAATCATGTTTATCCTCAGAATAATTTTCAATAAAATCATGTTTATCCTCAGAATTATCCTTAAGGTTTTCAAATTCAAATTCGGAGTTATCCTTAGGATTAACTTTTTCTGAATTAAAATTGTCAGTAATATTATCAGAATTGATTTTATCAGAATTATTATCAGAATAATTATCAGAATTAATTTTATTAATTTCTGAATTTATATTTTGAATTAAACAATTAATTTCTGATATTTTAGTCATATCTTTATTTTCTAGCTTATCATGCAAGAGGCTAATTTTATTATGCAGTAATTCTAATTTATAAGAAAAATTAACTAAATTATCACAAAATATTGCAGGAAAAATTTTCGGAACATAAATTTTCCGTACCTTCGCCGGACACTTGTTTTTGTAGTGTCCGTACTTCTCGCATTTGAAGCATTGTACATGTTCCTTGTTCTTCCGGACTCCTGGCGCTGGTACCTCCTTCGCCGCCGGTGGTGTAGACCGAGTCTTACGAGTAGGGCACTGATTTTTATAGTGCCCTCTCTCCCTGCACGTGAAACAAATAATATGCAATTTAAAATTAGACATTAAAAAAAATTGTACCTGATTCACCCCTGGGCTCCCCCTCAACTCCTGGCGTCGTTGCTCCGTCGGCGGTTAGTCCGGTGAAGAGCGGCTCGGCTCTGATACCACTTGTAGGACCGGTGCCGTCGATAGAGGGGGGGGTGAATATCGATCGTGAAATCTTTCGTAAATCTTTCGTAAGACTTCTGGACTCAGAGCGTTAGTGCAGCGGAAACATAAAAATAAAATAAAAGAAAGCAAAACAGGGGACACGGCAGGTTTATTTACTTGGTTCCCAACCCCCCAGGGTCAGTACGTCCAAGGCCTATGTACTCGGCGTTGAGTCCACTAATAGTCTCCTTTCCGGAATTTCCAGAGGCGGAGAAACCCGACTTACAGTGCAATATTACAAGCAATAATATGGAAAAATAAATACTCTAATTAATTGCAAACCAAAACACAAAGTGTGAAGCTCGGCCGATCTGGACCTCCGAAGTGCCGCGCACTTCCTCCTGGAGCCTCCCGGTCGCAGAACCTCGTCTTTAGCGCGTTGTCGTCAGTCGGAATGAACAGATTCGAAGTTGGAAAGTCTGTTCGAAGAAGAGGGGTCGAAGCCCCTTTTATAGCCCTCCTGGGGGCGCCCTGGTCGACGGGGGCGCCCCGAAAAACCCGGTCAACTCTTATCCTCGCGTCCACCTCGCCGCAGCTGATAAGATCTTTGACCAGGGCGCCCCGGATCTTCCGGGCGCCCATCTTGAACCCAGTCAGCGCTTATCCTGTGCTTCTGGCTTCGAGACAGCGAAACAGGCTGCTGGGGGCGCCCCGGACGCTCCGAGCGCCCCCGTGAGGGCTTATCCTGTGTTCTGACTTCGAAACAGCAAAACAGCTACTAATCCGGGTGCCCCGGACGCTCCGGGCGCCCCCACTGACACTTATTTTGCCTGTTTCGAAGTAACACTGCTTTTGTGCTTTACTGGGGGCGCCCCCAACACTCCGGGCGCCCCCAACAGCCTTTTTCAGCAACTTGCTTTGTCTCCGGTTCTTGGTACCTACAAGATACACAAATACAAAGCACGTATACATACAATGTTAGGCTTAAGGACTTGGTTCGGACTTCGGATTGGCACGCAATCCTAGGTCGAACCGGCACGAGTTCCTATCCCCGAGAACTCACCCTTCACCTACTCCTTTCAGGAGACGGTTGCCACCCAGCCCTTCGGGTGGACTTTTACTTAGCTTCCGATTACTCCGGATCTCGAGACGCCCGAACCCCGACCCGTCTCTACTCCTGTCCTTAGTCATTGCTCAACTAAGTTGCTCAGTCCCTTGGACCAAGACTTCATTACCTAGCAATCCTTCGCTAGGTGCCTAGCAGCCTTTCGCTAGGTCTTTTGTTACCAAGCGATCCTTCGCCTGGTGCCTAGCAATCCTTCGCTAGGTCTTCTATGCCTAGCAACCCTTCGCTAGGTGCCTTGTTCCCCTGACAACCCTTCGTCAGGTGCCTAGCAGCCCTTCGCTAGGACTTATTTTCCTGACAGCCCTTCGTCAGGTGCCTAACAGCCCTTCGCTAGGTCTTTTCTTTCTGGCAACCCTTCGCCAGAGCCTAGCAGCCCTTCGCTAGGTCTTTTTCGTTCTGGCAGCCCTTCGCCAGAGCCTAGCAGCCCTTCGCTAGGTCTTAGGGTTTCCATGCCTAGCTTAACTAGGACTTTTCTCAGGCTTAGGTTACTTCTCCTTCGCTCCCCTTTGTCTGTTCAACATATTACTGATTTAAGTACATTGTCAAACATTAAAACACATAAAGGAAAACATCATTGATGCAACTTGCACCAACAGAGGACTCCAAGGGCAAGCCGGTAAGTGGACTTCAAAGGGCACACGTGAAGGGTGGCATGGAGGCAAGCCGAGGGCTTGCGGGCGCATCCGAGGGACGATAGCCGGTGGAAGAGGACTTCAAGGGGCAAGTGATGGACCCGAGATATGTGTCACGAAATGTGTGGGTCCTCCAAATTTAGAATATTTATAAAAATGCTAGAAACCCTTTTTGCAATCAAAGTATGAAAACGTAGTAAAGGGGCCACAGGTCGTATTTTTCCTAGGGACTAGTTGAGAGTTTGTTTGATTCGAGCTCGTGTTTATGTGTCGTTTGTGAATTTTGGGTTTCAAATTAAAATCTGGGTTTTTGGTTGCAAATAGAAATGGGAAACTCAGGGAAAAGAGAAGGAAACTTAACCATGGAACTTGACAAGTGATAACAAGTTATAACTCAACCAATGGACAACTTGATCAACTAAAGCACTTAACCAATTTTTTCCGAAAACGAATCTGATTTCAAATTCAGAAACAAATGCTAAGCAATGAAGCAACACAGCAGTGCAGGCAATTTTCAGAAGCAAGCCAACTTGAATCAAATGCTATCTATAAAATTCAGCAATCAAACTTTAAACAAACACTACACAACTAGCTACAAAATCCGGAGGCAAACCAATGCAGAGAAGTTCAAAACGATTCGAATGCAATACTAATTGAATTCAAACATCACAGCACACTAGAAGTACCATATAACTTACTACAAATCATTGCCTAAACTGCACTTGATACAAGTGCAGAATTCCAGCACTTGGCACGCAAAAGAGAACTGCTCAAAGACTGATTCAAAGACTGATGTGCTGCAAATTTGCTTCCAATTGCAAAAATTGCAAACTGACAATATTTCGAATTCCAGCTGATCACTACAACTTGGTAGACAAATCCACTCAAGAAGTGCAAGGCATAGATGAGTGAAAGAAATCAGAATAGCAGCAAAATTTCAGAAATGCAGGGACTGAATGTTGAAGCTACTACAGAAATGCAACCCGAATGCAGGAACTAATAGATCAAGTTGAATATGATGCAATGGGTCACTAACTAACAGCTTTTCTGATAAGTGAAATCAAGGATTTAGATACTAGTTGAAGAATTTCAGAATCGATTCAGAATTTGCAGATAAAAACTTGCAGTTTTGCAGAAATAGACTGATAGCGTTTAATGCAGAAATAGTGTGCAGAAATGATGCGCAACTGAATACAAACACGCATGCAAATGAATTCAAATATTCCAATCGAAAATTCAGATAAGATTGTAGAAAATCTAAGCTCACTAATATGAAATGCAGAAACACTACACTGAAAGTTGGAACGCAACTACAGGACTGATACATAGGGCAAAAGCTGAACAAAACTGAAATCGCAAGCACTAAATAACTAAGCGGGTTGAAATTAAGTGTAATTTAGTCCTAAACAGGTAACCTAGTTATGAGAATGCAGAATTCAAAACAAATTGGAGTGCAAGAACAATTAAATAACTGAATTTAACTGATAAACAACTCGGCAGGTAACTGAT
Source organism: Boesenbergia rotunda (assembly GCA_024364735.1). Lineage (NCBI taxonomy): Eukaryota > Viridiplantae > Streptophyta > Magnoliopsida > Zingiberales > Zingiberaceae > Boesenbergia > Boesenbergia rotunda. Next base: position 336,306 of record JAGFNQ010005055.1, on the reverse strand, counting down.
ACGCGAGCTCTAAGTGTAAACAAACTGAGATTAAATCTAAGAGTTCACTAAACAAACTTCGTAGTTGATTACTTGCAGAATTTAAAACCTAATTAAGGGCAAAAACAGTTCAGAAAGGTTAAACTACAGCAGATACGAAAATGCAGAAATGAAACACAGCCGAAATCGAAATTACAACTATAACTGAAAATTCGCTAAGAAAACTACTCCTCAATCCTTCCCTAGCTCAAATCCTCCTTGTTCGTCACGCAAGGGCTGGCCTCGAACCCGTAAGCTTAGCAAATCATCAAGAAATTGTCTCTGCGATTCAATCCCAGCTCGAACTCTGCCCAATCTGAATTTCCATTCGAATTCTTTAATCTCGTTGCGTCCAAGTGCGATGGTGATTCGGGGATGGTCAGAGCACTCTAGGGAACCCCTCCAGATAGCTCCGGGTGATGTAAATTGAATGCAACTGAGATCGATGACTTCAAACAGCAGAGCTACGGAAACCTCACAATGGCTCTGTTCTTTGGCAATTCTCAAGCTGGAAACTTCACTAGACCTCCTCTTGATGATCAAGAACTTGATCTAAGCAAGAAATTGAGGGGTCGCGCCCCTTGGATTGAAGAACTACCGAAGAGAAACTAAGAACACGAAGAAGAAGCTGGACTGCGGCGGAGACGTGACGAAGCTGAAGGCTGGGGAATTTCTGATTAAATACATAGGAATGGACGGTCCAGATTGATTTGGATGAATCCAACGGCTGATCTTGCTCTGATTTAATCTAAACTTTGATGATGATGATTTGGGGTCAGGATCTGCCTCGTGGTAGCTCGGATCCTCCAGATGTGCAACGGATGGTCCAGATCAACCTAATCTTTGAATGGACGATCTAGAGCCCTCCGAGCTTGATCTAACGGTTGAATGAGCTCTGATTGGGATGAAACCTTCAGATCTTGATCAGAGTGCTTGATCAACCCTAACCCTAGCTCGGATTGCTTCAGATGGTCCCGGATGGCTCAGATCTAGCCGCTTTTGAATCGGACGGCCCAGATTAATCCGAAACTTGATAACTCGATTTGGGTCCACTTCCGACTCAAGTTTGACCCAGTATGCCCTAGGTCCTTGAACCTTTCATGCCTACAAAAATAGATCAAAAATTTAATGGCCAAATAATCCAAATATGTGCAAATTTACAATTAAGTCCAAAATAAGAGGAAGTTCTAAAACCTAGGGTAAATTCACAATTAAGCAAGTAAAACATGGGTCAAACATGGATTTTAGCAACTAAAATAATCAATAAAATGGTACTTATCAGCAAGCCAAGGGAGTGTACTTGAAGGTATACGTGAAAGAGGGTCTTTGGAGTGAGGAAGAGTGATTTTGTAAGCTGGGTAGTCGACTGGGAATAAATCAGTCGACTGCCAGTAGAGGACTCGAACTCACAATAACATCAGTCGGCTGGTCCAGGACCAGTCGACTGATCAGGTCAAAAACTAGTCGTTAAGTCTAGCCGTTAGCTAGGAGTTTGGCTAGGACCAGTCGACTGCCCCAGGGGCAGTCGACTGGCGGCGAGCTAGATTGTTTGATTAAACAGTCCTCTCCACTATTTAAGTTGTGGCTTAAGGCCAAGAGAAGATTAGCTCTTCATTGTAAGATCTTCTCTATTGTGTTCATCTTCCTCCTCAAACCCTAAAGTCATCTTGTAAAGAGAAAGAAATGTTGTGAGAGGTTGTTCTCCATCGAGAAGGAGAAAGCTTTAGCCGGAGTTTGCCGAGGCGTGATCCACCGAAGGATCAAGGGATTGTCTACCTCAAGGACAAGCCGTGGAGTAGGAGCAAGGAATCTCTGAACCACGTAAAATGGTATTGTTTTAGTATTGTTCTTATTGTTAAGATTTCGTGTGTGCTAACATTGTAGGAAGAATCGCGACTTGGGGTGACCGAGCTTTTCACCCCCCCCCCCTCTAGCCGTGCCATCAGTCCTAACTTCATTTAGATTAGACTCAACCACATTTGGATGAGATATTAATTAACTAAAATGTTTAATAAATTAATAATAGAGGAGGATGAAAAGATTCTGTTCATTGAATGAAGAGAAGTTGAAGAGCCACATGAGAAGATGTGCTCTTTATTGGCTTTAATGAATGGAAGATAAAGGGACAAAAACTCTTCATATTCATGGGATGAGTATAAAAGAGTTTTTTGTCATTTGGATGAAGCTAAGTCTTTTCCTTCCTCTCTTCCTCCTCTTCTCCCTCTTTGGCCGAAACCCCATTTTGGGGTTCTTGGTGTCTCTGCGAACTACCTCAAGTTGCTAGCACAACTAAGGTAGTTCTTCTCCGAACTAGCTTCCCATCTCTCAGGCGTCGCGCACGTCCTTCTTGATCCACCGGCGTACTCTTCTGCAGCTTCCGCGTCCCTCGGATTGCACCAAGCCCGTCAGCTCACTTCCCACACAACCTTCTCGTCCACTACATCTTACGCTCGACTTCCTCCGTACTTAAGCTCCTACACACTTAGCAGAGGATTAGAAAACATAGGACCTAACTTAACCTAGTTGATCACATCAAAATTAACTGGAGTACCAACACTTAGTACTGTGATGCATTTATTCCTTTGTATTATATATCTGTTTTGAGACCTGAGATCAATTATTACCTGTGTGTGTTGTATGTGTGTTTAAATTGTCCGTCGAATAGGGAAGATATTATTCGATTTTATATTGGATCAGCAACTCAATTGATCTCGAGACATGATATTATTATTGAGAAATTAAGGGAGAAGATAGACATTAAAATTTACCTGGGCATCTTTAACCGACTATCATTTTTTGAATTTTTATTGCTATCAACTCACAACATTACCCTGTGTTAAAACATCCCTCGTTACTTCAGTCATTTTATCCGTCAAATAGAAATTATGATATATATATATATATATATATATATATATATATACATATATATATATATACATATATATATATATATATACAAAATTGTTATCGTGCATGACAAAACTACGCGGGTTCACCAATCCCCTCTAGGTTATATTTTTGTTCGGAAAATTGTTATCGTGCACGACAAAAATACGCGCCCCTTGCGTGACAGTTATGTTGATGGAATATTTTTTTTTGCTAAAATTAAAATTTTCTCACAAAATTAATAATTTCTGACAAAATTAATAATTTCTCACAAAAAAAAAACTCCTTCCTCTTCGCCTCTCTCTCGTCCTCTCTCGTCTGCGACGGGCCGAGCGTGGCCGGAGGCGGGCCCGAGGCAAGTGTCCGGTGGGCGCGACGTTGGTTTGGGGCTGCGACAGGCGGCAACCGAGCTATGATGAGTTGGCGATGGCTAGAGGCGGGCGACGGGCGCCGGCGGGTTCACCAATCCCCTCTAGGTTATATTTTTGTTCGAAGGCGGCGGCCTCCGGCCGTCGCCGGTGGGCGACCAGCTGGAGGCGGGGGGTCGACGTGCGAATGGCGGCGGGGGGCCGACATGCGAATGGCGGCGACGGGCGGCGTCAAGTGCAAGGTGTGTGCCGGCATCGATGGGTTCACCAATCCCCTCTTGGTTATATTTTTGTTCGGAGGCGGCGGCCAGAGGTCGCCGCCGGTGAGCGATCGGCTGGAGGCGGGCGTGGTGGTCGGGCAGCTGACATGCGAATGGCGGCGACGGGCAACGTACAGGTGCGTTTCACAAGGCGCGCGTGATATCAATACTCCATATATATTTTGGTTCAAGTTATTCACTTTAGTTAATTTATCAACTTTATATCATTAGTTAATTTATCAACTTTATATCATTAATATACCTGTTGATACTCACATGATTTATAATATTTACTCATATTGATATTATACCATGGATAAACTATATACTTATTGATTAAAAAATAAGACTTGAGAATTTATCTTAATTGATGATAGCATATAAAGATAAATTTTAATTTCAATAAATAAATATTAGATGATTATAAATATATACATATGTATATTATTTGAGAACTTAAAGAAAATTTTAAAATTTTTATAAAAGATTGTGATTTAGATTGAATTTATGCACATCCTTCTTGATTACCCATTAATCATTTAACTTATTATCTATATTCCTTGGCCTCTAAATTTTATAATCTTACCGTCTTAGGAACATTTTTAATATTATAGTCGGTTTCGGCCTTATATAAAATTGCTCAAAGATTTCGACGTTGATTTCTTATTTGTTTTATTTTCGTCTTATTTGTTTTATTTTCGTCTGGTTGTATTTACGTTTTATTTCGTATGTCGGTTTATATTGTTTTATAATCAATGAAGCATAAATGAATGTTTTTAATTATTCTATTTGAATGATTCCTATCGACTATTGATGAATTTTTTTAATTATTCTATTCGAATGATTCCTATCGATGTGCGGAATTCAGAGGCGTGACACCCTGCTCACAGTTAGCAACGCACAGCATTGACGCATTGCATTGGACAACTCAAACCACCAAAAATCTGAATTCTTAGCCGGCACATCAATATCTACAGACTACAGCTCGTCGAGAATTCTATAGTGTCTTAAAGTTGCAGTATTGCGGTTTAACTGTTGATCAATGGTTGGAAAACTGGTATGAGATACTAATGTTTGCTTCCTGCCTTTGAAGAATGATAATTTATAAGTATTCAAACACATCAACTTACTGAACACACTCAACTTACTAACCAGTTGGGTGTTCTTCTACAAAAGAACTGATTTAATGAGAAAATGAAGACTTTATATAGTAAAGCACAAGGTACATAAAGCAGTGTTTATTCTCTTAACAGTATGCAACTACACACTGGAGATCTTTGATAGGCTTGATTTCCTGATGGCTATTTTCACTTTGATAACCAGTAAATCAACATGAGAAATGTACAAACCGAAGCTACAAAGGAGAGGATTATGGTGTCCATTGACTTTTTCCTTTTAATTGAAGAAAGAATATGATTTACCTGCAGAGAAGTGCAAGGCGGAGTATATGATGCTACGTATAAAAATTTAAAAGAAGGAATTTGTATTGATCAAATATGGGATTCATATAAGACATACCGTAGGAAGTCTGCTGCTGACATTGCTGATCTTTGTGGTGATGCCGCCAAATGTAGAACGCTGAAGAACAAGTGCTCCTAGAGTAGCTTGGGCTTGAGATATTACATTATCCATCTGCAGTAAGAAAAATATCGTGGAGTGTTAAGTTAAATGCATAAGAGGATTAATCGATTCACATAAAAGAGGAAATTTTAGGCCAAACATGATAAAAGGCAATTCTTGCTGTCCACCAGTGTATGGCATTAAATTATCAACATATCATGTAGGAATACAACCCATGTAATAAGAAAGGGCAACCAATAATCATATTTGGAATCCTTGGCTAACAGGACCACGTGCGACTACAAAACCTTTGATTTCCTTAAAAAATCTGGTAGAAATATTAGTAATACTCCAATATTTCCAAATGCTTTCCCTTGTCATCCTACAAAAATATCCATCTGAATAATTTGCATAGACTTCTAAACATGTCAACCAACTGAAAACTGAGGTCCTGCTGAAAAGAAACGAAGAGAGGAGATAATATGGAAAGCTTATTTACATTCTGGTTACTAAATGAAAAAGAACTGGCTTTTTGATCCCCCTTATCTTCCCGATAATTGAGTCCTAAAAGCACACTTTTTCTATATGCAAATGAGGAAGACAGGTAGAGATTTAAGTTTCTGTCCTCGCCCACCTATTTTATGAGATGGAGCGGATTAGGTTATGATGCACCCTGAAACCTTGTTATTGTACTAGGATTAGAGCAAAAAAAATGTTTGCGATGACAGCAGTGGTAAACCAATATTAAGTAAAGTGGGTTCAAATTGAGCACACTTATACTTTAGATACAATAATAAATATTTTCAAACAAAAACCTGAGTAAATAATTTAGACATGTTATTTAGGTGTCAAATTTTAAATAATTCTGGCCATTTTCATTGAAATTCCGCTAGAGCAGGCTCATCATATAAGTGCTAATTACATACTCATGTATGAAACCAAAAAGAGCACACTTATACTTTAGATACATTGATAAATATTTTCAAACAAAAACCTGAATAAACGATTTAGACATGTTATTTAGTTGCTAAATTTTAAATAATTCTGACCGTGTTCATTAAAATTCCACTAGAGGAAGCTCATATAAGTGCTAATTACATACTCATGTATGAAACCAAAAAGAAAGAAAAATGGATGAAAAATTAATTTGGAAACAAAAAGACACTGTAAAAGATTAAAAGGCTGTAATGATGTGTGGTTGTAAATTTGTAGGTTGTTAGGTAGAAACACAAAGGAACTTACACATTTCCATATAGATACATACACGCCAAAATATAGAAGCTGAGGGAGGGGGGTTGACAGAATGGCACCTGTCCTGAATTTCTGCTTATAGCTGCTTGCTCTTTAAGTAAAGCGTGCTCAGCAGAATCAGCACCACCTTCAATGTCTGCTTTTTCCCTATCATAATCTCTGAATTCTAGAAGAAGAGATGATCGTTCTTGCTTTGCTCTAAGGCTAGAACGAAGCCTATAAAATTCCTAAAAAATCCCCACGTTAAAAACCAGATTAATTTTCTGATATTTTGACTACCACAATCTTATTCTGTCCCCAACAACAAAAAATGTTAGCAGAATATTGAACCTGAGAAAGATCTTGTAGTATTTCTTTATGTCTGGTCAATGTATGGGAAATGATCTGTGAACCTCCAGAAGATACCCAAGTTTGCATTTGCAAATTGATTTGCTGAAGTTGCTTCAGTAAATGTTCAATGCTAGATTCCAAATCTGCTACTGAACCATCAGGTTTCGATGAAGCCAGTCTTCGATATGAAGTCATCCGCTCATCCAACTGAGCTTCAAGCTTCCTTGCCTGTCAACAAGGAGTAAAAAAATGCACCCATCCAACAAGGAAAACTGTGCAAATCCAACACAATCAAAATTCTAGGATCCACGATCAATTCAAGACCAAGTTATTTCTGATAGAATCATGACAATAATCTCGACGAGAAAAAGAAAGGCCCGCGAAAGATCAAGAAACACGGAAGATTTCACGAGGGACCGGGAAAAGCTAGGGCACCTGTTTCCGAAGGGCGTCCCACGAGGACGCCTCCATGATGGCTCACCGGAGATCAACCGTGAGATCGAGAAGAGAGGCGAGGGTTTGCTTCTCGTCGCCGGGACAGGAATTTTCACTGTGTCCGATGGACGAACCATCGAGGAAATGACTCCACCAACCGGCCACGAACATCTAATCCGGTTTCTTTACGGTCGAGGTCAAAACACGCCGATTTGATTTGGTTCAAGTCCTATGGTTCGAAATGAACTATCATTGTTTTCAGCTTGCCGCAAGGAAAAAGGAAGGGGAGCAGGTAAACGGGATATTTAAATGCTGCGCGCATGGGCGTCGAGACCAAGCACCCACTTCTCCGCGGCTTCCCCTCTCTTCCTCTTCTTCTCCTCGGCCGCTTCTTCTCCTCTTCCTCCTTCCCCTCCTCCGTCTTCGCTCGCTTCCCCTGCTCCCAATCGACGCGCCATGTCGCGGCCCCTTAGGATCGCAGTCGTCGGTGATGTGGTAAGGTTTTTGGTCAAATTGTTTGGAAAGTTCCCTATCTTGTGCTTGGTTTCGTTTTTTTTTTAATTAAAAAAAATTGTGGCCCTCAGAGATTGTGTTTCCGCTGTTCAACTGTTGTGGCTTGTTTTTACGTGTTTTTCCTTGGTCAATTTCTGGAACCGGGGTATAGTTTTTTTTAATTAAAAATTGTTTATTTATTTATTTGCAAGCTTTACAAGTACATGGTCTATCGAGTTTTTCATGGTTCCGAAGCTTTTCGTTGAAGATATCATTATCGCCTTTTGAATTATTTTCCGACCAGCAATCCATGGTTATGCTAGTATTTAGTGTTTGTTTTCAAAATAATATTATTTGTATGGAGTTAACGTTGTTTGACAATTTGACGCTGAAGCATGACCAATGGGACTTGGAACAAGACTCAAGAGCCCTTGATTTTCTGCAGGTACTATCCCAATTTCCATAATAATTTAATGGCCAATTCTCAACAAGTCAAGCTACAATCTATATTTACACCATAGGTATTGTTGTTCGTTTTAGATTATTTATGTTATGCCACTCCAATCTATAGCATTGATCTTGCTGTTGTACTTGCAGTATTTCCTCATTGGCTTATTCTGTTTAGCTGCATTGTCTCTGCAAATGTGATTAATACTTGACAAGCACTTCACTTCTTAGGTTTTGTAGGAGAATGAATCTTCTTAGCTTCACAAAATTTTAGTTTGGCCTACTATGGTGATGATAAATTAATATCTGCGATGAGGATCTAAGAAATGGTATAACCAAAAAATTTCCTCCACTTATCCTTTCAAAACTTTGAAGGAGTATGGATAGTAGATTTTGTAAATGTGTTCGATTGGTGTACATTTGTTTATAGCTTATATGCCCATATTAACATTACTTCTAACTAAGTTGCTTATGAAGACAGTTTCAAATATTTGTGACCCCTCTTGGCTTCTTCTATTACATTAAATAACTTTCTTAGATATTATTAATTGATTATGTTGTCAGTATAATAGCTAGACATCTTGACATGATACCAAGTAGATATGCACTAGCCTGATTTAGTTTTCCCAACACGTTTACATAATCAATTTTAATATACTAATATTTTCGTAACTGTTTTTTTTCCAAACAGTTTAGCTAAAGTGTTCCTTATTTAATAACTCCTGTTGGCAAAATAATTGGTAGATGTTCAGTCTCATAACTAAGATATGATCCGACTAGAATAGCAGATAGTGAAGTAGGATGATTGATAAATATATTTAGTCAACACAGAAGAGGAAATATAAATATGAATTTGATCTTTCTAAGAATAAAGCAATATAAGTGGTTACTGTCTGGCCTATATTGTGAGCTCTCATATGTAAACAAAATTGGTATACAATTTTATACAGTATAGTGTCCTTTTTCTCATCATTTCCTTTTTTTCAATCAGTTTGGTGATTACCCTAAACAAAGTGTATAAAAATTTAGTCTTTATATGCATGTCATGTTTCTGATATAGAAAGAAATTTTTCAAGAAAGATGGAAATTGCATTGTGATGAAACTTGTTTTTTATATGACTTGCAGGCTGATTTGGTACTCTTCACAGGCATGTTGATTCCTTCGTTGGTTATCTCCAAATGATGCAATTTATACATTGACTTTATTATGTTTGGTAAGATTGTTAAGTTTTTTTTTCATTCTTATTTCAGGTGATTTTGGTAATGAGAATGTTGAACTTGTTAGAAGCATTTCAAACCTAAAATTGCCAAAAGCAGTCATTCTTGGAAACCATGATAGTTGGACGACCCAAACATTTTCAGAGAAGTAAGCTCTCATGGTTCTAAAATTAGTAGTCTTTATAGTGCATCTTAATTGATTGATGAAGGGCTTCTGCACTAATTATATCATTACTTGACCTTCAGGAAGACTAATCGAGTCTATCTTCAGTTGGAATGGTAATTTGCTGATCTATGGAATCATAATCCTACTTTCTTAATTTTTACATGTCATGTGCATTATATTTGCAGTTGATGTAGGGTTGCCAAAATAGATATTTACTGATTTTTTTGCTAATATTCCTATAATGTGTCCGTCAAGGTCAAATAGGATGCACATTTTTGTCAAATATTCATACTTATAAACCTTAATTTTGTTGTATTATACAAACCGATCCATTGCTTCGAGGGACAAATGGATTTGGAGATATAACAGATGTCTAACATAACTGTTTTTGCTGTTTTTGAAAAGACAATACTTCACTAAGGTTTTGAGCTAAGTGTTATAATACAGTAGGTGCATATTGTGATTTGAAGAGATTATCTAAGAAAACCCAGTATGGTACTGAGGTTAATGAGTTGCTATATTATAGTTGTCTGCTTGAAAAGAAAAAGACGAAAAGTTTCCCATCAATATTTTCCATATAGTAAGCTCTGTAACTTGCAACTTTTGTGTCTTTTGTATCCTTTATGTCAGAATAATCATATTAAGAGGAGCAACAAAAATATAGCTTGTTGTAATTTTGGTTGGTAAGAGTTTCCATTGCACTACTTTGACATCTTTTATAGCCTGCAAACAAAGTTACAAGTTAGCGATGAACACTTCCATATCACCTTTATGCTTATAATTTGATTTTATTTATTGTGATTGGACAATGTTGTTTCAATTTCCAGTTTGGGAGAAGAGCATGTTGGGTACTCTCGCTTGGACTTTCCTACTTTAAAGCTTTGTGTCCTTGGAGGGCGACCATTTTCTTGTGGTGGTGACAGATTATTTCGACTAAGGCTTCTTTCATCCAGGTTGGTAAAGTCAGAAGTAAGAACAGTTGTCCCAAAAGTAAGGATTTCGTCACCCGGCCCTTTTTGGCGAACTTCCTCTAGCATAATTAGATTAGCTCTGATCAACATGATTGGTCTATAAAGATACAATGGGCACGTTGTAATGTAAGGGTTCTATTCGAATTTGGCATATTGATGGCTTATTAATATATACATGGAGTAGAATCTCATAGATCATAATTATAGTTTAAGTGAACTCAATTTATGTACCAAAATGTCAAGTGACCTAAACAGAATTACCACACTTTTTTATTTAGCGTTTTTTTTCTTTAGACAAGTTAAATGCCTACAACATTGCTAATGTTTATAATTACTTTTTATGCTTTAGTTTGTTATGAATCTGGGACTTTCTCATTTCTACAAAAAAAATTTAAAAAACACACACGGTTACAAAATGTTACTTGCGCTAAAGACCTGAGTCCACAAGGGCATCTTATATTCCCCATAGTCCTGTGGTTTGATGATTGAAATTGTATGTTGTCTCTAGTCATAGTAGAAAAATTGATATTGAGAGCTAAATATCAAACACTGCCTGCGATGCATGAAATTTCAAAAAATCTATGGCCTGACTTCTTCCATTTATGCTATGTTTTGACAAGATAACCCAAATAGTTGGATTCAAGAATTTCTGTTGTTTTTTCAGTATTCGTTTATTGAGCTTCATACTTGATATCTGATCTATCTTTAATGGATCTATCCAATTGTTGCATTCAATGACAAATCTTCCAAGTCAATTCAAGTTTATTAGAAAATTAGATAACCTAATGCTTAACCACTTTTCTAAATTTCAGTCGATCATATAGACACCAAGAATATCATGATCAAGGAGTAGCTGTGTTATTTTGCCATACTAAACAAGTTTTGTTGTGAATAAATACTGGATTAAAAAAACTTACATCCTCTGCTCAGATATGGAGTCAATAATATGGAAGAAAGTGCAAAGAAAATCTGTAAAGCTGCTCGTGGGATCCCTGAGGGACATTATGTTATTATTCTTGCACACAATGGTCCTACAGGTTTGTCATCGAATTGGGTGATGATTTTCATTCTTTCAACATTTCAAACTTCTATTTGCAGGATTAGATTCAGATGCAATATTTCAACTTCTGTTTATAGGATTAGGTTCAAATGCTGATGACATATGTGGTAGAGATTGGATTTACGGAGGTGGTGACTATGGTGACCCAGGTACATTAATAATATTTAGCCTACTTACTGCGTTGTTCCACATGTAAATTGGATATCAAAATCAGCATGAGCAGCCCCCCTTGTTTTAAATTTAGAAATGTTATTTCTTTTGCAGATCTTGCTCGAGCAATATCTGACTTGCAAAGAGATGAGCAAATTCCCATCCCTTTGGTTGTTTTTGGTCACATGCATAATGCACTGCAATATGGAAATGGTCTTAGGAAAATGATTGTGGTTGCTTCTGATAACACCATTTACCTAAATGGTGCTATAGTTCCAAGAGTAAAAGACTCGCTGCTGACTGATCCGAGAAGCTCGACCGAAGACCACAATCATTACAAACTTCCGTCGTCGGCAACTTGCGTGCATTCACTGTTGTTGAGATGCTTGACGGAGAGGTGGAAAAAATTGCAGAGACCTGGGTTTTAGTATCTGACAGTAATGTCGAAATTGGCCAGGAGAACATACTGTTTCAGAAACAGTAATCACATCGCTTCTCTGTGGATGGCCACTCGACCTTTTTATAAAGCCCCGAATCTCGGAGATGCTGAATAATGAATAGAAAATAATTAAGTGAGTTCAGTTTGTATGGATGATTTGCTCTTTGCATGACCTTTTTTGGTAAAGGTTCAGTGCTGATTGGTTGCTGATGTTGTAGGTTTAGTTTTGGTATATGTTTGTTGAATCAAGTTGGTCATTGTTGTGATCCTATGACCTATTTAATTTGCACTGCATTGGTTAGCCAACCAATTAATTTGCTTATAAGTGCAGTTCTGATTCCACTTGTATTTAATTTGCTGTGATCTACCAGTTAATTTGCTATGATCTATTTAATTTGCTTTTAATTTTCATCTAAGTATATCAAACAAAACTAGTACATAAAATCAGTGAGTATTATACAAAGCTAGTTGGGTAAAATTCATTTTGGTCCCTTGAGATTTCAACGCAATGGTAACATAGTCCCTGTAATTTTAATTTATTTCAATTTAATCTCATATTTTCTTGTAATGGTAAAAGTTATTATTTTGATGTTTGTTTTGTAGGAGTAAAAGTTAACTCATCTTTGTTATCCTAAAGTTGTAATGATATATTTTCTTGTAAAAATTAAAAAGCTACTAATGCTTTGTTGTGAAAGTTTATTTTATGATATAAAGAGTTAATTTGATTTTTGCTATCCTGAAATTGTAATGATACATTTTCTTGTGAAAATTAAAAACTTACTGATACTTTGTTGTTAAAGTGTATTTTGTGATATAAGAGTTAACTTGATTTTTGCTATCATTAAGTTGTAAAGATATATTTTTCTTGTAAAAATTGAAAAGTTATTAATATATTTGTTATTAAAGATTGTTTTGTGATTTCAAAAGAAATTATTTTGGAAAATGCTCTTATGTAAAGAAACATTTTTCTTGTAAAAATTGAAAAGCTATTAATATATTTGTTATTAAAGATTGTTTTGTGATTTCAAAAGAAATTATTATAGAAAATGCTCTTATTTGAGAAATCTGTCAGCTTCTGTATATTATTGCTATTGCAGTTGAAAGATGAATACTAAAATGAGAAAAATACGAGTGGTATGAGACTCATTCTATACGAATAAAAATATTTAAATGACATTTAATATTTTTAAGTAGGATCTCATCTAATTGGGTATATAAAAAAATAATCCTTCAATTATATTAATAACTAGTGTAATACCCGTGCGATGCACGGGCATCTTACATAATTAAATTAATATTTAGTCATAATATATAACTTCAATTATTGGCATAAGTAAATAGCATCTTGTTTGTTATAAAAAAAAGTTGCAGCACGATGTCATTTATTTATACTGCTAAACACTGTAAATAAAGCTGTCATCAGAACTTGAAGAATCAATATTAATCAAGCTCTTTCTACACTATGTAATGAGGAGAAGAATTCTCATTCAAATACTTGATCAATTGGTGAGCAAAATCTTGCCACAATGTACACCGCAACTTATCCCCACCTCTGCGAGGAAAAAAATAATATGTTAGAGAAGATGTTATTAGTAATTTATTAAATTATAGTTCAAGTATCAAGATAGGGTATTACCGGAGATCATCAAGCTCAATGACTAAATAATTTGATGGTTTTCCATCCTTTAAGAACTCAATCATGTCACCTTTACCTGTAGTAGGCAATACATCTGTAAGATATTTATTAGAACATATTAGCCTAAATGTAGAAAAAATATGAATGAAGTTGTATAAAATTTATAGAGTAACTACTCCATACCTACTAAATAGTTATCTTCTCTTTTCTCGTTCAGGATTTGAGTATAAGGAACAAAAGAGAAGCCATTGTTTGGGATTTCAGAATCCTCAATAAGGATACACTTGTATCTCTTTTGAAGAAGATCCTAACTCGTGATCAGTTGGTTTATACTTCATTGAGTTCAGAGCAACAGCTAAGTTTGACATCACATACACATTTCCTTCGGTGATGAATTTTTCAAAGAAAGGCACATGACAACTTTTAATGGTACATTGTACACGATGACTCTAAATATTAGTAAAAAAAATTAATGGTTAGATAAAAATGACCAAAGTAATATAATATTGAAAGAGAATTAGAAAGAAAATATTAAACCTGTTCATCTAGCAAGACCATTTCAATAGGAGGTTTTGGCCAGGTGTTGTGAAAGAGGTAACTCTCCAAAGTCTAATGACTCTAGTCTTGATCTTCCAAACTTTATGCTCAGGACCAACATTTATATCTTTAACTAAATCATATCTGAAAAAATAATGTCATTGGTTTATTAATAGGAAACAGGATGGATTAAGAATTGCACAGAATGGATAAGACATATAGATAGGTAAGATGTACGATTTGCCATGGTTGAAGCCATAAAGCAGAAGATCAAAAAAAACTGTTAGCCACGAAGAGTGAAGAGGTTAGTGTTATAGCTATGGTGAGGATGTGTTAACAGAATGAGTATATATATACAGTAGCTATCCTTTGAAATTTAAATTTAAAACTAAGGCACATTTTCCAATGCAGTCAACTCGGATAAATAAGATGCATTGGAACTTAAAAAAAGGAGATAAATATAGCTATTGATTAAAGAAGATAGTTATTAGATGCATTGGAAGTTAAAAAAAGAATAAAAATATAGCTATTCATTAAAGAAGATAGTTATTAGATGCATTGGAATTGAAAAGAAGAATATAAATAAATGACTTCATTAAAGAGAATAATTAAAGAAGATAGTTATTAAATGCATTGGAATTGAAGAGAAGACTATAAATAAATATGTATATTCATTAAAGAAGGTAATTATTAAATGCATTGGAATTTAAAAGAAGAATATAAATATACCCATTCATTAAAGAAGATAGTTATTAGATGCATTGGAATTGAAAAGAAGAATATAAATAAATGACTTCATTAAAGAGAATAATTGATCATGTGCAGTCTTGGCAAGATCATTCAATACAACTTGGTCACTGTAATTTAAAAAAACTTCAGTCACTGTAAGCTAGGAAAAACTTCAGTCACAGTAATTTAAAAAAAAAAGCATGAACCACAGAATCAAACCAAGAAATTATCTTTACTAATGACTACCCTAAGATCCGATGGTAGCGGAACTTTTATAAGAGACATGCAGAAAGTATATTTGTGCTACGTGAGTTTTATTTTAGGACTTTGGTTCTTAAGCAGTATGTAATGCTTCACAAATAATATTACCTAGAATAGCATATATTGGTTTAACAATAAAAATTTAAATGTGAATCACAATCCCTAATGAGGATTAAGAAAAAATGGGACTAAACTTTTGTACATATTAGAGAGGAAAAATAGTTTTAAAATTAACTATATAGTCTACAATGATATTATACCTGGTATGTGAAACTCGATCACCTCTCTTTGATTGGGGCGAAATGAGTGATTATCGAACACTTTTCTTTTGTTAGCCTAGGAAGAAGGAAAATTCAATAGTACCAAACATAATAAAGATGAAAAGTCACAAAGAAATTTAAATGGGGGAAATCACCTCAACTTTTCTGGTGTTAGCAGAACATGAACCCTGGTAGCAGATCCGATGGCGCTGGAGGTGAGATCGAGAAGAAAGGGGAGGAGAAGAGGTGGCGCTGGAGGCGAGATCGAGCGCGAGATCGAGAGCGAGAGGGAAAGAAAAGAGGTGGCGAAATAGTAGCGAGCTTGAGAAGAGAGGGAAGGAGAAGAGGCGGCGGTGAGAAGGAGGGGAGATTGGAGAAGGTCGCAGCTTTAGGTTTCTGAGGCGGTGAGGAGGGGAGAGGTCGCAGCTTTAGGTTGGAGCTGTAGTTTCTGAATTAAAAAAAGAAAAACGTTATAACACGTGTGCATCCGGAATTATGACATAGTAATAAATAATAAATAAATCTATTAACTAATTAATAGAGAATAGGTATTAATAGAGAAGGGTTTGGGCGGGAAACGGAATGATGAGAGCATGACACGTGTACATGTAAAAGTAGAATAAACCCTGTTTTATAGAATATAATAGATGAGCCAGGGGAGTTTTAGTTTGTATATGTTAGAACTTATCAACTATATTAATAATCAACTAAGGAAGTTCTAATTTGTATATGTTATGTTCAACCAGATAGCAAACGAACCTAGGATGATCGGCCCGACTCTATGGAAGTTTCTTACCGATCATCAAGGTAAATCGAGAAGCGCTCACGGTGGACTGACTAGAAGCCCAACGTCATAGGATTCGGTCTCATTTAGAAAAAATTCTTATAAACTACGCTAGTTTATATATGCTAGAACTTATTTTTAATGTATCATTGGAAAATTATATATTTTTAGGTAAATTACAAAAATAAAATTATTTTTTTAATTTATTATAATTTTATAAAATATGGACTATTTTATATTTTTTTTTCATAACATAGAGATATTTTGCTTCAATATTTGAATGATTTTATTTTTAATGTATTTGAATGAAATATAATGAAAGGGTGAGTTACTCATTTCACACTTTTTGGTCAAAAATTTTTATTGAAAAATATGCAAGGCACTAAATTGAAGTAAATTAAAATCACAGAAACTATTTTGTAATCGAGTCGAAATCTCAGGACCAAAATGAATTTTACCCAAGCTAGTGCCAACAGATATAATCAAACCTGAGAATACCTCAAGTATAAGCAGATTCAAATCCACCATAAGCAGTTAGAGTTGCATCAGGAAATCTAACTATTGATATTCAATTTCAAAGTTCTCCAATATTAACTAACTGATTCAGTTCAGAATGTTGGCATAATAATGGAACTCTACAAGTTGCAAATGTGGATATTTGGATACTAATGACCCTTTATGCAGTTAACTTTTACTGCTGACTCTGAGATGACTAGCAAGAAGCGTGGTTTTGGAGCAGGTACATGACCTTGGATCATGCATCTTGCCAGCCTACTTGGCGTGCTCGTCGCTCCCAAAGTATTGTTATCTTCTTCTCCTTTCTTAGGGATGCTTCAGCTCGTTCTCTAGCCTCCTCACAGATCTCAGTTGCAGCAATGCACTTCTCAGCCTCTTTTTGGTATTGAGAAGCTGATTTATTGGCGTCAAGAAGGGTTGCATTCATGTGGTGAGCGTGTTCGTCAGCAACAGCCACTTGTAGCTTCACTTCCTCTGTGAGGAGATCCACAAACTGTTTCTCCATCTCCTTGCTGAGCTCAGGGTCATCTTTCCCACAATCTTCAATGCACAGAAGTGTCTTAGATAACCAGCAGTTAACATTCGGATGTAAACAAGATCGAGAACCATAGGATATGTTGGACAACAGTGCTAAAAGCTATGGAAATTGACTAGTGGAAGCAAATAAATGAAACATGCAACATAAAGACCATCTTTTTATTTCAGAAATACAACACTGTGTTGATCATTCAGTTTCTCCACCTCGGGAAGAATCTCAAATACTTGCAGAAGCCATTAAGACCTTTATCTTTGCTGTTTAGGAATCTTTATCTAATCATCGCCCAAAAGGAATGATCAAACCATAAATAGTATCTTTCCTTCATCACACTTTCTCCATAGTTATTTGATGTCATCCATCTTATAAACTTGTCATTTGAACAAAAAAACAAACAATCAAATATGAGATCAGTTTGATCGACTCATATAAAGCAAGTTTTCATAGGGCAGACAAAATCATGACTCATGCAGGCGTGTTCACAACCACATAAATCATAGTCATGAGAATTGCATGTAGATGACTCTAATTTGTAAGTAGCAGTTAAGAAATTAAAAGTTACAACTGAAAACTTACAACATCAGTAGAAATAGTTGATTATGCCCCACAAAAAGATGGTATAGATGAATAGGAATGAGTAGAACCAGTTGCCAAGGCTATTTTACAGCTGAAGTAACTTCTGTTTGAAACTGACTGATAGTTTCAGTCCAGAGTCAGAACAGCAGATTTAGGTTTGTACATCATACAGTTTCTACTCACATATCATATCTTTGACCACAATATGAGCAAATTTGGGAAAACATATGAAACATCAACATATTCTATAAACCTTAAGACAAGATATCAGCTTTTTTGCTAAAATACTCGATCAGAAAATTCTCTCGGAACAAGTTGTTCCACAAGTTATGAGAGTCTTATAGATGCTGATCGTAGTTTTCAGTATTGCAGAGGCCAATCTGTCTCAATCATTATGGATAACCATATCTTTGTCACAGAATAATATAAAAAAAGGGGCAAAACTCAAAAGGGCACTTCAATTGTACAAATCATCAAAAGGATACTGCTTTAAATAAAAAAAAGGCACTCCTTCAATGTTTTTATCTTAAAAATATCCCTTACCCAGCATTGTTGTTGAAGCTACCAGATAGTTGCTACGTGTAGAAGTTGCTACAACGTGTTTAGGATGATTTACGATTTAGAATTTAGGGTTTATACAATGTAGAAACTACTCGGTAGCTGCTACAACTTGTTTAGGGTTTAAAATTTAGGGTTTAGGGTCTCTGAACATTACTATATCAAAATACTATTTATGAATTTGGTCAAAATTATTTAAACTTCATCAAAATCACTTTAAAAGGGTTGAAAAGCTATTATGTTATTGCTACACCTTGAACTCACCCTAAACACTTTGTAGTAGTTACTGGTTAGCTTCTACATGTTGTAGCAGCTACTCAATAGCTTTTACACGGTGTAAACACTAAATCCTAAACTCACCCTAAACATGTTATAGCAGCTACTGGGTAACTTCTACACGTTTTAGCAGCTACTCAGTAGCTTTTACATGGTGTAAAAGCCTAAATCCTAAACTCAACATAAACACATTGTAGCAGCTACTGGATAGCTTCTACACGTTGTAGCAGCTACCGGTAGTTGCTACAACAGCGCTAGATCAAAGGGTATTTTTGAGATAAAATCATTGAAGGAGTGTGCCCATTTGATTTTTTTTTAAAAAAAGGAGCGCTAATTTGATGATTCTCTTAATTTGGGGTGCCTTTTTTTTTTGCACTAAAAAAAGGACAGCCCGATGTAAGAAGCTCCTATCAATGCGAGTCCTGTGGAAGGGTCTAATTGTATGCAGCCTTATCCTGCTTTGCAAGAGGCTATTTCCGAGACTCAAACTCGTGACCTTTAGGCCACATGACAGTAACATGACCTAGGATAATATATGGAACTAAAAAATGCACACTCACCATCTTTCGAATTTGTAGTGCCTAATCCAAACATGTGTTGGTCAGAATAGTAAAGACAGCCATCAAATAGTTCTGAAAAATAGTTAAATATTGATCAAACCAGCACCGGATGTTCTTTGATTTCTACACACAGGTGCTTAGCATTTAGATATTTAAAAGTATGCAATGAAAATGAAACTAATAACATGTGAAATAAGCTGCCAATGCTTGATACACCAAAAATAAAGTAGGTTTATTTGGCATCATGATACGACTTCAATTTCAATAAACTACAGATGCTCCTTTACCTGTTACTGAGAGGTTCAACAATCCTGAGAAAGGAAAAAAAGGGAAAATATATTAGTAACAAGAAACAGATGCAATAGAGTGAAACTTTACAAACCTCAAATAAAAAATCTCATATATTTAGCAAGCATAGATCATGCAAAAGCTTCATCCAGTCAGCATGTATCATCAAGCACTTGGATGTGGAGTACAAATCGAGATTTGCAAAGTTTCACAAATGATTTGAGAGATTGGAATATCAAGCCTCTCCAAACTACAAAAATAAGTCAGTGCATTGAGAAGTAGAGAGGAACATGTTTGACTAGACGATTGAAGAGTGAGGTAATCATTTTAGTAAATTCCTAGTCAAGAAGGGTAAACTTCAAGTGGATTTCCTTGGCAAAGAAATATTTGAATGGTGGAATGTGCTACTGGAGGTGAAGTGTTAGACGATCTACAAGCATTAGGTTCACAAGATGCTTTAAGGGCAACTAATCCTCTCGAGTAACTAGGAGAGATTAGGAGAAATCTTTCAGGAAAAGGGAGGATATCAAAGGGGCTAGGCTTGCATTAGATTTACTCACTTGATCAGTTAATTCATTTATTTTTTACACTGAGTCACTGATAGAAATCTCATTTCAATTTATTTATGTTATAATGGAAGTAAGAAACTTGGACAACTTACTGCAGATGCACTCAAGGAGAGTCAAACCATCTAAACCTCGATTATATGAACAGGTTTGGGAGACTCGGAAAGAATTCTAAAATCAGTCAGAGAGAGAGAAATGATTAATGAGGTTTTTTCAACCTCGGGCGACAATCAGAGAGAGAGAGAGAGAGTTAACTTAAGAAAAGATAACCGGAGAATGCTAATTAACTACCTGTTAGATGTTATCTAATTAGAAATATTGCCCTCTCTTGATAGATTTGAAGGGTTTGGTATTGTTCTACTTGTGATTTATCTGAAATATCCAAGGAGACTTCTATTCATTTTCTTATTCTATGGAAATGTGGAAGACTATGACTGCTCTGTATAAGGAAATGCAGAGATAGGAAAGGGGAGGAACTGCTGTCATGGACTTTTAATTCATTTAAGACAAAACTAAGTAGCCGTCCTCCTCTTCTTACGGTTATCAAATATGGCGTGAAAGAAATAGGAGATCCGGAAAAATATCCAGAAATAAAGCATATTAAGCAATGTGGAAGACTAGGCTAATTTAGGCAGTAATGCACATAACCTTCCGTAGAAAATGAGATAACAAAACTTCGATTTGAAATTCACAATACCATCTTAACATGTGTTCTCGTTTTGTTTATATAGGCTCTAGTCCTAATCGCTCCTCGACTATATACGCATTTTACCTATCCTAGTAATTAGCACATCACGAAATTGGATAATCCCAAAAAAGATAATGAAGAAATACCTAAGAACAGATCAGATAGAATGCCATACACCTACAAGGAATTACATAAACGTTGCATTAACAAGATTGGCGAATCTGAATTTAGGATTAAACAAACCCCTCCCCCAGTTACTAAAAGATCTAAGCATCAAATTGACAACTTTAGACCAGATCTATCCTTCTAAACTCGAAATAATGAAATCGATCGACCACAACACCCAGATCAGGATGGGAACAAAACAACCCGAGAGAGGAACTAAAGAAAGAGAGAGAACCAGGGGCGATGGCCTCGAGAGAGACCGGGGGCGGGCAATCACAGACGCAAGGGGCGCATCCGGGAATGGAAGAGGAGGAGGAGGAGAGAGATCGGGCGGCGGCGAATCCTTTCTTGAAGCGCCAGTAGAGCGCGGGACCGGAGACGCACAACGCCGAGGCGACGGCGAAGACCACCAGCAAGCATTTTAGGCACGCCCCCGACGTCCGACATGCGCTAGGCATCTCCTCCTCCTGGTCTCCTTCACTCGACGCCTTCGTCTTTCGAGCGAACTTCGACTTCGAGCTCCGTGTAAAATAAAACAGTAGTATTATCCATTTCAATTTGGTCGAGATTCTCGTTCTCTGACGGTCGAACCGGGCGGCCCATTTCATCGAACCGGTTGAATCGCAAGGTCATATCGGGTTTGGTGCGGTTTAACGCGTCCATGGCGTTGGTGGTGAAATGTGGATCCTTGCCCAACTCCGCATTTTGAATGTTTAGTGGATGTATTGGGTCATCTTCCATATGGAAAAATATTTTAAAATTTTTATTTTTATTTTTTTATAATGATGGACAGATAGACCGAGCATTTTTATTTATTTTTTTATTAAAATAAAAATATCGATGAAATTTGTTGTAAAAACGTAGGCTCGGTCATTAACCATCTAAATATTTACATAAGTATTCAATTATATTTATTAATAAAAACAATAAACTATAAAATGACCATAACATGGCCACGTAATTGAAGAACCGAATAATTCGCGGCGTCGATAGGGTTCGTGATTTCATCACGACGGTAATTCGGTTAACAAGTCTCGCCTTGACCGCGTCCATCGAGTCATCCCTCCTCTGTATAAATATTCAATGTGCCGCATCTTTCCAATTACAACGTCTTCTTCATCGCCGTCTTTTTCCTCCAACATCTTCGTCGTCGTCTTTTCCTGATTTTTGATGCTGCTTCTTTTCCTCTGTCAAACGGCATGGAGAATACTGAGTCGTCGTCCAGGAAGAGATCGCTATGCGACCCCGGGGATCGTTCTTCGCCGCCGAAGCGTGGCCGCATCAAGTGTAGAACAATGGGAAGTTCCACGGACGACGATCATGAGGAACCGGGCTTAGACCTGACGCTTCGGGTCAGTTAAGATCTTAAAATCTCCTCTGTTATCGCCTAGAAAACAGTTATACTGATCCTTTTTGAACCACCTCATAACAGCTTGGTGTGCCGAGCAGAACTCAGAACCAGAGGGTGCAGTTTCAAGCACCAGCAGATCGACCAGTTAGTTAATTTCTTGATCTTTACGACTCAAATATTAATTCTTCGTTCTTTGTTTCGAAAAGTTGACATTTTCTGCAATGAATATTCCAGTTGGAAGCCGTTCGAGCAGAACTCACCAGGGCAGAGGAGAAGAATTGGATTCTGAAGGAAATGCTCAGTGCAGCGACCACGGAGAACGTCGAACTGCAAGATCGTCTATCGAAGTTGCTGTTCGAAGGAAGAAATAAGCAGGTGAACCAGGCGACTGAGAAAGGAGAAGAAGAAGATGAGGACCGCCCCTCCTCTTCCTCCAACCCAGATCAAGCCGAACCAAAAATGAAGAAGCCCCAAGTTTCGCTTCGGATCAGGACCGATGAACCGATGGTATTGTAGCGATTTCACATCGTTATCTATATATTTTCGTACGATTCAATTCATTAATGAATCCTGCTAATGAATTCATTGATTAGATTAAGGATGGCTGTCTCTGGAAAAAATACGGCCAAAAGATGTTGGGGAGCGTCTTTCCTCGAGCTTACTATCGTTGTTCTATAAAGACAGACTGCTCTGTTAGAAAGAAGGTATCGTAGAGGATTCAGACAACAAACTATTCTTGTTTGATCGATTAATGTATGATTTTTTTTCCTATATAAAGGTTCAGCGTTGTGCAGAGGATCCAACTGTGTTGATCACTACGTACTGGGGGTTGCATGACCACCTGCTTCCTGATGACGCCGTGGCGACGGCCAAGGGCACTTCGGAGGCCATGTCCATGTTGTTGTCCGGCTCTTTGTCCTCCACGAACTATGGGTCCATCTCCAGCAACAGCTTTTTGGCCGGAGCGACGATCTCGGCGATCGATCCTTTCCCGTCTGTCATGGTTGACTTCACTCGCCCCCCGCCCGACGTTGACAGGATGAGCGAGTTGACTAGAACCATTTTCAGCGATCATGAATTCAACGCTGCACTCGTCGCCGCTTCCTCCAGGGCTCTCGGAGCCGACGGTGACCGTCAAGAGGATGGCAAAGAAAGAGTGAAGTAAACGATTTTGATGGATTTGACCTATCGCTAGTGCTCAGGATGGTTGGATTCAGCTAGAATAAGGCATTGGTAGATCTCTAAGATTTATGTAACCAATTATAAAAAATTAAGATAAATATGTTTTATCTTAATTTGCTATGCTATGATTTGCACTGATATCCAGTCACATTTCCCTCCCCTTCTCTTTCCTCGCTGATATCGTGACTTTTAAGCTTGGTTTACTTGCTGGAATAGTTGGAAGCTCACTTCTCTGCAGCGCTTCAACCGTCGAGACCGCAGAGCACTAAGAGAGGAGAGACGAGAGCTGACAGTATCTAATATGAGTTCAATGGATCTAGCAGTCCTTGCTCATATAGAAGATCTAGTATTGAGAGATCGACTATAAGAGAGATATATGACCCGATAGGCCCGCAATAATGTAACAAGAAGTATAACTCACAGTTCTACCTTGTAAAGAATGGAACCTGAGCCTCCCCGCTTCGCACCTTTGACTAAGCGCAGGAACGTAGCCTCACTCACCTGAACTATGCCGCAGGCTCCTCACTTCGCTTGAACTCGCCGCACCTCATTCTTTTCTTCTGTGCGCTCCGAACCCCTCTAGTCTCATTAGAACCCCAGCCTTCGACTTGATTGCAAAGAAAGAAAAGGTGACTTATTATACTCCTGACTACGAAGTCAAAGATACATGATATCTTGGCAGTATTCCGAGTAACTCCTCAACCTAGATTTTCACCTGAAGAAGCAGGGGTTGCGGTTGCGGTAGCTGCTAAATCTTCTACTGGTACATGGATAACTGTAGTCGAGCCTATTCTGACGTCGTATATCTCTCTTTAGGTTGATCTCTCTATATTATGGCATTTGGCCCTCGGATTAGCATTATCAATCGAGCCTATTCCAACGTCGTATATCTCCCTTTAGGTCAATCCCTCTATTAACGGATCGGATCCTAGTTCGGGACTGACGGAGCTCGAACCCGCAACTTCAGCCTTGACAAGGCAGTGCTATGACCAATTGAACTACAATCCCAACGATGTGTATGGTATACATATATATAATGGTTTCCCACTTATATATAATAGGGCGACAAGAATGAAGGTCGTGAAGCGTCACTCTCCGTTTTGCTGCTCCCGTCTTCCTTGTGATGGTACGTTTCAACAAAAACACCCCATACATCGATTAGCTCTTTTGAGAGAGATAGGATCCTTTGTCCCAAAGAGGATCCCTATCCCTCTGTCCCACTCGCCGGCAATGGCCGGCGAGTCATCCGATCGTCGATCGGACACCATCGACCGCCTCCGACCGCCGTCCCAAACAAAACTATACCCTGGGGGTACGGTGAACCCATCGGGGATCGCCACAATTGCGATCTCATCAGATTCACCGTCGAATCTGACGAGATTGTAATGTGGCGATTTTGACCGATTTACCGTTATCCCTGTTATGACTAAAAGGAATTTAGATATCTCTACAATGGTATGACATTGTCCACTTTGAGTCTAAGCTCTCATGATTTTGCTCTCGGGCTCTCCCAAAAGGCCTCATACCAATGGAGATATCATTATTCCTTATAAGTCTATGATCTTTCCAATGTGTTTTAGATGTAGGACTATGTTTGCAACCTTGCAACCCCAACAATCCCCCCCTCAAACAAAGGACCACATGCCCCCCACAAGCGAAAACTCTTTACGTTTGATGTCTGATCCTCAACCTACCAGGACTTTTTGCCCCTCAGTCCACCCGACCTACTAGG
The DNA here is from genome assembly GCA_024364735.1 of Boesenbergia rotunda. Taxonomy (NCBI): domain Eukaryota; kingdom Viridiplantae; phylum Streptophyta; class Magnoliopsida; order Zingiberales; family Zingiberaceae; genus Boesenbergia; species Boesenbergia rotunda. Next base: position 311,052 of record JAGFNQ010005055.1, on the reverse strand, counting down.
ACTTCACTGCCTAGCCGCAACTAGGACTTCTCTGTCTAGTGTTTGGTCCTCTTGATCAAGACACGGGAGCCCACACATCCTTTATTTAAGGCTTAACCCACATGGTTCGATTTGGATCATGAAGAGCGTCCTGACTCTGATACCAATTGTTATGACCAAAAGGAATTTAAATATCTCCACAATGACATAATATTGTCCACTTTGGGCCTAAGCCCTCATGATTTTGCTCTTGGGCTCTCCCAAAAGGTCTCATACCAATGGAGATATCATTATTCCTTATAAGCCTATGATCTTTCCCATGTGTTTTAGATGTGGGACTATGTTTGCAACCTTGCAACCTCAACAATCCCAAGATATCGTTTGATTCGGGACGATAATAAAAAATTATTGGTGGTGTTTGATCGTCGTCGGATGACTCGCTGGCCATCGTCGGTGAGTGTGGGACAGGTGGGACAGGGATCCTGTAGGACAGAGGATCCCGTCCGCTTTTGAGACCGTCGGAGGTTCGAATCCTGTCCCTGGCTTTACCCTATCTATTAATGAGATGAGCCTATCCCTATGCAGCGCGGATCCTCTGGTCCCTAAATCCCTGGTCCGCCCCTGGACCATACCACCCCTATAAAAACCATAGTCACATGCTGGACACGTGACTATGCGAGGGAAAAAACTCCACGCGAGCCCTCTCTTTCACGAAGGCAAAAAACCACCTTGCCCTAACCCTCGCGTTCTCGACTCTCACTGACCTCCTCAGGCCTAACTCAAGCAGGCGGCGACGCAAGCCCTCTCGCGCGGCATCTGCCCCGACGCAAGCAGGCGCCATCGCCGACCTCCTCTGGCCCTCCTCCCCCTCCCCCTTTGGCTCTCGCGCGCGTCACCTCCAGTGTCCCCGACTGGTCGGCGACCTCGACTCACGCCGGCAACGACCCCCGATGCCAAGCCCCCGACGGCAAGCCCCCGACGCCATCTGCCCCGACTTAAGAATCCCTCAATAGTGAACCGACCTCCATCGTCCCCAAGGCCACCGATTCCTTCAGAGTTTGTGCTTGGTTTGTTATTGATCATCTGTGATAGTTTCATAATAGGGAAACTCTTGAAATAGTGATCAGTTTGTTATTTGTAGCAGCAAGTAGTTTAGTTTCTTACTGATATTCAAGTTTGTGAGTTTATTTTATTATCACACTTAGCAAAATATTGTTAACAAATAGCATACACCTAGAATAACCATTTTCAAGGTTCCTTAAAGGCTTACACCATGTGCCTAAAATTACCTGAGTTTTGGTTATCAACATGTATGTTTTCAAAAATGGGCAGTCCAAATTAACGTGATTGATTAATTGACTTTGATCATGTTTATTCTCACAATGCATTATGTTTCAATTTCATAGCTTGGTAATCCGTGGCACGTTTATCATCTTTACCATGCCTTGATGAATTTATCATGCTTTAATCAAATTTGTCTGTTGAAATTTACGTACTTTAATCAAATTTATGTCTTTTGTGCAAAATCGTGTTGTTTAGGTATAAAAAAAAAATCATGGCAGACAGTTTTTCATCAGCATCATCTTTCACTCAACGACGCATGAATGAAGAGCAATGTGAAGCTCCCCACATATTTTGTTATTGTGGATTACGAGTTATTATCCAGACATCATGGACGAAATCAAATCCGGGAAGACGATTTTTTTCATGTCCAAAATTTAGAGTAATTTTTTTTTAATAACAACACGGTTTTTAAAATCCAGGAAGACATCATGAGTTTTTTAATTATTGAGTTTTGATTAAATTTATTTGAAAATCAGGAAAGGGGATGTGACTTCTTCTTATGGCATGATTCAGAACTATCAGAGAGAAGTAAGACAATTATTAATGAGTTGAAGAGGAATAACAAAAAAATTAAAGTTGGAGATTAGTGAATTGAAGAAATGTATTAGTTACGAGGGTACAGTTGAATACAATATTTTTCTGGATAATTAAAACAACAATGATGTAACTATGCAATTGAGAGATGAAGTATGTTCGTTGAATAGGAAATTTAAAATTGCTATCATTGTAGTTGTATGTAGTTGGATTGTGATGATGGGTATGAGGTTGATGTAACTTTTTTGTAATGTAATTCTAAGTGATGTAACATGATTAATGATGTAACTTCATCCTACTTGAAACTTTTTTTATAGTCATGTAATTCTAAGAGATTTTCTAGTCATGGCTCGAAGGTATAGCTCTACTTCTTTCTTATGATTTCAGATGAAGGAACTTCATTGTTGGTTACTATGCAGCCATTACCACCTGAGATGGGTTATCCTCCACATTTAAAAGTCCTATTTACATTTAAAAAATATAACAAATCTGGCTAAAAATAATTGAATTGGTCTGAAGTTATGCATCCAAGGACCCCATGACAAGCCCTTAAAGCCTTAATATGTAACACTTCTGTAAATTGAGAAGAATAGTGTGCCTATATTGTTGGTTTTCGAGATCCTAGAGCCACGACCACTTGGCAAGATGCCTTGCCGAATCTCAATCTATCTAAAATTTGAAACAATTTCTTGAAGCTAGTTTATCATAAAAAGATCATGTAGGTATATGGACAACACATGTTTGAAGACAATGTAACATCCAAATATCTTTCAACCAAGTTTTGTAACCAAAATTTGGAAATCTAGATATATTGAGTTGCAGCACACTCAAAACTCACTTCATCTCTTTCAAAAGGTTCCTATTTATAACTCTCCTCAAATCTCTTCCGGTGCATGACTTCCTGTCTTTTATAGATTACCCAGCATTGCATGCCCATTTCAACCCAATCTTGTGCTCTTCAGTGACTAAGGACATTTGGTGAAATAATAGTTTGTTTCTTTAAAATCTACCGTTAAATATTTGCCCCAAAATTGCATTTGCATAAGTCAATATCTATGCGTATAACCCCATTTGATTCAGCTTGCTTAGATAAATTCAATCCCTGCAGGACTCTATGAAACCTGCAATATCAAAAGCCATCCTTCCAAAAATGTGACAGCGGCACAACAGAAAAAAAGGAAGAGGATACAAAAGGTATAAAACACATCCTAGTTCACCAATAAGATTTTCCAAGAGACAAATTGCCACCCCAGAGAATAAATTGAAAGGGAGAATGTCTCAAAGCATCTGTTATTTGGGCAAGCATTTCTTATTCCATAGAGCTGTGATGAATGCCTAACATCAACATTGATTATCCTATGAAGATTTCCAGCATCAATTTATAACATAAAAGATAGCCATTGGTTTTAATAGGATCAGATCAGATCAGATAATGATCAAGTATTTGTCTCATGCATTACAGGTCAAAGCCGTGGCTAATAAGGATAATGATTGTTGAAGTGCGATAAAAGAAAATAAAAGACACAGCAAAACTTCCAAATTACAGTGTGTTACAAAGCCCATCGATCATGGAATTGAAAGTGAAGGAATCCAGTTCATTCAAACCCTTAAAGACCTTCTCTGCATCACAAACCCTTAAAGACTTGATAGAAGCTCTGCATTTCTTCAAACACTTGATAAAAGCTCTCCACACCAAAGCTTGCCACCATACATTAGCATTATTCCAAGTTGGTCGTCGGAAAATAACCATGATGAGATGGTTGATTCACCTATAACATAATATTAAACAATTATTAAGTACATATTCAACCGTAAACTAAAATAAGAATTCTAGCCACACTCATGTAACACCCGCTTTTTTTTTCTTTTTTTTCTTTGACCACCATAAAGCGGCGTTACGTTAACATACTTAGGGCATGTAGACATCATAACGCAGCGGAAAACTTTAAACTTATACCTACATGCACTTTCTACCATTCCTAGCATCATAACATACTTAGCATCATGTCATACTTAGCATCATGTTATACTTTAGCTTTCTGTCATACTTTAGCATCATATCATAGAGTCATAGTCATATTCAAGTACTTAGTAGTAAAGGTAAAGTTCTATCATAAGGCAAGCAAACATATGGTCTCTTGGCCAAGTCACTATCACACACATTCTGCAAAGCCCTCCTACTGCTTCCTTACTGTTCCTTTGCGTGATCTGCGGTATAAGAAAATAAAACTATAAGCACACAGGCTTAGTAAGACTCTTTCCTACTCACTAAAACCGTCCGTCACTTAATCATAAACATATGAAACATTAGCACTCTTAGCGCTTTACTTAGAACATCATCCTTAGCATCCCTTAGCATTCATTTGACATGTCATGGACATAGCTTCACCCCATTCATAGCATGGCATAAACATAACCATAAACATTCGGGTATGGCATAATTATTGACATAACATAAATATCGTAAACAATCATAGCATGGCATAATACTTGATATAGACATAAATAAAATCATGGCATAAATCTAATTACAATCATGGCATCCCATACTAGCATGAGCATGAACAAAATAATGGCATTTTAACGTAACATAAACATAATTAAACCATGGCATCCTAAACTAACATAAACATCAATAAACTCATGGCATCCTAACCAAGCATACACATAATTAAAGCATGACATTCTAAACTAGCATAAAATCATGGCATCCTAAACTAACATAAACATAGATAAAATCATGGCATCCTAAACTATCATAAACATAATTAAAGCATGGCGTTCTAAACTAGCATCAAATCATGGCATAAACATAAATAACATCATGGCATAAACCTAAATAATATCATGGCATAAGCTTAAATAATATCATGGCATAAACATAAATAAAATCATGGCATAAACATAAATAAAATCATGGCATACACATAAATCAAATCATGACATAAACATAAATAAAATCATGGCATAAACATACTAAAATCATGGCATACACATAAATCAAATCATGACATAAACATAAATAAAATCATGGCATAAACATACTAAAATTATGGCATGAACATATCTTCATAACATACTTTTCGTAAACATAATGCATAACATGAATGGATGCATGTGGCAATCGTGCATATATATATATATATATATATATATATATATATATATATATATATATATATATATATATATAAGGATGCTTAATCTTGAAAACATGCTTTTAACATAATCATAACTTTCATTGGGCCCTGGCTTGTACCACATTCATTCATCATATGCGCGCATCCCTAAGTAAATACGAGGTAGCTAATCTCGACCTACTAGGGTAAGGACAGCTTCATCGGTAGTCCCGAACCGTAAGGACAGCATCATCGGTAGTCCCGAACCGTGGACAGCATCATCGGTAGTCCAGAACCGTGGACCTTACTTAGGTCCGGTACAAGCCCATAAAATAAAATAAATGCTTTCATATGCTTCTTCATTCATCATCATTCATAGCATATTCATTCGTTCATCATTCTTTCATCATCATTATGCCTTAAAGGCATCATCATGCATAGCATATTCATTCATTCATCATACTTAGCCTTCATTCATCGTTTCCATTATTAGACATGGCATAGGTACACATCATTCATATAGTATGGCATACATACACAAGCATGGCATACATTCATATCATTCATAAGACATGACATACATACATATCATTCATACATCATGTCATACATACATATCATTCATACATCATGTCATACATACATATCATTCCTAAATCATGGCATATGTCTAAACATTCTATGACCTAACGTATATTTCATGACATATAAGCTGTAGGTTTAATTAACATGGTATTCCTCCACCTTTCTTAAGCATACCTCCTAATTACCTATACCCTAGGGTACTCTAGGGTACCCCAAAAATTCCCAAAAATTATATTTACTTACTACACATCATAAGGGAACATTAATCAACATCATCAAGATTTTTGGCATAATTATAGACCCCAAAATCATGGTGGCCGAAACCCACAAACCTAGGGTTCTTGGTTTCCTTTCCTTGTTGTTGGCCGAAACTCATAGGGTCTCTAGGGTACTCCAAAAATTCCCAAAAATTATACTTAACTTCTAAACATCATAAGGGAACACTGAATAACATTATCATGATTTTTAACATATTTTTAGACCTTTAAAACATGCTGGCCGAAACCCTTGAACTTAAAGTTCTGGGTTTTGCTTCCTTCATGTTGGCCGAAACTCTAGGGTGTCCTAGAGTACTCTAAAAATTCCCAAAAATTTTACTTAACTTCTAAACATCATAAGGGAATACTAAATAACATTATCATGATTTTTAACATATTTTTAGACCTTTAAAACATGCTGGCCGAAACCCTTGAACTTAAAGTTCTGGGTTTTGCTTCCTTCATGTTGGCCGAAACTCTAGGGTGTCCTAGAGTACTCTAAAAATTCCCAAAAATTTTACTTAACTTCTAAACATCATAAGGAACACTAAATAACATTATCATGATTTTTAACATATTTTTAGACCTTTAAAACATGCTGGCCGAAACCCTTGAACTTAAAGTTCTGGGTTTTGCTTCCTTCATGTTGGCCGAAACTCTAGGGTGTCCTAGAGTACTCTAAAAATTCACAAAAATTTTACTTAACTTCTAAACATCATAAGGGAACACTAAATAACATTATCATGATTTTTAACATATTTTTAGACCTTTAAAACATGCTGGCCGAAACCCTTGAACTTAAAGTTCTGGTTTTGCTTCCTTCATGTTGGCCGAAACTCTAGGGTGTCCTAGAGTACTCTAAAAATTCCCAAAAAAATTTTACTTAACTTCTAAAAAATCATAAGGGAACACTAAATAACATTATCATGATTTTTAACATATTTTTAGACCTTTAAAACATGCTGGCCGAAACCCTTGAACTTAAGGACCTTGGTTTTTCTTTCCTTTCAACATCACATCCAAAAACTAACCCATATATCATGCTAAAAATCATGGAAATCATAGATAACTATTATACCACAGGTGAGGGAGTCTTACCTTAGATTTCTTGATTTTTAGACCTTGGATGGAAAGAAGAAAGAAGACTTGACCACACCTAGCCCTTAGAACCTTGAGAAGACCTTAGATCTTGGAGAAGGAGACCTTTTGTGGAGTTTTCTCAAGGGAGAATTCCTCCTTGTGTGCTCGGCAAGAATGGAGAAGGAAGAGAGGAGCAAATGCAATTGATGGCATGAAGAATGAAACTCCCAAACTCCCTTATTAATCAACCATTAAGGTGGTGAATGAAGAGTTTTCCATGGCCCTTCATCTTCTTCTACCATTTAACCACCATTCACTTCCTTTCCTCACAAGAATTCCTTGCTAGGTGAGTTGGTTAAAGCATTCATTGTTGTACAAGAGGTCCAAGGTTCAATCCTTGGCCCATGCATCTTTATTTTTTATTTTATTTAATCCTTTTTCTTATTTTCGAAAATTTCCCTTTTATTTCGAAAATTCTCCAAAAATCACCCATAATTATGCCAATATTCCCAATTAAAATCCTTTTATATTTATATAAATTTTACCCAATTAATACCCATTTTTGGAGCCCATTTAAGGCCCATTAGTACCTAATTCCTCAAATTAAATAGGAAAATTAAACTAATACTTACTCATAATCATGCTAATATGTCTAATTAAATCCTATTTATCTTTATACTAATTTTCACCTAAAATCCACTGATAATTATCGTACTAGCAAGCCCATATAAGGCCCATTAGTGCCCTTTTTCCCAATTTAAATGGGAAAACATGGATTTTCTAGGCCAAAGTTTGTATTATTACCTCTAGGTCCTTCGGAAAATCATCTAGACATGCTTAATATTTTAATAAAATATTAAGAGAATTTTCCGGGTCGTTACAATCCCCCATACCTTGTGAAAGTTCGTCCTCGAACTTAGAATAACTCCGGGTACTTGCACCTCATTTCGTCCTCGCGTTCCCAAGTAGCTTCCTTGAACCGCTGGCTTTGCCATAAGACCTTGACCAAGGGTACCTCCTTACTCCTCAGCTTCTTGACCTCTCTATCCAAAATCTGAATGGGTCTGCTCTCATAACTCAGGTCCCCTTATATTTGCTCTGACTGCGGCTCGATCACTTGGTCCGTATTCGGGATACACTTTTTGAGCAGGGACACATGGAATACGTTATGGATAGCTGACATCTCTGGAGGTAGCTCCAGTTCGTATGCCACCTTCCCAACTCTTTTCAAAATCAGATACGGCCCCACATATCGTGGACTCAGCTTTCCTTTCTTCCCAAATCTTGTCACCCCTTTCATAGGAGCCACTTTGAGGAATACCAAATCCCCAACATCAAATTCCAGGGGTCTACGCCGAACATCGGCATAACTCTTCTGCCGACTCTGAGCAGTTTCTATCCGTTGCCGAATATTCTGTATAGCTTGGGTGGTGCTGTTAATGAGATCCGTTGTGTGCCCCATCTCCTTCTTTTCACCACCCTCATACCAACAGATCGGAGACCTACATCTCCTTCCATACAACGCTTCGTAAGGTGTCATTCCAATAGTAGCTTGGTAGCTGTTGTTGTACGCGAATTCTGCTAAACACAAATATCGACACCAGCTTCCCTTGAAATCCAAGGCACACGCTCGCAACATGTCTTCTAGTACTTGATTCACCCGTTCAGTCTGCCCATCAGTTTGAGGGTGAAAGGCGGTACTAAATCGCAATTTAGTGCCGAGAGACTTCTGAACACACTCTCAGAAATGCGAAGTAAAACGTCCATCCCTATCTGAGATGATGGTCTTGGGAACTCCATGTAGCCTGATTACCTCCTTAACATATAACTGAGCCAGTTGCTTAATCGAATAAGTCATCTTGATTGCTAAGAAGTGAGCGGACTTAGTCAATCTGTCCACAATGACCCATATCGCATCATATCCATTCGTAGTCCGGGGAAGTCCTGAAATGAAATCCATTGAGACATCTTCCCATTTCCATTCCGGAATTGGAAGTGGCTGCAGAACTCCTCCGGGACGCTGGTGTTCTGCTTTCACTTGCTGACAGGTCATGCAAGTACTGATATGCTGGGCCACATCCCTCTTCATACCGGACCACCAAAACTTCCCTTTCAGATCCTGATACATCTTGGTGGATCCTGGATGCATCGAGTAAGGGGTTCCGTGAGCTTCTGCCAGTATCTCCTTTCGAAGCTCCGGATCATTAGGGATACATAAACGATCCCTAAGGTAGAGTACTCCCCCTTCGGCGATATGAAAACCATCGCCCTTTCCTTCCAGGATCTCCTGTTTTATTTTCTGCAGACTCCTATCCCCATCTTGTTTTTCCACTATATCCTCGAACAGCAGGGGTGATATTGTCATGGTGGAAAGTCGTCCGGAGATGACCTCGACCCCAAAGTTCATAATTTCTTCTTTGAGTGGTCGGGGGTAATCTGGCTATGGACATCAGGGTGGCACTTGACTTCCGACTGAGTGCATCGGCCACCTTGTTTGCCTTCCCTGGATGATAGAGAATCTCGCAGTCATAGTCTTTTACCAACTCAAGCCATCGGCGTTGCCTCATATTCAGATCCTTCTGAGTGAAGAAATATCGCAGACTCTGATGGTCCGTATAAATTCGACACTGCGCTCCATACAGATAATGCCTCCATATCTTAAGAGCGAAGACCACCGCAGCCAGTTCCAGATCATGAGTGGGGTAATTTTGTTCATATTCCTTGAGTTGTCGAGAGCCATAGGCAATAACTTTTCCCTTCTGCATAAGTACCGCTCCAAGTCCTAGTTTGGAGGCATCGCTATACATATCAAAGCTCTGATTACATTCTGGAAGGGCAAGGATGGGCGCACTTGTGAGTCTCCTTTTTAGTTCCAAGAAACTCTTTTCACAGTCTTCTGTCCATTCATACTTCTTATCCTTCCGGGTGAGAGCCGTTAAAGGGGCTGCAATCCTCGAGAAATCCTCCACAAATTTTCTATAATAGCCTGCCAATCCCAGAAAACTTCTGATCTCGCTGGCATTCTTTGGCCGACTCCAGTTATTCACCGCTTCAACCTTCATTGGATCCACCATAACTCCATCTTTAGAAATAATATGGCCCAAAAAGCCCACTTGATCAAGCCAGAACTCACATTTGGAAAATTTCGCATATAGTTGCTTTTCCCGAAGAATCTCTAATACTATCTTCAGGTGCTCCGTGTGCTCCTCTTGGGTCCTCGAATAGATAAGAATATCGTCGATGAAGACGATCA
>JAGFNQ010005055.1:0-300095 GCA_024364735.1 Boesenbergia rotunda | reverse complement strand
AATGCTGTATTGGTGATGTAAAAATCCATTGCTGTCGATTGACCTCCATTTGTATGGAAAAATCTCATTAGGTCGATGTTGTTATGATTATGTAGATGTTGTTATTCTATATAATATATTGTCAACAAAAACAAAACAATTGAGTGATGTTTATTCAAATCCAGTTGCTGCACTGTTGTGTACCAAGTGATACGGTCAGATATAATAACTGACAATGCACTGTTGTGTGCTAGTTGCTGCCCTGTTGTGTGTCAAATGATCTATTCTGTCACATCTTGTAGGTAAATATAGAATATTCTGTCACATCTTTAATTTATATGCTAACAACACTGACTCATAATGCTTGTTTCAGGTTGGATTGTGCTTTCTTCATCATGCTATTTGCTGAAAGTATGGTCTTTCAACGATCTACCAAAAATAGCCAAAAACAAATGAACCCTTATCGTTTTCAGTTGGGATACAAAATAATGAGAGACAAGTTCTGTCCTCTAAATCTATATTTTTTTTTGTTGCTACAATCCATATATGTAAGTGTGTATATTTGTAGTTATAATGTATGTAATTGATATTGAAATCAATGGAGCATTTCTTTCGATCCATGGTTTTTTTGTAATCTCTAATCTTTAAACTGTAATTGTTGTCAATTACATCAGTAATTTTTTAGGGAACTATTTTGATTTCAGGCCCACGGTGGGCCTGAAATGACATTATTTCAGGCCCAGAGGGGGCCTGAAATGATTTATTTCAGGCCCAAACTGGGCCTGAAATGCTAGTATTTCAGGCCCAAGAAGGGTCTGAAATGATATTATTTCAGGCCCTATCTGGGACTGAAATGACATTATTTCAGGCCCAGCTTGGGCCTGAAATGAGTTATTTCAGACCCACACTGGGCCTGAAATGCTATCATTTCAGGCCCAAGCTGGGCCTGAAACATATTGTTTCAAGCCCACGCCTCTGGTTGCAAAAAAATTATTTACAGTATGATTAAATTTTTATACGCCAATCTTTTAAATAAATGAACATGTTGTGACCACATTTTTAAAAGATAAACAAGAAGGAGAGTACCTAAATACACATTGCACACCACAATTGAATTCCATTCACATCAAAACCTCATATTATCAGAATTTGGCACATCAGGAGGTTTGTATGATGGACCTAGCATATTTGGATTTTTCAAACCTCATTATCAGTTCTCAGACTTTACCTAATTATTGGTATTTTAGCTAGGATATGCTATTTTTCGTCTCCAAACAAAGTCCTAATTATTATCTAAAACTGTGTTGATACAGTATCAGTTGGCACACAACACTCATTTAACAAAGCAAAAATCAGAGGGGGTTAAACAACAGATTTTCAGAAAACACAGGACTTCAGGACTTCAAGTTCCTGAAATAACATTATTTTGGGTTTACAAATGATACGACTTCGATTCTGATATATTCTGCTTATAACACAAGGTAAAATGTATCATAATATTGAAATACTTCTATAAGTCACAACATTAACAACTAGTTTTTTTAAAGAATACTATACATTCAGTTATCCTCCTTACAAAATAAACACTTCCATCAGAAAATTTCTGCAATTCATAAACCAATTAACTCAAGACCTTGGGGCTGGCGGCATTCTACATGTCCTTTTATTATGGCCAAGTTGTTTGCACCGGCTGCATTTAAGTTTCACCTTGCCATTGTGTCTTGACTCAATCCGTGCCTTCTTTCGTCTACCAGGCTGCACAAGGCTACGGGGACATCGAACTGTAATGTTGTTGACTCCACTAGGCCAAAACTGCTTGCTTCTACAAGGGTAAATACGATCCATGTAAACCCACTTCCAAGTTTCAGAATAAAAATAATGCTCACAATATCGGATTGTATCGATATTCCTGTGAACTATTACAGCTATAGCATGTGAGCAAGGGAGTCCTGAAATTTGAAACTCCCCACAATAACAAAAGTTTTTTTCCAAATCAACAATGTATGAAGTGCCCCATGTTTCTACCTCCATTTCTGATTGAGAGTAAGGGTGAACCTTATAAGCTCTAGCTTTCTCTCTCCTTGATTCCATTTCTTTTGTAGCATGAGGTGTCAAAGCAACATGCCATTTGGAAACTTCCTCTCTACGGTTATAGAACTATTGAGCTACCTTTCTTCTTGTATTATCAATTAACCTATTTATGGGAAGCTCACGTGTAGATTTAAACAAAGCATTCAAGCTCTCCACACAATTCGTGGTAAGCATTCTGTACCTTCTCCCAGTAAAGTGTGCATTTGCCCACCTTTTAGGGTCAATGTTCTGAAGCCACTTATGAGCATCTGGATGTTTTTCGAGCATTGTCTGCATTATCATATCATATTGGAGTGTTGTGTTGGCTCGTGCTGCTGCCCAAAACAAACCTACACCAGCTCTACTTCCAGTATCAGTTACCATATTACAAGACATGTGGTGGCAACAAAAAGCATGATGCGCGTTTGTGAATACTTTTCTGACTGCTGATATAATGCCCCGATGTCTATCTGATACTATGGTGAGTGAGTGATCATCAACAGCAAAGAACCTCTTTGTATGATCCAAAAACCACTCCCAAGCAGACCCACATTCTACTTCAGCTATTGCAAAGGCAACTGGGAGAACATTGTCATTACCATCAATCGCCGTTGCAATCAACAATACTCCTGGATACTTTCCTCTTAGGTGTGTCGCATCAATTCCGATAAGTCTACGCAAATAAGACCTGAACACCCTTCGGCAAGCACCAAAAGCCCAAAAATACCTCTGGAACTGATTGTCACCATTCGTGCATAGTGCCACATAAGTTTCAGGATCTCTAGCTCTTAACTCACGCAGATATTGTGGGAGATCTCTGTATGCCTCATCATAATCTCCAACAACCTTTTTCAATGCTTTCTCCCAAGCTATGTATGCTTTTCTGTATGATATCGTCACTCCAAATCTAGCTTTAATATCTGAAATAATCATACTTGGTTTGTATTGTTCATTATGAAGAAATTGCTCTTCAACAAAAGAAGCAACAAATGATGAAGAGCATGCATGATGATCAACACTTTCCCTAACACTTCGACATTGGTGTTCCTTTATATATTTTGTAACAGTGAACTCTACTTCCCCCCTTCCTACTACTCTCCATGTACATGGTTGGTTAAAACACACTGCTTTAACTCTGTTTTTTCGGGTGTCAACTGGGTTATATCTCATATGCTTAACCATCGTATGTTTAACAAGTGCATTCTTGAATTCTTCTCTAGATGGAAATATCTGCCCCACAAAAAATTTATGCTCATCTCTTGCCTCTAGCTCTCGAATTGGCCCAGCAAGCAATCGAGAATTCAAAATATATGGATCTTCAGCTAATGGAAACTCCTCCTTTAGGTCACTGTACTGATCTGGGGGGAATTCATATTGCTCAATCTGCATATCATCAGCTTGGAATTCTAGTACACTTGTACTGGGTACAAATTCTTCTGCATTCCAGATTTCAATTTCTTCCTCCCCACTCCAGATTGGCTGAAAGATTTCAACTACTCTTGTAGAAGAATTCAAACCCTCATCTTCTAAATTATTTGCTTCTTCATTTAGATCAATTGCCAAATTCCTTGTAATGCTATTATCACCATACTGGGAAGATAATGGAATATTATTACTAGTTATTTCTAATCCTTTCCCCGTAGCCACATTATCATCAAGAGTATTCCATATCTCAGAGAGAATTTCGTCAACAACATTATCATCCCTGAAAAAAATTACAATTAACTTTATCAAACTTTGAAATTGATAATAAAGGCCCTAGGAGCTCCTGAGGGCCTGAAATCATTTGATTCAGACCCAGGGATTTGATTTCAGGCCCTACCAGGGCCTGAAATCATTTTATTTCAGGCCCAGGTCGGGCCTGAAATAAAATTATTTCAGGCCCAGGCAAGGCCTGAAATAAAATTATTTCAGGCCCAGGCAGGGCCTGAAATCATTTCCTTTCAGGCCCACTCCGGGCCTGAATCATTACATTTCAGGCCCAGGGAGGGCCTGAAATCATTTGATTTCAGCCCTTCCCTGGACCTGAAATAAAATAAATTCAGGCCAGGTCCTGGGAGGGCCTGAATTTCTTTTATTTCAGTCCCTCCGAGGGCCTGAAACAAAATTTTTCAGCCTCTCCTATTGCCTGAAATCTAATGACATCATGCACTCTCAGGCCCTGATATCATGTAATGCATATCACCCTAAGCCTCCTCCAAAATAAAAATAGTACAAAGAGTTTAACTTGATTAAAACTATATCTGATACCATATCAAAGATGACAATCATACGTACATTCCTATTTCTCTTAGTTACCAATCTGTTGCTTCCTTTTTCTCCTTCGACAACCTATTTTGTTGCTTCCTTTTTCTCCTTCGACAACCTATTTTCCTCAGGTGCTTTGGTGATGAATCGAGTTGTGCAAGGAAGCAATATATACGTACATTCGTGATCATTCGACTTGTGCAAATCATTTCACATATATATATTGGCTGAGAAAAATTCGACTGCTACCCATCCGAACCATAAATTAATATTTTATTGATAAAGTGGTTCGGTTGTCTCGAAACTGTGTTTGATAAAGTCATTCTTTGGCGGGAGGGGTATAAAAGTAACTTCACTATATAGGATGCGCCCTTTGGTATAATAGAAATCATAGTACTCCTTTCGGTAATTACGAATAGTTGGATACGCCCTTTGGTAAATTGCCGAAAAAAAAACACTTCTTTCATTGGGAGCAGATTCCCAAGTCCACATTTTTACGGACCAGAGGATGGTCCACTCCCAATTGCGGCCGGATCATGACCGTGATCCGACTGTAATTTGTTACAATCTCTTTAAGAGTTTATCGTGCCCCTCAGGTTATAATTTAGGTTCGAACGGATGGTCGAAGGTCACCCGACGACCTAAACCCTAAATTTTAAACCCTAAATCTCAAATCCTAAATCTTTCATCGTGACCTTCGGGTGGCCTCCGGTCACCCGCCCGAACCCAAACTATAACTTGGGAGGCACGATGAATTCTAGAAGGGATTGCAACAAATTACGGCAGGATTGTAATCGCGATCCAACTGTAATTGAGACTGGATCATCCCCTGATACGTAAAAATACATACCAGAGGATCTGAGCTGTCTTTCATTTTAGGTGGGGCCACCCTTTAAGAAGTTTTCTTAATGCTTTTTTTTTGCTTTTTTTCCCCTTTCCGAGGACGATGTCTTAATTGATTAAAAAAAATATCTTAATCGATTAAAAACAGAGCGAACACGTACGTGATATCTTAATCAATCAAAAACATACTAATCGATTAAAAATGGATCGAATTTAAGATGGGAAATAATTCAAATCAATTGTTAATTCATCTTGTCGCAAAATTAAAATGATTAATCGATTGGAAAAATTCTCAATTGATTAAGATAATTTTAATCGTTTGACTGATCGATTCTAATCATTCTATTTGTTATTTTAGATTTGGTAATCGATTGACCGACCAAGTCAATCAATTGAGCAATCACGATTTAACCTAACAAGTAGGTTAAACACGACAGTTCTACCACCGTTCTTCATATTCTTCATAAAAATACAAAAAATTTAGAAAACAGATCTATCTTAATTTTTTCTTACATGATTTTCGATTATTAAAAAATTATATTATACTAGAAAAACTTGATTTAGCATACAAATAGTAAATCAATGAGAATCTTAAACTTTATTGCCATAAAAATGATAAAGCAACGGTAAATTACAGAAAACTCTCCAATCCTCATTTGATCTTTGCATGCACTCCCCATTTGAGATTTTCTTTGCATTCACTCCCTGATGGATTGAGTATAAAAGAGTGAAAATTGAGTATATATCAGTAAAAATTGAGTATAAAAGAGTGAAACTTGAATATAAAAGAGTGAAAATTGAGTACACATTTTCTTTATGTGGTGGATGTAACCTTATATACTCAAATTTTTAACTTTTATACTCAACTTTCTTCAAATAATACTCACAAAACTGTCTTGTCAATCCCATCAAGGACTGCATGCAAAGAAAATTTTCAATGGGGATTACATGCAAAGAAAATTTTGGGATTGGGGAGTTTAAGAAAATTTTCCTATAAAACAAAGCCAAGGCTCTAATATCAATTGATAAAAATTGATTTTCTTCGAACCGCATGAATTCTAGGAATGAAATAAGTAGTCGGAAGAGAAAACACAATACATAATAGCATGAATATAGTTACGTCGAAAATATAGCATAATAATATCAAACATAAATAAAATATGACAAAGAATTTAATTGAAGAGTTATATCTTTATCTTTAGCATCGTCGGCTTACATCCCTATAAAAGAAGATGAAGCGGAAGCTAAAGAAAGGTCTTCTAAGGGGCTTAGGAGATGACGGCGCCGTAAAATCTCTTGTCAATGGGAATAAGAAATTAGGTCAAGATAATGCTCTTAAATTTTTTAGAGTCTCCCTTTATAGAAGAATCCAATATGCCCATAGATAATAATGGATTAAGTTAAAGGGTTCTACAAACCACATCTAATAACATGAAGTTCAATAAACATAAGCTGGATCATTTAAAGTGTTTATATTGTATTTACATATGCAACTTATAAATAAACTTACCTAATAAGGATAATTAATAATATCCAACAATAAATTCTCCTTAAATAGGTGAGATTATATTTACTTATTTAACTTAAAAATAAACCCATATAAGATGTATAATAATATCCAATAGTAAACCATCCTTAAAATCTTTGTAATAAGTACTATTAAATTCGATTATTATTTTGTTCTTAGTTTTTTTAATTGAGTATGTTTGCTAACAAGCTAATGAAAATGATATTTTTTTATTAAAATAGAATGATCAATTTGATTTGACCTATCAGATTGATCCACCGATCTAATAATTTAAATAGCTGGATTAAAATTTATCAACTTATTTATAGACAAACTTAAATGGACTAGCTCATGCAGATTGTAGGTCTAGGCGAGCCCCCGGGATAAACTAAAATTAGCTGGCGGATTGAGAAAAAAAATCAAAACTCAAAACTTAATTAGGTGGAAAATTCAATATTGGGCTAATTGACATGTCAAATCTGCAACTTAAAACTTAAAAATTTCAATCTTTTTATATATTTTTTTATTTTTATTTTTTAGCTCGTGGTTTGATCCGTTAAATTTAGGGCAATTTACCAAAGGGCGTACCTAAGTATTGGTATTTACCAAAAGGCGTACCATGGTTTCAATGTTACCAAAGGGCGCACATATTTTAGTAAACTTCCTCTTATACCCCTACCGACAAGTACTGCATGCAATTCTCTTTCCCTTTCCCTTTCTCATTGTCAGTAACGAATTTCGAGACGGACCATAAAAAGATGTTCCTTTATATTTTGATAATAATATTATGGAACCTTTCTCAAAACAAAAAAAATATTGAAATTAATTAAAATATTTTTATTAAATTAAAACTAAAAGAACATTTCAGCCGCCCACGTTGGGCCTGAAATGGTTCCATTTCAGGCCTAACGTGGGGCTGAAATGTTTCCATTTCAGGCCCAACGTGCCCAATATTAAGAGACTTTTCTC
Organism: Boesenbergia rotunda; assembly: GCA_024364735.1. Classification (NCBI taxonomy): domain Eukaryota; kingdom Viridiplantae; phylum Streptophyta; class Magnoliopsida; order Zingiberales; family Zingiberaceae; genus Boesenbergia; species Boesenbergia rotunda. The sequence goes on along the minus strand of JAGFNQ010005055.1, from coordinate 292,480 downwards.
GATTCTTTGTTATTACATTTTAACATCTCGGAGAAGTCTAAATAAACAATGGATAGCAAATTTGAACTCCTTGTAACCTCAGAAATCCACAGGAACTGAAAATTTTACAATCGGAGCTCTCTAGGTCAATCAGTGGCCTTTTAGGGTCATTGGGGCTTGGGCCTGAAATGGAATCATTTCAGGCCCAACGTGGGGCTGAAATGTTTCAATTTCAACCCCAACATGCCCAATATTAAGAGTCTTTTTTCGATTCTTTGTTATTACATTTTAATACCTCGGAGAAGTCCAAATAAATAATGGATAGCAAATTTGAACTCCTTGTAACCTCAGAAATCCATAGAAACTGAAATTTTTACAATCGGAGTTCTCTAGGTCAATCAGTGACCTTTTAGGGTCATTGGGGCTGAAATGGAAACATTTCAGCCCCACGTTGTCACTGATTGACCTAGAGAGCTCCGATTGTAAAAATTTCAGTTTCTGTGGATTTCTGAGGTTACAAGGAGTTCAAATTTGCTATCCATTGTTTATTTGGACTTCTCCGAGGTGTTAAAATGTAATAATGAAGAATCGCGAAGAAATCACACATTAGGCCTTTTAGGGTCATTGGGCCTGAAATGCTTGGACACCTATTGCATTGGTGATATCTAATATATAGATGTTTGGACACCTAAAACATCATCTCCTACCTCTGACCTCTCTATTCATATAGAATTTTCAGAAATCCAGATATGGGAGGTCCATCAGTGGGTTTTGGTCAAAACTCACTGATATTTCTAAACTACTCCTATTTGATTGGTGATATCTAATATATAGATGGTTGGACACCTAAAACATCATCTCCTACCTCTAACCTCTCTATTCATATGGAGTTTTCAGAAATCCAGATATGGGAGGTCCATCAGTGGGTTTTGAGCAAAACCCACTGATGGAACTAAACTAGACCTATAGATTTGGAAAAAAAATAAAAATTTGAGGTTATGGACACCTAAAATACTTTCTCCAACCTCATCCCTAACTTTTTAGCTGGGGGTTTCAGAAATCCAGATATGGGAGGTCCATCAGTGGGTTTTGAGCAAAACCCACTGATGGAACTAAACTAGACCTATAACTTTAGAAAAAACAAAAATTTGAGGTTATGGACACCTAAAATACTTTCTCCAACCTCAACAATAACTTTTTAGCTGGGGGTTTCAGAAATCCAAATATGGGAGGTCCATCAGTGGGTTTTGAGCAAAACCCACTAATGGAACTAAACTAGACCTATAGCTTTGAAAAAAATAAAAATTTGAGGTTATGGACACCTAAAATACTTTCTCCAACCTCATCCCTAACTTTTTAGCTGGGGGTTTCAGAAATCCAGATATGGGAGGTCCATCAGTGGGTTTTGAGCAAAACCCACTGATGGAACTAAATTAGACCTATAGCTTTGAAAAAAATAAAAATTTGAGGTTATGGACACCTAAAATACTTTCTCCAACCTATTTGTTATTACATTTTAACACCTCGGAGAAGTCCAAATAAACAATGGATAGCAAATTTGAACTCCTTGTAACCTCAGAAATCCACAGGAACTGAAATTTTTACAATCGGAGCTCTCTAGGTCAATCAGTGGCCTTTTAGGGTCATTGGGGCTGAAATGGAAACATTCCAGCCCCACGTTGGGCCTGAAATGATTCCATTTCAGGCTTACGTTGGGCCTGAAATGATTCCATTTCAGGCTCACGTTGGGCCTGAAATGGAATCATTTCAGGCCCAACGTGGGCCTGAAATGGAATCATTTCAGGCCCAACGTGTCCAATATTAAGAGTCTTTTTTCGATCCTTTGTTATTACATTTTAACACCTCGGAGAAGTCCAAATAAATAATGGATAGCAAATTTGAACTCCTTGTAATCTCAGAAATCCACAGGAACTGAAATTTTTACAATCGGAGTTCTCTAGGTCAATCAGTGACCTTTTAGGGCCCATATCTGGATTTCTGAAAACTCCATATGAATAGAGAGGGTAGAGGTAGGAGATGATGTTTTAGGTGTCCAAACATCTATATATTAGATATCACCAATCAAATAGGAGTAGTTTAGAAATATCAGTGAGTTTTGACCAAAACACACTGATGGACCTCCCATATCTGGATTTTTGAAAGTTCCATATGAATAGAGAGGTCAGAGGTAGGAGATGTCCAGACCTCCCAACGTGGGGCTGAAATGTTTCCATTTCAGCCCCAATGACCCTAAAAGGTCACTGATTGACCTAGAGAACTCCGATTGTAAAAATTTCAGTTCCTGTGGATTTCTGATATTACAAGGAGTTCAAATTTGCTATCCATTATTTATTTGGACTTCTCCGAGGTGTTAAAATGTAATAACAAAGGATCGAAAAAAGATTCTTTGTAAAATACGGCAAATAATTTTAAAATTTAAATCAAGAAATAACCTTGTAGAATATGATGGAAAATTTTTAGAAAATTTTTCTAAACCCTTGGTGGAATTTACGAGGATAAATCGGATAAAGAAAATAATATAATTAGGTTATCTGATTTATTGGAGAAGCTTAATATATATATATATTATATATATAGTTCATTAAAATCTAACCTAGGTTTTAATCGGCCGAGACCTATCTATTCTCCTTTCTCTTCATTCGCGAGATCGCAACCAAAGCCGCAGCCGCAGCCGCCCGACCCGACTTCCTCCTTCCTCTCCCCTTCGCGCGTGCCCTAGCCGCAGCGAACGCCGTCGGGCCATCTTCTGAGCCGGCGATCCTCTGCCCCAGCGCAACTCTCCTTCTTCCCTTCCCCTCTTTTGTGGCTGAGATCTTGCCGAGTGGAGGTTGTGCCGATCATGTGATCGTCGGTGGTCGTCGTGTTCCTCCGGAGTTCGGATCGATCACCACTCCAGGCGGGTTGAAGGTGAGTGTGTTGTATGATGCATTCCTTCTCTCTTTTCTTTCCAATCGCGCCAAGGTATTGGCGATTGTTGTGGACTTGATTCCCCTGATCACGATTGTTCTTGGATGTGCCACGAATGATTTAGGGTTTGGGAGAGATGTTCAGCTCCGAGTTTGGGGGTCGATCGTGATGGAGCTCCTTGGTGAGGTTGATCTTGCTGGATGATAGTAGAATTATTCTTTCAGCGAATCTGGGTAAGAATTTGATAATGATGCTCTTGGATTTGGGTATGGTGATTGAATTGGATTTCTATTTTGATACCGTATGGAATTCAGATCTGGGAATGGGATGTGAGTTTAGCTCTGTGCTATGGGATTTTAGATTTGATATTTTCTAATCAAATTGTTTCTTGCGTGTGCTCTGTGTTGGTTAAGCTCTTAATCCTTCATGTACGATTGCAGATCTTGTGATTAGGATCGTTAGAGTTGGATGTTGGATCGATCTTGGTTTTCGATTGGTGTTATGTGAACCTTGGGTTTAGTGTTGTGTTGTGTATGATCTTTGATCTTTTTGAGCGTGTAATAAGACTTGAGTAGTCCCTTTAAATTGGTAATGCATCCTACTGTGAGTTAAAATTCTTGTTGGTATTGATTATTATTCTGGGTTCAATGGTAACTTGGATGAATTGAAGTTGGATTATATGTAGCACAATTATCCTGTTTGGTTTCTTTCATCTTTGAAGGATTTGATAATGGATCGATTGAGAGTTTCATTGACTTATAATGATCCTAGCCATGTGAAATGGGGTAAAACAGTGATTAAAGGAGTTTTGTTATCTTAATTGAACTCGAATCAATTAATTCATTTCAAAGTGGGAATAAATCCATTCAGTTGTTAAAATCCTAATCTAGTAGTTTATGGCATGATTAGGGTTAATTGGGAGATTAAACCTAAACTTGATAATTTAGGTTTCGAAAACCTAACATGAATCTAATCTAGGTAACTTGGGGTAATTATGGTTACTCATTTAATTGTGATTAATTAAATGAAACAGGATAATTAGGACGATCCTAATTAATTGAGAAAACTCGTTTAGCTATAGATTATATATTATTGTAGCTAAACATTATGCCTTTGATACAGGGCATTGATTGGATCTATCGTTGCTGATTATTGGACGAGAGGTTCTCACTCGATACAGACTCCACTTGGAGGCGGGTACCCTTTGACTTATCTTTTAGATATTGTCATATTGCTATGCATTGTCTGTTATAGATAGCAGTAAGTTTATACGCTATCCTGAGTTATTATATCTGTCCTGGATACTTGTTAGCTATCCCTGAGTTATTATACCTGTCCTGGATACTTGTTAGCTATCCCTGGGTTATCATGTCTGTTCTGGATACTTATTAGTTATCCCTGAGTTATTATACCTGTCCTGGATACCTGTTAGCTATCCCTGGGTTATTATGCATGATCTGGATACTTGTTAGTTATCCCTGAGTTATTATGTCTGAACCGGATACTTGTTAGTTATCCCTGAGTTATATTGCCTGACCTGGATACTTGTTAGTTATTCCTGAGTCATTTTGTCTGTTCTGGATACTTGTTAGTTATCCCTGAGTTATTATGTCTGAACCGGATACTTGTTAGTTATCCCTGAGTTATATTACCTGACCTGGATACTTGTTAGTTATTCCTGAGTCATTATGTCTATACTGGATACTTGTTAGTTATCTTTGAGTTATCATGTCTATACTGGATACTTGTTGTTTATCCCTGAGTTATTATGTCTGAACCGGATACTTGTTAGTTATCCCTGAGTTATATTGCCTGACCCGGATACTTGTTAGTTATTCCTGAGTCATTATGTCTATACTGGATACTTGTTAGTTATCTTTGAGTTATCATGTCTATACTGGATATTTGTTAGTTATCCCTTAATTATTATGTCCGTTCTGGATACTTGTTAGTTATCCCTGAGTTATTATGCTGTTAGTTCCATACAGTATCAGGTAGTGTCATATCTAGATGTATGCTTAGAGATCGTGATGTATCTCCTGCCTTTGACCTTGAGTGATCTGTAGTTTTCGGCCAGTATACCTTGTAGGTTAACTGTATTTCCTGTTATAGGATTTCAGACCGAGACCTAGTATACTGAGGACTTGGGAGGGCGGTATGTGTATCTATCATACACCATCCTTGCATTGTTGCATGCCGGCGATCAGCGACTCCCTTGTGGTTGAGCCTAATCGTTTTCCGGCACATGATATGCACACACGGCCACTCATGGGTTAGTGGATACCGTAGCGTGTGTGCATTTGCTCTGTATTGCTCCGCTCAACCGCTCATGGGTAGTGGTTTTGGAGCGTGGTAGCAAGCAGGGATCCCTTCTCTTCCCATAGACCAGAGAAGATGAGAGAGATATCTCCCCCATATATATATGGGGCGGAGTGTTCACTCCACCAGCATCCTGTCCACTCGGTCACTCAGGAGCAGTGATAGCAGGGTGCGTACAGTGTCACAGCTCTACCCACTCGGCCGACACAGTATCGCCTGTCTCGGTGGCTTGACTGGTGTTAGGGGGTGACCATGACATTGCATCATATGCATACGATGCATTGTGCACTTGATTGTGTTTGCTGCATTTATTTGCTGCACTTGATTGACATGCATATACTGGATACCTGTATACCTTGGTTTATATGTTATACTTGTTCCATAGGTATTTAGTGCACCCTCTGCAGGATAGATGGATTCTGGTATGTATCTTTATTCAGTATCTTCAGTATACCCTTTCTTCCTATCGTTCATATGAGGTTGTATCAGCGTAGACTTCTATTGTTATTATAACATACTATGCATATCTACTGGGTATTCGCTGAGTTTATGGACTCACACTGTTGCCATATGTTTTTATTTCAGGTTGAGATACTTGGAGTCGCCAGAAGAGCCCAGCAGCCAGTCCCTACCCATCGCGTCGACATACTTTTGCCTTGTACTTGTAGTACACTTGTTTTATATTTCTGTTAGTGATTTGTATATGTCGTATGAGTGTCATGTGCCCTAAGGGGTTTTTGTATTGGTTGTTTCGTCGTAAGTCGGACCGGTCCGCAGTCAGGTATGTTTTACTTAGTTGTCGGGTGCTTTTATGTTGGGTCTATATATATATTTTGAGGCCTGAGGCCAATTAAACTGCGTGGTGATGTCCATTATTACCTGCGTGTGTGTTTGTATGTGTAAATTGTCCGCCGGACAGGGGAGGTGCTGTCCGATTTTATATTGGAACAGCGGCTCCTGGGTCTCGGGGCGTGACATTCTTAATATTGGACACGTTGGGCCTGAAATGATTCCATTTCAGGCCCACGTTGGGCCTGAAATGATTCCATTTCAGACCCAACGTGGGCCTGAAATGGAATCATTTCAGGCCCAACGTGGGCTGAAATGTTTCCATTTCAGCCCCAATGACCCTAAAAGGTCACTGATTAACCTAGAGAGCTCCGATTGTAAAAATTTCAGTTCCTGTGGATTTCTGAGGTTACAAGGAGTTCAAATTTGCTATCCATTGTTTATTTGGACTTCTCCGAGGTGTTAAAATGTAATAACAAATAGGTTGGAGAAAGTATTTTAGGTGTCCATAACCTCAAATTTTTATTTTTTTCAAAGCTATAGGTCTAATTTAGTTCCATCAGTGGGTTTTGCTCAAAACCCACTGATGGACCTCCCATATCTGGATTTCTGAAACCCTCAGCTAAAAAGTTAGGGATGAGGTTGGAGAAAGTATTTTAGGTGTCCATAACCTCAAATTTTTATTTTTTTCAAAGCTATGGTCTAGTTTAGTTCCATCAGTGGGTTTTGCTCAAAACCCACTGATGGACCTCCCATATCTGGATTTCTGAAACCCCCAGCTAAAAAGTTATTGTTGAGGTTGGAGAAAGTATCTTAGGTGTCTATAACCTCAAATTTTTATTTTTTCTAAAGTTATAGGTCTAGTTTAGTTCCATCAGTGGGTTTTGCTCAAAACCCACTGATGGACCTCCCATATCTGGATTTCTGAAACCCCCAGCTAAAAAGTTAGGGATGAGGTTGGAGAAAGTATTTTAGGTGTCCATAACCTAAAATTTTTATTTTTTCCAAAGCTATAGGTCTAGTTTAGTTCTATCAGTGGGTTTTGCTCAAAACCCACTGATGGACCTCCCATATCTGGATTTCTGAAACCCCCAGCTAAAAAGTTAGGGATGAGGTTGGAGAAAGTATTTTAGGTGTTCATAACCTCAAATTTTTATTTTTTTCCAAAGCTATAGGTCTAGTTTAGTTCCATCAGTGGGTTTTGCTCAAAACCCACTGATGGACCTCCCATATCTGGATTTCTGAAAACTCCATATGAATAGAGAGGTTAGAGGTAGGAGATGATGTTTTAGGTGTCCAACCATCTATATATATTAGATATCACCAATGCAATAGGTGTCCAAGCATTTCAGGCCCAATGACCCTAAAAGGCCTAATGTGTGATTTCTTCGCGGTTCTTCATTATTACATTTTAACACCTCGGAGAAGTCCAAATAAACAATGGATAGTAAATTTGAACTCCTTGTAACCTCAGAAATCCACAGAAACTGAAATTTTTACAATCGGAGCTCTCTAGGTCAATCAGTGACCTTTTAGGATCATTGGGGCTGAAATGTTTCCATTTCAGCCCCACGTTGGGCCTGAAATGATTCCATTTCAGCCCCAATGACCCTAAAAGGTCACTGATTGACCTAGAGAACTCCGATTGTAAAAATTTCAGTTCCTATGGATTTCTGAGGTTACAAGGAGTTCAAATTTGCTATCCATTATTTATTTGGACTTCTCCGAGGTGTTAAAATGTAATAACAAAGAATCGAAAAAAGATTCTTAATATTGGGCACGTTGGGGCTGAAATTGAAACATTTCAGCCCCACGTTGGGCCTGAAATGATTCCATTTCAGGCCCAACGTGGGCCTGAAATGGAATCATTTCAGGCCCAACGTGGGGCTGAAATGTTTCCATTTCAGCCCCAATGACCCTAAAAGGCCACTGATTGACCTAGAGAGCTCCGATTGTAAAAATTTCAGTTCCTGTGGATTTCTGAGGTTACAAGGAGTTCAAATTTGCTATCCATTGTTTATTTAGATTTCTCCGAGATGTTAAAATGTAATAACAAAGAATCGAGAAAAGTCCCTTAATATTGGGCACGTTGGGCCTGAAATGGAAACATTTCAGCCCCACGTTGAGCCTGAAATGGAACCATTTCAGGCCCAACGTGGGCGGCTGAAATGTTCTTTTAGTTTTAATTTAATAAAAATATTTTAATTAATTTCAATATTTTTTTTGTTTTGAGAAAGGTTCCATAATATTATTATCAAAATATAAAGGAACATCTTTTTATGGTCCGTCTCGAAATTCGTTACTGACAATGAGAAAGAGAAAGGGAAAGAGAATTGCATGCAGTACTTATCGGTAGGGGTATAAGAGGAAGTTTACTAAAATATGTGCGCCCTTTGGTAACATTGAAACCATAATACGCCTTTTGGTAAATATCAATACTTAGATACGCCATTTAGTAAATTGCCCTTAAATTTATAATCTGGCTTAGATTGATTTGAATATTTCTTAGCTCGTCAAGTTGACGAGTCAATCCGTCCCATGATGGATGGATCCATCCAACAGGACGATATTAAAAATCACATGATAATGCTTAGGTTCATATAAGATATATGTAGACCGTTATGATCTCAACGTACTATTAAAGTTATTGTGTCATTTTTCTACACTATCTCTAGCTAGACAAAGGAAATGTTATTTATTTATTTAGGCTTTTTACCAATAGACGTATTCAAGAATTGATATTTATTAAAAGACGTATCATGATTTTTTTTTTACCAAAAGGCATACCCATTTTAATGAACTTCCTCTTATACCCCTCCCGCCAAGTACTGTCTTCTCTTTCTCTTTCTTAGTAACGAATTCCGAGACAATTGAACATACTTTTTCAGATTTTTTATTTTAAAATAATATATTATTGAATCAGTTAAAAAAATAAAGAAAAGAAAACAAAAATATCTCAATTAAATAAAATCTCTTCCGACGTGATTTCAAAAAACTAAAGTGATGATTTTTTATATTTAATTAATATAAATTAATATATTAAATAATATTTAATAAATATATTAATATATAAAAAAGACTTGAAATTAAAAAGGCCTGAAATCTTTTGATTTCAGACCCAGCGTGGGCCTGAAATCAAAAAATTTCAGGCCCTACGTCGGTCTGAAATCATGTGTTATGATAGAGTTTTTTACGTAGGCCTGAAACGTAAAGAACCTTAGATGACTTGGCTTCCCGAGTTGAGGAAGGCTTCCCGAGCGAAGGTATGCTTCCTGAGTCGTGGTGAGCATGACTCGGGATGAACGTCCGAACTCAGCTGACTCAGCTAGGGGATAGTCTGGTCAATGACCGAGTATTTTTCTAGCTCGGGGTGCTTCTAACTCGGGGATCTCATGACATGGTGATACTATGAGGAAAGACTTCTCTGACTCGGGAGGACCTCAGGACCGTGGGTCACCACGTATTCGGCTGGGCCCCGGGCCGAGAAATGCGCGGGAGCATGCCCGCTTACGGCTTGTATGAAGATGCGAATTTGAACCATCGGTTAGATTGTACCTAGGGAGCATGGGCCGCCACGCATTCGACTAGGAACCTTGTTGGGAGGTGTGCGGGAGCAGTTCTGCTTACTCGAACGTTAATTTGGTATTGCAGAGTCGTAGCACAGTGATTGTACAAAGACGGTGTAATAGAATCAACTTGGAAACTTGTAAAAACGTGGCGTTGAAAGTTGTGAACGAAACCCTCTTTTATATTTTATATTGTATTGACCAAGGACGCCTCTGATGATCGAGGATGTCTCTGTTAACTCTGATCTAATTCAAAGTATTCGGCACTTTATCCACTCAAGGACTTTTCTCCACGTAGGGACACTTTATTCATTCGTATAATTTCAATTAAATATGACCTTAGACAGTCCTTAAAATTCATCTGTACTTCCATATTTATATTTATATGGATGAAAAACTTTTATGATTGCAGACCCGTCAATCAATTGGACTAGCCCCCCGTTCCAACTGGATCACCGACAAGAAGGAATTCAATTATTCTATTATTAATTGTTGGACGAAAAGAATAGGGGAGAGGAGAGACACACTTATGACATAGGAGAAATGCAGAAAAAAAATAAAACAACTTGATCATTCACTAGAAAATGATACATATTTACAGGCTTAGTGAATATGCACCAAGTCTACATACATTGAATTTAGACACTTCTAAAAAACTTTAACCCAATCAAACTCTATCTCTATCTATTATTTGCCACATAATTAATCCACTAATTAATTATTTATTTTGAAACATTATTATTAACACTCCCCCTTGTTTCAAAATTATAAACACCAAACATGATTTGAAATAAACAAACTTATCTCTGGAAATTGACTTTGTCAAGATATCCGCCATTTGTTCATACGTGCTACAATGCTTCAACATAATTTCATTATTTGTGACTAAGTCTCGAATAAAGTGTAGTCGAATATCAATATCAATATGCTTAGTCCTCGCATGGAAAGCTGGATTTTTTGTCATTGCAATTGTCGCCTTGTTATCTCAAAATATAATAGTCGCATCTTTTTGTTCTTGGTGAAGATCTGTAAGTAATCTTCTAACACAAACTGCTTGACATGCTGCTGAAGTTGCTGCTACATATTCTGCTTCTGAAGAGGATATGGCAGTAGTAGCTTGCTTCTTTGAACTCCATGAAATTGCTCCTGATCCAAGATTAAAAACACTATCTGAGGTGCTCTTTCGATCATCCACTGAACTTGCCCAATCACTATCAGTGAAACCGCAAAGATCGAATTTTGAAACTTTAGTGTACCAAATTTCATAATCCATCGTTCCGGCAATATAGCGCAAAATCCTTTTAGCTGCTCCAAGATGATGCTTCGTAGGATTTTGCATAAATCTGGAAACTACACCAACAAAAAAAGCAATGTCAGGTCTAGTATGTGTTAAATAAATTAAACCTCCAACCAAACTTCTGAATTTTTTTTCATTTGTTTTCTTTAAACCATCTTCCTATTGTAACTTCTCATTTACATTCATGGGCGTAGAAGCTGAATTGCAATTGAGCAAACTGAATCTTTTAAGAAGATCTGTCACATACTTTCTTTGTGAGATAAAAATCCCATCAACTCCTTGCTTCACTTCAAGACCAAGAAAATAATGAAATATTCCCATATCTGACATCTCAAATTTCATATTAGATTTAAAATCAGCTAGCAGAAAATCAGAAGAGCTCATATATATTATATCATCGACATAAAGGCACACAATAAGACAATCATCTCTACCTTGTTTCTTCACATAAAGAGTGAGTTCGTTTTCACTTCTTGTGAAACCATGTTGTCGAAAATAGCCATCTATTTTGTTGTACCATGCACGTGGGGCTTGTTTTAACCCATAAAGTGTTTTTCTCAACTTGTACACTTTTATTTCTTTGCCTTCAATTATAAAGCCTTCCAGTTGAGCAACATACACTTCTTCTTGCAAGTCGCCATTCAAGAATGCAGACTTAACATCAAATTGATAAACAGACCACTGTAATTGTGCAGCTAATGCTAGAATAATTCTCACAGTTTCAAATCTAGCAACTGGAGAGAAAGTTTCTTCGAAATAAATACCTTGTTGTTGTGAATACCCTTTTGCAACCAGTCGAGCCTTATATTTTTGGATGGTTCCATCAGCATGATATTTTGTTTTAAACACCCATTTGAGCCCAATCACATTCTTGCCTTCAGGTAGATCCACCATTTCCCATGTTTCATTTTTATGGATTGCCAATAGCTCTTCATTCATTGCATTTCGCCATTCTTCCTTTGTGACTGCTTCTTCAAAAGTTGTAGGATCTGTAACAAAAAGAGCAAATTGACATGATGCATAAATTTCTCTCAACGATCTGACCTTTGCTGGAGGTGATTCATCAGAAGACTCTTGTAAGGAGGATGGGCTGCTCCTTGAATTTGATGGTGAAGAAGCTGGTGACATCAAAGGAGATGACTCAACACCTTCAGTTGTTGGGGTTCTGCTCTCCACTAAAATAGGAACTTGAGTCTCTTCTTCTTGTGGATTCCAATTCCAACTTGAATCTTCATCAAAATCTACATCTCTTCTTATAATCAATTTGCCAGTAAGAGGATTATACAACCGATATGCTTTTGATTGATTGCAATATCCAACAAATATGCATTTTTCAGATTTTTTCTCAAGTTTATGACGAAATTGAGGATTAATCAAAGCATATGCAATACAACCAAAAATTTTCAAGTGGTTTACCGATGGTTTTCTCCCTCGCCATGCTTCAAATGGTGTTTGATTCATAATCGCCTTTGTTGGAGAAATATTCAGTAGGTAAACTGATGTTGCCACTGCTTCAGCCCAAAATATATTTGGAAGTCTTTTGATATTCAGCAAACTTCTAGCCATCTCTACAACCGTTCGATTTTTTCGTTCGGTTATACCATTTTGCTCCGGTGTATAAGGCGCAGTCAATTCCATGTGAATACCATGCTCATCACAAAAATTATTAAATTCTTTAGATAAAAATTCACCTCCTCGATCTATACGAAGAGTCTTTATTAAAGTACCATTCTGATTCTCCACAAGTGCCTTGAATTTTCTGAAATTTTCAAAAGTCTCTGACTTATCTGCTAGAAAATATACCCAACTCATTCGACTAAAATCATCAGTAAACATTAAGAAATAGTTACTACCCCCAAACGATGTAGTTCTCATAGGACCACATAAATCAGCGTGAATTAGCTCAAGACATTCTGACGCTCTCTATGATTGTCCACTTGGAAAAAGCTTCCTTGTTTGTTTTCCAAGTACACATCCTTCACAAAAACCAAGAGAATTAATTTGGGTAATCCACGAACCATACCTTTCTGATTTAAAAGCTGCATTCCTTTGATGTTGAGATGTCCATATCTCAAGTGCCACATCTTTAATGCATTTTCTTCATTAGCAATAAATGCTTGGTTTCTCACATTAGAGATCTTCAGCGGAAACATCTTATTTTCTGTCATTTGTACTTTAACAATAGACTGTCCAATATCTTTGTCAGAAATAACACAAACTTCATTATCAAATAAAATTGCATAGCCGCTTATCATTAATTGTCCAACACTTAACAGATTATGTGCCAAGTTAGGAACAAAATAGACATTATAAAGTAATTTAACTTTACCATCACTAGTCTCCACAACAATAATACCTTTGCCTTCGACTTGTATCTGATTATTATCTCCAAGTCTTACTAGCATCTTCTGTGACTCATCAAGCTCTTTAAATAACGACTTATTGCCTGTCATGTGATTTGAACATCCACTGTCCAAAAATCAAATATCATTTTGAACTTCGTTAGAATGAGAATGAACCATAAATAACTTATTTTCCTCATTTTCTTCTTTAACATAATTTGCTTGTGAACTATTTCTGCAATTTGCTTTTATATGCCCAAATTTTCCGCAACCATAATACTGAATGGAATTTTTATTCCATTTTTGATCTCCTTTGAATTGTCTCTCTTATCTATTAAAATTACTTCTTCCTCTGCTACTTCCTCTACCACGAAAACCTCCTCTTCCTCGATCTCTGCCAGCGAAGTCTTCCTTTTTTTCTGTCTCCCCCTTCACTTGAGAAGCTTGAAATGCCTTTTCTTTATTCTTCTCAGTGGATCTATTTCGCCTTGCCTCATGAGCTTGCAAAGAATCCATTAGTTCATCAAAAGAAAAAGTTGAAAGATTTTTAGATTCCTCGATTGCAGTTACTATATAATCATATTTGGGAGTCAAACTTCGCAAAACTTTCGAAACAATAATTGCATCAGTGATCTTTTCTCCATAAGACCACATTTGACTGACAATAGAAATTACTCTAGATAAAAAGTCTTGTAAAGTTTCATTACCCTTCATAAGCAAGGCTTCGAACTCACTTTTGAGGGTTTGAAGTTTCACTGCTATCACTCTGGAGGAACCTTGGAATTCTTTCTGCAGTATTTCCCATGCTTCTTTGGAAAATGAGGCAGTTGCAATTCTTGAGAAAATTGTCTCATGTACTGCTTGCTGAAGGATGAACAGTGCCTTTGAATCTTTCTTCATGTTCTCTTTTAATCAACCTTCATCAGCATCCTTGTCGTCAAAGCCGTTCTCTACTAAATCCCAAAGATCTTGAGATCTAAATAGAGTCTTCATTTTGATACTCCAAAATTCGTAGCACTCTCCTTTGAAAATGGGGATGAGGGGTTAAGAAATTCCGTTGAATGTCATTACAAGCAAACTAGGACATTTCAACCCAATCTCGCTCTAATACCACTCTGTTGGAGGAAAAGAATAGGAGAGAGGAGAGACACACTTGTGACAGAGGAGAAATGAAGACAGAAAACAAAACAACTTGATTATTCACTAGAAAATGGTACATATTTATAGGCTTAGTGGATAGGCACCAAGTCCACATACATTGAATCTAGACATTTCTAAAAAACTTTATCCCAATCAAACTCTATCTCTATTTATTATTTACCACATAATCAATCCACTAATTAATTATTTATTTTGAAACATTAATGACATACGCGGATCGAAGCCTTTGAAAATGTATCTAATTGATATAAATAATTAAAGAACAAAGAGGTTGCGTTTTCGCATATTATCGGTAATTAAAGAATCAAGACTATAATTTAAGAATCGAGAAGTCGGATCGGATCGCGATCAGGTGGCGGCGCGAACCAGAGGAGAATGGGGCGACATGGCTAGATGCGGGGACATGGCTAGATGCGGCGACATGAGAGTGTCGTCGCAGCGCCGACCGTTCCGCGGCAGGCTTAGCCGCAGCGCCGCGGCCGCCGCCCACTTCTTCTTCTTGTTCCTCGCCGCCCTCTGCTCTTCGGCGCGAGCCATGAAGGCCCTGATCCTGCCCAACGCCGTGTCCATCGTGTCCTTGTCCATGTTGGCGAAGCACACCCTGAACCACCCCGACTCCGCGCAGTGGAACGAGGCCCCCGGCGAGATGTTCAGCTTCACGTCGTGCACGATGATTCGCCACAGCTTCAGCTCCTCGTCCACCGTCTTCGCCTCTAGCAGAGGGCGCAGGTCCATCCAGCAGAACAGCCCCGCGTTGCTGTCCAGACTCTGGACCCCGACCTCCCTCAGCCCCGCCTCGAAGGCCCTCCGCCGTTCCGCCAGCCGCCGCCGGCTCTCCGCCAGGTACTCCGAGGTGAACTCCTCGTCGCCCAGCATCGCCGCCAGCAGATGCTGCGTCTGCGTCGAGACCAGCCCGAAGCTGGACATCCGGCGGGCGCACCGCACCACGGCGTCGTTGAAGGAGTAGATGACGCCGACGCGGAACCCCGGCAGTCCGAGGTCCTTAGAGAGGCTGTAGACCACGTGGATGAGGTCGCGGTTGAACCTTCCGGGCTCATCTTCCACGATCTCCGCCACGCTGACGAAGTGCGGGGAGTCGAACACGGTGCCGGAGAAGATCTCGTCCACGACCAAGTGGATGTTCTTGTCGTTGACGAAGCTGACCAAGGACCGGAGGGTCTCCCTGTCCATGGTGGTGCCGAGAGGGTTCGACGGATTAGCCACCAGCACTCCTTTGACTCGTACGTTGTTTTTTACTGCTTTCTGGTACGCCGACTCCAACGCGGATTGCGTGATCTTGAACTTGTTGGAACTGTAGCAATCGAAGGGCAGAAGCTCCACCCCTGTTCTCCACCGGAAATCTCGATCAAACGCTGGATAATAAGGGGTCGGGATGAGGAAGGCCTCGCCGGGGTTGGCGAGGCAAAAGGCCATGGTCTCCTGCGCCCCGGTGGCTCCGCCGCTCATCACGATCCGCTCGGGGTCAAATCTGGCCCTGCCTCCCCTCGCCTTCTCCATGAACCTGGCAATGGCCCTGCGGAAGGAAGGGAGGCCATGGTAGTCCTGGAAGTTGGCGATGCCCCTGAACTGAGAAACTCCCTCTTGCGTACAAATGGAAGCCTCCGGATTCCTCTTCAACCAGTCTTCAATCAAGTCAAAGCAAAGCTGCAACCACGCAGAGAAAGAGACAGAGTAAGAATAATTATATAAGAACCACGATATATATATAAAGTAACAGCTCAATCGATCGACGGTAACGTAATCAAGTACCTGATTCTCTGCGAGTCCCATTTGGATGACTCCGTTGGGATTGTGGACGGGGTGGAAAGGATCGCTGTCGTAGGCCTTCCAGCCATCGAAGTAGGAGCAGTTCTCGCCGTGGCCGTCGTTGGTCGCGATCCTGGAGAGCAGCTCGAAGTCGCCTGTCTGCCGCATACCCATGAACAGTAACAATAAATGTAATTGAATTCTCTGCGCTCTGAGTGAGAAGAAGAAGTTGAGGATCTATGTCGGAGAGGCATGCGAGGGGACGAGCATTTATAAGAGGTGCCTGACGGAGATTTCAAAGGTCAAACAGTGGAAGTCAACGACCACATAGATAGAAGCGTGTGACTGAGAGCACGACGATCCCGCAGAGTTGTTCGCGTGGACTTGTCGTCCTCGTGGCCGCCGTGAAAATTCCATGTTCGATTTTAATAATTTTTCTTTTCATTTTACATAAAATCGTTTTTTTTTCCATTTCTATGAAAAAAATGATTTTTAAATATTTCATGATTTTTTCAGAAAATACAAGTTTTTTAAAAATTCATATTTTTTCAGAAAGTAAGAACCAAAAATTAACAAAAAAAAATCAATTTTCAAAAGACGGGAAGGAGTGAAGCAGGAAGGAAGGCGCCGTATGCTCAGGCCTGAGCTAGGAGGGTGATGAAGTCCAAGATTTAAGACAGAATGGATCGATACTCGTTGCATGTCCTCTAGATCGTAGTTTGTGTCCCTCCACGGACATAAAGGAGATGGTTAAAAGTGAATAAATTATCATTAAGGATATATTTGATTGAGGGTTATTTTTGATAATTTTAATTATCCATTCAAAGTTATCAACGAATTAAAATCTTATTTGATTTACGTAATCTGCGATTTCCAAGTAACGATCAATACCTGATACGCCAGCAAAAGTGGCATGCAATTTTGAATCGAAAAACCTTTAAAAAGTAATATTTTTGTTGATTCCAAGATTATGAAATTTATTATTCCAAAATTATATCATTCAATATTTACATTTAAGATGAATATAACTATTACAATTTATTAAATTTCGGAAGTATTATTCGCGGCCGACGACCAACAACGATGGTCGGCAACTACGACCAACGGGCGGAAACTACACCCGGCGATCGATGACCGACCGGCGACGACGGCGGGTGACGACTGACAACAAGTGGCGATAAGCAACAGTCGACGACCGAGGACCGACGACCGACAGTCGACGCCGATAGCCGGCCGCCAGCCGTCGACCGCCGGTGTTGGACAAATTAATAAAATTATCTAAATAAATTATAAAGGATAATACGGTAAAATATTATATTATATTATATATTATTACTCCAAATAAATAAGATTTTATTTGATTATCTAAATTGAACGAAACAATTTAAGATTATGTTTTATTCCACATTACCTTGATTATATGATTGGTAATCACATAACTAATGTTATATATGATAACTTGAACCAAACATATCCTAAAAAAATTTGGTTCGAATCACGAAGTTGGTGGTACATAAATCCCTACACTCTATAAAAAGTCTCTCCCTCTCAACTTTACATTCTCAGTTATCATGATTTATCTCCTCCGTATTGATCCTGAGATAAACTGACGAAGACGCTAACGACGAGCATTTCATCTTTTGTCACTAAATCGTAATTTGCGTGGTCGATGTTGATTCTTTCCTAAGTGTTTGGAGCCGTCGATCCCCGTGATTGTTTTGCGCATTAAAACTAGCTCTTTGAATTCAAATTTGGACTTCCGATGGTAAACCTTTAGCTGCCGGCGGCGATGGAGCACCCAAAAAAAAAAAAGTAACGTTAATCAAATTGAGAAAGGCAATTAACGAGAGGCCATAATAGTCAAATTGCGATATGTGAACGAGGCTCTCGTCGACTTTATTTCTCGGTCTCTAAATGTTCTCTCGGTGCTGTGGTCGTACGAGCAAGAGATAGCAAATTGTTCTTTTTAAAAAAAAATTAAAAAATTGGTCAACAATTGCCAACTTCAAAAGCATTCTCGATCATCTCTTGAGTGGCAAGCAATTGGCGACGATCGACGTCAGTGCAGAGCGTTCGTCGACTGACGTAGAATAGTAATTACGTGCAGTTTCCCAGATGTTTTATTATGTCTTATGAGGAGAAAAAAAAGGGGAAAATCTATATATGTATTATTAAGTCGTGTCAAAGAACATGGCCAACCACTACTCCGACCATTGTATATATTTGACCGCAAAATAGATTGTGATAATTCGATTTTCAACGGTACGTAACTCGATGGGATATTAATTTCTACACTGAAATAGATAATTATTCCTATGCAATTTTTTTGAATTCAAGCTCTTAAATTTAATTAGCTGAAATAACAAAAAGTAGTGCATACACCTTGAAAACATTCTTAATATGAAATCCATGTCTCTTCCAACTACCGACCATGCACAGGATACCGACCACAACGTACGCACGCCCCGCAGGGATGGACCCCGAACAATTGTCGTGCAGCCGCTCAGGTCGGACCAACCTTCAATCAAACGCGCTGCGTTTCTCCACATTCCTGCTCATTTATTCTTCTCCTTCCCAAATTAACTAGCTGGTCAGTAAGTTGCCCCCGGATATATATATGCATCAGTTAGGTTCTTAATCATACATCTAAAAATTACAATTACTATGCACTGTAAAAAAAAATTTCAGTGAGATAATAATCTAGAGAATGTTTGTCGCTTGGATGTGTTTTCGTGATTATTTTTTAATTTATTTTAATGATTATTGAGAAATTTCTCTAAAATTATACTGATTATTTTTAGAATTAGTCTGTTCGAGAAGATTAGTTGACAGCTGCATTTTTAAACGAGGAGAGAAGTTTACGGGTCCACTCCAGACACTTCGAGTTAATCAGAGACGTTTGGCACGGCGGCGAGATTTCGTGCGTCAGCAGCTACGCACGCGGAGTCGACCATGCAACATGAGGTTTGCGTGGGAAATGTGCACAGGTGGAGAATGAGGACGGTTATCTTATATTATTCAAAGAGAGAAAATAAGAAAATCTAATATAATTATCATATGAGAAAATAATTTTTTATATTTTACTGAAATTTAATTTTGCAAATATATGATAATCAAATCGATTATATTTTAGGCAGGAAGTGTTGGATACGATTTTGCAAAGTAAAATTTTGATGTCATCGATCGTTAAAAGTCAAGTTTGACTTCAAAATCGAAATCTACGTTTCACTTAGATAAATCCGGATTATTTATTTGCTTAAAACCGATTAAGGGTGAATGAAAAATTAATTGTTCAAGATACGCTCAAATGAACATTAAGGAAAAAGATGAGACTTTTAGTCTCACATTGCTAACCGACGAGAGTCAATATTTCTTTATATGTGTTCTTGTGCTAATGTTATTAATACAAAAGCATAGGAGGTCTCTACCCTTGGGCGAGCAGGTGCTTGCACCTGCGAGCCCGCCACCCGCGCAATGGGAACTTTGTTGGCGCACTTTGCACTTTTATGCTCCACGTGGCGATGACGTGTCGTGATTAGGTGACGCCGCGTGGCATGTCGGTGTGACGTGTCATGATCAGGCGGCGCCACGTAGCATGTCAGTGACGAGGCAGTGCCTATGTGGCACGCGACTGTGTAGAGAACGATGATTGGATTGGGCGAACAGATGGTGGCTGTCGGATCAAAGATCTGGATAGATTGCAGGAAGGTGCGATCTGGAGTGTCGGATCAAAGATATGGACAGATCGCAAGAAGGTGCGATCTGGAGCGTCGGATCAAAGATCTGGACAGATCACAAGTAGGTGCGATCTGGAGCGTCGGATTCAAATCTGACTGTAAAGAGGGAGGATGGATCTGAGGCGTCGGATTAAATGTTCTAATCTGACGGCTAAGATCAAGATGGGATATGAAGAGTTATAACTCTTCAGATCAAGAGACGAGATTAAAAGACCTTTAAAGGGTTATACCCTTTCATTTAATTCATCAAATACATGTTATAATAACGAACCATTTCATTTTAACATAATATTGAAATTTGTTGATAATATTAGTTGAATATTATTTTTTTTTTTTGAAAGATTTTTGTCAAAGATTTCATTCACGCATAATCCATATCGAGTAGACCTTGTCGTTGTGAGAATTCTTAATTCATGAGTTGTAGGGAGGGACTTATGTCACCACAAACAGAGACTAAAGCAAGTGTTGGATTTAAAGCTGGTGTTAAAGATTACAAATTGACTTATTATACTCCAGACTACAACAGTCCAGATCTATCCGAACCAAAGGGTACTTACTCTTAACTCAATATAAATAGATCCCTCCACTTAATCATTTCATTCATTTCAAGCATTGCAATCTAAATGCATTTGCACTCATCCATCTTCTGCATCGAGAGCCAAAAAGCCTACGGAAAGGTTCACGGGTCTCAGAATTTGAAGTGCTACTATTCTGAGACGACGTCGTTGTATCTTGGAAACGAATTGCTACTATCCGTGAGCACTAGTAGCGGAGCAATATCGTTTTACGGAGATAGTGTCGAACACTAGCCTCGACGTAAACCAATCAGTTTGCATCCTCCAAAAGCAACCTCTCGGAAGATCCAACGGTCATAAATCGACTAAGTCAAATACCGAGGAGATACAAGTCAGCAACCAACAAGAAGTATTCCGACAATCCCACGATCCGAGTCAGAGCTATTGGAATAGATTTGACAGGGGATCACGAAATTTTAACGATCTTCTCCATCTAATGAATGAGTCCGTTTAGAAATCGTCCGCCCCACACCCACCCCGAATATATGATTCAAGAGGAATCACACAAGGATAGATTGATAAAAATCTTTGGTAAAATATGACGGTGAGAGAATTGAATTGCATGTCTGTGTGGACCTCCACGAACCAATGTTGGATCCGGTAGCAGCTGATCCCACATAAATTTCTCATCGATCATCAGGGTAAATCGGGAAGCGTTGTCAGTGGGTGATCTAGAAGATCAGTGTCCCAGGGTTCGGGTCCTATTTCGAGAAATTTTTTTTATAAAATACGTCGTAATTGAGGATCGAACCATGAATATCTAAGATAGTGATTAATCGCCCTACCGCTATATCATAACCCGGGGTTGGCTTCCATGAACCAGCAATGATATAAGATGGAGAGATTGACTAGTGTAGTATTAATTAGTTTTAGTTGGGAGAATGAAAAATAAATCAAAGAAATTAAGGCTAATAATTTATTTCTAGAAAATAATTTTTCTAAAGAAAAATGTCTTAGAATTATGTATTTGGCAAAAGATATATTATTTTTCCTTATTTGTAGGTTGGGCTCCTCGAGGAATTATTGCTAGCTAGTTCATCACACGTTTGTTGAACAAAAGTCATACACATTTGGAGTGTTTGAATAAACTATATATTTGGAGTGATCAATTCTTGCAAGTAATTAGTTTAATCGACGAAGCCATTAATCTAGAACTCTACATTCAAAATGCAACGTGACATAGGAGGGTGACCCTTTACCTACCATATTTAGTAGAATGATTCATTAATTTCACGAATGTATTTAATTTAAGTTATAATATATACTCTTAGTCATATGATTATGAGATAATCATATAATCACTATTAAAATATAATTTAATATTATTTTTCAACATTTGAAATACTCATTTTGAAAAAAAAAACTAAAATTTTTGTTGTTAATCCCGGAATTCGGAATCACATAAAACATCATACTTAAGATAATCACATTTTGAATTATATCTCATATTTGTTGACATGACAAACATGCTCTATTATCTAAAAATCATTAATTACTTGAATTAAACATGATTTCATAACATAATTTTAAAAAGATAATTAAAATTATCAACAATGACCCTCAATTAAGCATGCCCTATATGGTTTGAGAAATTATTTTTAATAATGTGCAAAAGACAGTCTATTTTTTATGATATCCAAAGCACACATTGCACGTTTATTTTTTAAAATACTCTCTATCCAATCTATTTCGGTAGACTTATTATCGTTTAAGTCGTCAATCAATTGGAAAATTAGTCCAATTGATTGGATATCAGTTTAATCAAATTGTTCAGTCAAATACCTTTGGCTAAAAGTGTTTAACAACACTAGAGGCCTTGAATTTATGTTAGATAGGTACATTTGCACTCTTGAAATTTCCCTAAGTTTGCCCATGTTATTTGTTTTTAATATAGATTTTGAGTAGTTATCAAACACGTTTTATCAACAATATTTGACTGCTAGAGATTTTAAATTTGTGTTAAATAAACAGGGTTGCATTTTCAAGCTCTACTCTGACTTTGTGCATATTCTTTTTTAAAATTATGATACGAGTCCTCTAGGGCCATTAAATATTTTTCATCAAAGATATGAAGGCGATCAATAGAGTGATTACTGTAGTTTAGTGGAAATGACTTCAATAGATTAGTAAACTGGTCTCTATTAAACATTTTGGGTTAGTGTTTGATGGTCATTAAGGTCTCAAAATTGAATCGAATGAAATTGTGGCACTCGTGGGGTTTCCCTGTATCTATCCATGATCATTCTTTTTTTTTTCTAAATTCTGAGTCGTGTATGATATATCAAACTGAATGATTAAGTCTCCATTTGATAGGTTAATACACGATTAACAAACACAATAATTGTCACTAAAAAATTAAACCTTAATGAAGTAATCTAATACTTTAATATTTAAAAGGGGTTTAGACTATTGGATATAGATGGTATGTATGAATCCAATAATCCGATTCGTTAACATTAATGGATTGTTAACAGGTTATGAGCTTTGTACGGATGGTTTTGTTGGAGGAAATGCTCCTTTTTTCGGAGAGTTAACAAAAATAAATTGAAATTACACAAATTTCAACTTATCTGTTGAGTGGCCTGAGAAGCCCATTTGTGCAGGGTGCAGTCTCCCGAGTTGGAATTCCAGACCTGAAATTCCCGAGTTGAAATATCCCGAGCAGTAGTTGGACGTCTCCCCACCAGGGTCTCCCGAGCAGTAGTCGGACGTCTCCCGACCAGTATCACCCGACCAGGTCTCCCGACCAATATCACCCAACCAGGTCTCCGGAGCAGGAAGTGGAGAGGTGTTGAGGCCTGCGTTATGCAATTTCTTTGAAACAGATTTGTCCTCCTCCAACGGTGCTTCGAGGCTCCGATGGACGTCTATCTCTCAGGATATAATAGCGGGACCACGGATACAACGGAGCACTCGTTGCTAGTGACAAACTGAAGATGTACCCGAACGCTACCAAAGGAAAACCCACGGAAAGTCGGGGACGAGGTGGAAGACAATCTCTTCTCTATATCTTTTGCTCTCGATCACAACCTCTTTATATAGGCTCAGACTCTCGCAGTAATCAATAACCGAATTAATCGTCATTTACTGCCAATTAACCGGTCGGGCATTCGACACGCGCAGGTCGTGCACGCACACGAGTCCACTTGGTTCAGTACAAATCCGGGCCTTGGATTTGCACCTCCCTGCGCACCCACGCATGAGAGAGAGTCTCTCCTCTAGCATTTGTTCACAACTAACATGTTTGTGAAACAATATAAGCTAACAATTATGCCTTAAGACTCCTAATATGGGACTAAAGTCTCATTCACAATGGAGTCCCTTATTCTCCACCTCCCTTTTCATTCACAAGAAACTCCCAATGTGGGACTAAAGTCCCACTCACAATGGAGCATCTTACCTCCCTTTCTATTCACACTATATCCAACAATCTCCCACATGAATGTAAACAGGGTATGTAATAGCATTCAACAGTTGAGTCCAGTATAGGCAGGTAGGTTTCACCCTTTGAACCTTCCATTGTGAAGATCTGTTTGCTTCTTGGCTGACAGTATACATGATGTCCTTGAACTGTGCTGTCATTTATGTAAGCATTGACACATCTCATCTAGGACTCTCCCTGATATACCTCAGTTCTCATAAGTGTGTTCGTTCTTGGCCATGAACATGCCTGATTTTGCGAGAAGTTCTAAGAATTGTGCTTTCAATTCTCTTCGAAGCGGCCACACTTCTTTCTCACATAGGTGATCTCTTAAGAGTTTTTCACATAACTCTATTGAATCATTAAAAGTCGTATGCTTAACCTCCGTCCTTACCTGTTTCAAAGGGTCGTTCCCTCACAGTGAACACCTTTGTCAGTGTAGTTAGGTTGTCCCTTTGAACCTAGTTCTTGGGATCTCCAGTCTGCATAGGTTGGGTTTCCTTTGCACCAACATTTTCTATCGGCAACAAACCCATCCTTCTTGATGAGCTTGCAACTAACTCTCGATTTAACCCTTTAGTTAGCAGATTCGCTAAGTTATCCTTTGACTTCACATAGTCAATAGTGATAACTCCAGTTGAGAATAGTTGTCTAATTGTATTGTGTCTCCGACGTATATGTCTAGACTTACCATTATACAGATGGCTTTGTGTCTAGCCAATTGCCTATTGACTATCACAATGTATGCAGATTGTCGGCACGGGTTTCGGTCATCTCGGTACATCTTCTAAGAATTGTCGTAGTCATTCAGTCTCTTCACCACATTTGTCAAGAGCTACAAACTCAGACTCCATCGTGGATCTAGTTATTACGGTTTGCTTAGAAGATTTCCATGAAATGAATGCACTTCCCAGAGTGAACACATATCTACTCGTAGACTTCGAGTCTTTTATGTCAGATATCCAACTCGCATCGCTGTATCCTTCGATAACAGCAGGATATCTCATATAGTGCAGTCCATTTCCACGAGTATATCTCAAGTACCTCAGTATTCTTATTATCCCTTTCCAGTACTCAACACCGGGATTATTCGTGTATCTACTCAGTTTACTTACTGCGTAGGCTAAGTCTGGTCTTGTACAATTCATTAAGTACATCAGACTTCCAATCACCTGAGCGTACTTTACCTTAGAGATACTTTCTCCTCGGTTTTTCGATAGATGTTGGCTAGTATCTATCGACGTTCGTGCCAACGCAGTATCACCATTGGTGAATTTCTCAAGAATCATATCCACGTAATGAGACTGACTAAGAACAAGTCCATTAGCTATTCTAAGAATTTTGATTCCTAGAATCACATCAGCTAAGCCCATGTCTTTCATGTCAAATCTTGAGTTCAACATGTCTTTAGTGGATTTAAACATCTTATCATCATTACTCACAATGACAAGTATGTCATTTACATATAAGCACAAGATGACAAAGTCATCTTCTATGGCTTTCGTATAAACACATTTATTACATTCATTGAGTTTGAATCCACCTTCTCGCATAACATTATCAACTTTCTCATGACACTGCTTTGGAGCTTGTTTCAAGCCGTATAAAGACTTCACCAATTTGCAAACTTAGTTATTCTATCCTGGCACAGAAAACCCCTCAGGTTGTTCCATGTAAATTTTCTCTTCTAAATCTCCGTTTAGGAGGCTGTCTTTACATCTATCTGATGTATTTCTAGGTTCCATAGAGCAGCAATAGCCAACAAGACTCTAATGGATGTTATTCTCGACACTGGAGAATACGTATCAAAGTAATCAAGGTCTTCTCGTTGTCGGTAACCTTTAATTACCAATCTGACCTTATACTTGTCAATTGTGCTATCTGATTTTATCTTCTTCTTGAAGATCCACCTACAACCTAATGGTTTACTCCCCGAAGGAAGGTCCACAAGTTCCCAAGTGTGATTTTGCAAGATAGATTCTATCTCAGATGCAATTGTCTCTTTCCAATGAGATCCCTCAGAAGAGTTCACAGCTTCTGAGTAGCTTTGGGGCTCATCTTCAAGTATGAAAGTGATAAAATCTGGTCCATAAGATTTTTCCACCCGAGTTCTCTTACTCCGCCGAGGCGCAGCATCAACTGGTTCATAATCCTCTTCTTCGTCCTCTAGTATTTCCTCCACCCGTTTTGAGGAGCTAGCATCCTCTCGGGTCTTATATGGAAACATATACTCGAAGAATGAGGCATTTCTCGATTCTATTATCGAGTTCTTGTGTATATCCGGTAATTGTGACTCATATACACAAAACCTATACGCACTACTATTATGTGCATATCCGATAAATATGTAATCAATAGTTTTTGGTCCTATCTTAATCCTCTTCGGATCAGGCACCAAAACTTTGGCAAGACACCCTCACACTCGCAAGTATTTGTAGGATGATCATCTTCCATTCTATAAATCATAAGGGCTCTTATCTATTTTCTTTCGAGAAACCTTATTTAAAAGATAATTAGCTGTTAACACAGCTTCCACATGAATTTGTAATAAATGAAAATTATTATATTTTTGAATTTTTCCTAAATTTGCACATGCTTATTTTCTCTCTCAAACTTTGTCTTATAAAACTATCAACATTCTTATTTTCTCTCTCAAACTTTGTCTTATAAAACTATCAACATTACTTACCAAAAGTATTTGATAAATCTAGAGACTTTGATTTCGTGTCAAATATGCTCCTAAATTAGTTTCATTTATTTTTCTAGATTTTGAGCCTCCTCGCATGCCATCAAACATTTAGACCAAAAGTTTTTTTGATAATCCAA
This sequence comes from Boesenbergia rotunda, assembly GCA_024364735.1. Lineage (NCBI taxonomy): Eukaryota > Viridiplantae > Streptophyta > Magnoliopsida > Zingiberales > Zingiberaceae > Boesenbergia > Boesenbergia rotunda. The sequence goes on along the minus strand of JAGFNQ010005055.1, from coordinate 265,773 downwards.
AAGCTTCAAATTCCTACCACATGGGAAGAACCATTGTACTTATTGGGTTTTCCTAACTCTATTTATGTTTTTTTTTCTAATTTTAAGCGTTATAGTATTGTCAAATACCTTTTTTTTAAAGATTCATATTTGATGATCATTGACCAGTGGCATTCAATTGACTAGTCACCTTAAGATAATTTTTGGCTAAAATTGTTTGATATGAATTACATTCAGTTGATTAGTCACCTTAAGACATTTTTGGCTAAAATTGTTTGATGTCAATTACATTCAATTGACTAGTCAGCTTAAGACATTTTTGGCTAAAATTGTTTGATGTCAATTACACTAAGTTGACTAGTCACCATAAGATATTTTTACCTAAAATTATTTGATGTCTTAGAAGTTTCAGATTCATATCAAATGGAACCGTTACACTCTTGGGATTCCTCTAAATCCTTCTATGTTCGTTTTGTTAGATTTAGTCTTCATAAGGTGTGCTAAGATATTAATTAATGAGACACAGATTGTCATTGTAAACAAAGTCATTAAAATGCTCTAATTAATTTGTGTGTTGAATCACGAGTTTGTGGTATTGGATGTGAACTAGTATGTATAGAAATCCTTAGTTTGTTACCATAGAATTGATGGATAGTTTAGAGGACATTTTATCAAAGGATGCACATAGGTTTTCGAATTGAAAAACACATATTACTTTCATATTTAACAAAGAGCATACTCAATTATATATTTTTCTCATTCTATTTCTCTTGACAAAATTAACTTTTTCTCTCTTTTTTCTTTTCTTTCATTTCTTCTCTTTTCTTTTTTTTTTCTTTTTTTTTTGGTATGTATGCATGCATAACGTGGATCCCACAATGTTTAATGTTTAACTAAGTATCTTAGCCATGATAAAAATTATGAGTCTAATATGGTTTCATATCAAACTCACGTTGGGCATGATATGCACTCATATCAGGCCTAACGTGGTTAAGCCACGCTATTCTAGTGAAAAGTCAAATAGAATAATACCGCTTTCGAGAATTACGTCATATATGCTGAAGATTGCGATTGATATGGATCATCTTGTGATCGGCTTGCTATTCTATAGAAATAAAGTGGGGAAGATTAGAAGAAAGTCTCTCCCTTCCAACACAGAACTGAAGATCAGATCGATCGGTCGACGAGAGAAGGACTTCTAGTTTAATTGGTTGAAAAAGAAACTAGACCGACCTTCAATAAGGAGATTGGAAAAGGCTAGTTATAGGGTGGATCAACATGCTTCATATATACATCGATGATCACCTGCGAAAAAGAAGCTATATCAATCTCAATAAACTTAATTATGCCTACCTCTTTTTCCAATCGCGGTCACCCAAGCTTTACTTTCACGAGTGAGGTGCATTCACATTAGCCCTTTGAGTTAAACACGAGGAAAGACAAGTCACTAAAGAGTACAACATCCTTTTCAAAAGTGATATTCCAAAATAAGGAAGTAGATTCAATGGGATAGGTTCAAATCTTTTCTTCAAGAAGCCATATCTAGATTGACTTTTTCTTTCCCATGTTCACTGTTCCGGAAGGAATCGACGTCGATGGCTAGTCACCGAGGTTCAACCCATGCGGATACTGATGGGAGGGGAGGAACTCTGCGTCTTGCAAGATCAACACGAGCGTTAGGGGAACACGCCGGAGGTTGTCCGGCGAAGCCCACTCCGATGCTCAAGTTAGTGCCTCGATGGAGAGGAGAAGTATTAAGCAAAAAGAAGTATGAGTAGCAGAGAAGGCATACCCTCCTTTACCGGAGGGGTTGGACTACGTTTTATACTTGCGGCGGCTGCCTTGGCGCATCCCATGATCTATACCACGTCCCCCCTTCGTCGGTTACAGGATAGTCCTTGAAACGGTCCACGCCACCATTATGTGAGACCCATTACGATATTTAAGGGTCATGATGACTCCGCGCCAGTGGGGATGCTTATCCATAGATCCGAAAAAAAGGGAGAGCTCGTTACTTGAGGTCGAATGTTGCGTGACCTCCACTTCCCCGAGGTGATCTCGGGGTCTTCTGGCCCGAGTGATTGCGGGCGCTCCACTTCCCCGAGGTGGTCTCGGGACCCGACTTCCCGGGGTGATCCCGGGAGGATTTTCTAATTTGATCTTCCAGGGCGTGTTTACCGCTGGGGGCCCTGGAGGCTCCTCTTCCCAAGAGTGCCCCAAAGCTCTGAAAGGGGAGTCGCTCAGACTCGTCACATTTTGCCACGCAGCTTCTTCATCTCACGTGCCCGCCACGGACTATTCAACCTCATCACAAGTCCCTCCCTTCAAGTCTGATCGAAGGAAGTGTGGCTGGCTGATCGGATTAGTGTGGTGATGAAGAAGTTGTATCCCAGTGGGTCCTTGCACCAGTTACTGCTCCCTTTGTAGTTATACGGGGTCCTAGGATTGTAGAGGTTGCCCCAGGTCCCTAGGAAATCTCCTTTTTGGGTTTGTCCTTCCCAAAAGGTTTCTATGGCTTTCGGGGTACCGCAATGATACCTGTCCATTCGTTATAAAGGCCCATGACGCTCTTTGATGGCGACAAGGTCCTTTCGCGAATGCCCTATCGCCACGTGCATCAACGGCTCTCTTCATGACCTCTTACTAACGTGCGCCGCTATAGCTGGCTCACGTCAGACGACTGCTCTCTAGAGCTGCCCCAATGTGGCAGTTTCTTGCTTTACACGTGTCTTGCCCCTATTGCGTTCATGTAGGCGGCTTCCTCGGTATAAGAAGGGAAGGCGAGGACGTTCGACCAACTTCTGACTTCGTGGCTGGGTGCACCTCGTCTCCCTCTTCTTCTCTAAGGACTCTTTCGTACGTAAATAGTTTGCTTCCTCCTTGTCTTTTCCCTTAGGAATCATGGAAGGTTACCAGGCGGAGTGGTACGAGTCTGCCTCTTCGAGAGTGAGACTGGAGGCTCTGCAGGCGGCCATTGAGGCCTATGGCATCCCGGCCGAAATGGCGGTGGTTATCCCTAAGGTAGACCAGATGCCAGTGGAGCCTCCCGCATGCTTTTCTACCTTCTTCTTGGGGAAAATAGAGGTAGGGCTCCGATTCCCCATTCCCCCTTTCTGATAGATCGAAGACGTTGCTAGAGGGGGGTGAATAGCAATTTTTTATTGAATTCTCTACAAGATTGTTAGCGCAGCGGAAATACAAATAAAAATAAACTAATCAAGAGAGAACAATGCTAACAAACCGATTTACTTGGTATCCACCCCGGACGGGTGACTAATCCAAGAATCCGTCGGTGGATCACTCCCCAGATAACCTCCGGCTAACTCTGTCGCTCCTTGTGGGTGGAGAAACCTCGCCACAACACTTCGGACGCTATCTGAGCACAAGAGACTACTAACTCACTTTACCCAAGCGAGTTTCGTCAAGAGATAGTAGTCTGAAACGAGCCCCTTTAAATAGGGTTCAAATCTGAAACAGACGCTACCAGTCGACTGCCCCTGGGGTAGTCGACTGGTGATGGACCCGAACTAGGTGTCACGAATGTGGGTCTCAAAATTTAGATATGTGTAAAGCTGGAAACCCTTTTTGCTAGCAAAGATGAAAACGTAGTAAAGGGGCCACAGGTCGTATTTTTCCTAGGGCTAGTTAAGATTGTTTGATTCTAACTCGAGTTTATGTGTAGTCAATTTTTTTTTTTTTTGGGTTTCAGATAAGATTTGGATTTGGGTTGCAATGAAAAATGAAAACACAATAGAAAGAAAGAAACTTAATTAAGCAAACTTAAGCTAGGTAAATGCAATGAAAGACTCAACCAATTATGAACTCAATCAAACCAAGGTGGATTTCAGATTTGGAGAATGAAACTAATAGCAAATGCAATTATCACACTAAAGGTCGTGTTTAATTTCAGAAACTAAGACTTAAAACAACCGAATGTTAAGCAATCTATAAACGAACTTATACAAAGTCGATGTGAGACTCCACTTTATACAAAATGCAAGCTACTAAAAATTGATATGCAGAATTGAAACTTGAATGTTCAGAAACGATCTGGATGAAAAACAATTAGTTTCAAAAACAATAGCACATTCAGAAATTGCCTTTAACTTGATTCTAAATAATGCCTAAACCACACTTGATACAAAGAGCAAAATTGAAACGATCTTGATACTCAGAAAAGGAAACTTATGTGCCAAAGGAACTAATGCTAAGTGCCCAAAACTCTAACTGACAATTCAGAATTTAATACGCAGGACTGAAGGAATTCAGAAGCAATTACTGATCAATCAAAACAAATCAGGGGCAGAGATGAAATGCAAGAAGGCAGAAACTGTGTGCAGAAATGCAAGAATGAAATGCGATATTTCAGAAACCGAATTGAATGCTAAACCAAACAAAGCAACTGAAATCGATTGCTCCAAGCTAATGTTCACATAAGATTCCTAAGAACTAAAATTCACTTGATACGAATTCAGGAACTGGAAGAGAACAAAACTGATACGCAGGAGAACACTAAATTCAGAAACAAATAGTGTGCAGAAACCGAAGACTAAAATCAGGGAACAACTGAATTCAAGAACTCACAAAGCAAACTGAGATCGATTGTACCAAACTAGTATCAGAAACGATTCAGAAATAAACTAGACTAACTGATATAAAATGCAGGAACTAAAGGACTGATACGCAGAATGAAAAGGCTGATACGCAGCAACAAAATTGGAACGCAAGCATTGAATCATGAACTAAACTGAATTTGAGAAGATTTGTTCACTAAACAAGCTCCCTAGCTACTTAACTTGAAGGATTGAAACCCAATTGAGACAGAATCGATTTGGAAAAGAAAACTAAAGCAGCTGATACAAAAATTCAGAACTAAACAACTTGCAGAAATCGAAATTACAGCTAATTATTTGAAAATTCACTAAGTAAACTAAGCCTCGATCCCTTCCTTAGCTCAAATTCTTCTTGCCGTCACACAAGAGTGAGCCTCGAACCCGTAAGCTCCACAAATCGCTGAAAATCTGTCTCTGCGAATCAAATCAAGCTCAAGCTCTGCTTAAATCTGAAAACTCATTCGATCTCCTCAATAAAGCTGTGTCCGATTGCGCTGATGGCTTGGGGATGATCCGAGCACTCTAGGGAACCCCTCCAGATAGCTCAGATGGATGGAAATGGTGCACAACCGAGACTGAAGAAAGCAAACGGCAGAGCTGACGAAACCTCACTCAGCTCCGTTTCTTGGGCAAATTGGAGCTGGAATCTTCACGGAGACTTCATTCCGATGATCTAGAACCTGATCCAATGAAGAAATCGAGTGGTCGCGCCCTTAGCCGAAGAAAACGTGAAGAACACGAAGAACAATCGAAAACGAAGAAGATAGCGGCGAAGACGCGACGCTAAGTCCTGGGGAAATTTTTGATTTAAATACTTTGAAACCAACGGCTGAGATTGTTTTGGATGAATCCAATGGTCGGATCTTCTCCGATCGAACCCAAACTCTACAGATCTCAATCATGGGTCAGGATCTGCCTCTCAGCGGCTCAGATCTACCTGATTTGCAACGGATGGGTCAGATCTACCTGCTCTTTGAATGGACGGTCTAAATCCTACTGAGCTTGATCCAACGGCTAAATGATCTCTGATTTGGATGAAAATTTCAGATCTTGACCTGAGTGCTTGATCAGCCTTAACCCCAGCTTGGATTCATCTGATTTGCCCTGGATGATCCAGATCTGCTTATCTTCTGAATGGACGGCTCACAGTTCTCCAGAACTTGATCGCCTTGATCCGAGCCTGATCTTGACCAATCTTGACCTCGGTCCATGATCCTTCAAAGCCTACAAACATAGATTCACAATTAAGTTCCAAAATCTTTCAAATATATAAAGATTTGCAATAAAGCCCAAAATAAAACTAATCTATAGAACCGAGGGTAAATTCAGGGTTAAGCATGTAAAATATGGGTCAAACATGGATTTTAGAATCTAAAATGATCAACAAAATGATACCTATCAACTGGTCCCAGTTAGATTCGACCGTTGCCGTACAACGTTCAAATCTGCCAGCCTGTTCCAGCCGACACCAATCGACTGCCCATGGGCCAGTCGACTGGTACACACCTAAGCCTAGGGTTTCACTCCTGAGTACATTTCACTCCGTACTCAAACCCTCCCGGCTTAGCCCCTGAGTACAATCACTCATACTCAGACCCTCACAACCCGGTTAACTCTTCACCAGCAGCCTCAACTGTTGCCTTCACGCCTTCTTCATCTTCGGCCCTCGTCCCTCAGATGTGCACGCAAACCTTCAGTTTGCCTCCATGCCACCCTTCACGTATGCCTCGAAGTCCGCGTCCCTCGGCTCATCGTCCCTACTATCCACCGGTCTCTCGGTTGCGCATGCAAGCCTCCAGCTTGCCTCCATGACATCCTTCACCCGAAGACATCAACCAAGTCCATGTGTACCTGTACACCTGCACACTCATGTTCACATATTAGTCCACAATAAATCCTAACTTAACCATATTACTCACACACATCAAAACCCTATGATCCTCCAGATCATCTTAGGGTCGATTGCCTCAACACTTTCTTCATGAATATAGCTTCCTATTTTGATATCCCCCTTCACCAGATGGCTCCCAATGCCTTTGCTCAGATGGGGGGGGGGTGTATATTATCTTCAAGCTCTTCGACCTCCCCCTGACTTCTCGTCTCTTTCATTCTTTCTTCGTTCCGATCGGCTCCAGAGGGTCTTTAGCTTTTCGGCACGTCAGGGCCATAAGTTCTTAGGAGGGTTCCCTTCCTCACACAAAGGGTGGAAGGAAAAGTTTTTCTTCATCCAACTGCCTGTGTTGCCCTTTAGTCCTCTTCGTTGGATAGAGGCTCTACCGACTCCTCCCTCTCTAAGGGGGTTTCTCCAGAGTCTTGCATATCAGCGTGCTAGGAACGTACTCTCCGACATGGAGTTCAGTGGCCCTGGACTAGTGCAGAGTGAGGAGCTCATGTACCGAGTGGGCCTTAGCCCCAAAGTGACCCGGATCAGCCCTAGCCTCGGTATGTTCGTCTTTTCCATCGATGTCTGTTAGTTCTAACTAATGTTTCCTCGTTTGGCTATTGCAGAGGAAGTCATGTTCCCCAGGGCGATGGACCGACTTATCAAGTGGGAGGAGGCCAACCAGGAGGCGCTGACTCCTCCCCCGCCCGCTCCTGATGTACCCCCTGTGCCTGCCGAGTCCTCGGAGGGGACCACTAAATCATCCTGCGGGCCTGCTTCGCCTGGGAGGGCAGAGGCTACTGTCGTGCCTCCGCCCGTGGCGAGCCAAGGGCCTTCCGATCCGTCGGTTGATCCTCAAGCGGATCCTCCTTCAGGGGGTGACTCTTCCTCGGGTGTTGTTCATCCAGAGGGGGCCAGCGAGGGGTTCTTACCCCCTATCACCCTCTCAATAGTACAATTCGCTGGTCGGCAAAAAAGACGAATTCCGGAGGGCTCGAGCCCCAGATGGAAAAGGCTGTGCTCCAGTGGCCCCAGCCCCCTTCCCTCTGTCCCTGAGGAGGCTGTTTCTCCTTCCGAGGGTGAGGAATCCATTCTCGTATCTTCCCCCATTCCGCCGGCCGTAGTTCCGGAGGTGGGTGTCCCGACCACTGGCTCTCCTTCAATTGAGCCTGTCGAGGCTCTGAAGGGTAAGGAGATATTGCACAACCAATACAGGATGACACTCGACCATATTCAAAAGAGGCTGAATGCGGCATTAGATGCTTCCATACATTCTTCCCCCCCTAGTGCAGTTGAAGGAGGTTCCAGCCGAGGGGGCCTTGTCCGAGGGGACTTCCAGCTCTGAGGAGGGTGACTCCGACCCCTTTAGCCTACCTCCTGAAGCTCCTGTTGTCCAGCTACTTCCCCCTCGCAAGGGCTTGTCGCCGTTCGAGAGACGGGCCGACACCTCAAGGTCCCAAGAAGGAGCAGCCGTACGAGTCTCTGCTGGACCTCTAACCACTCTCCGAGAGACCCTTCTGAAGGTGTAGGTTACTATTACATAGGGTGTTTTCCTGTATCCTCTGTAATTCCTTGGTGTAATGACAGGTGGCTGAAGACTACCTGACAACCGGCCGTGGCTTGTATGCCTGGCCCTAGATTGAAACCTTGATATGCCGGGCCCTGAGAGCAGAGGTCGCAGCTGACCACGAGCATTAGGCGGTACTTATGCAAGTGGGGGTCAGCCGAGCCCTACGTGCGAAGGTGGAGCATCAGTTGAATACCCTGATGGCCAAGGAGTCCGCCCTCTGCAGTTCCCGGCACCGGGAATGGTTGGCCTCCGAGTGGGTAGTGGCCATTACCCATGACCTGCTCCAGGTGACGCAGGAGCGGGATCAGCTTCAAGTGAGAGAGAGAATGTTATTGGGTGATATCCGACTTATGGAGGCTTCGACCGAGAGGTAGAAAGCACACATTCAGGACCAAGCGCAGCAACTCGGCCAGAAGGAATCCGACCTCATGATGGCGACTGATCGCTTGTCCGTCTTCGAGGATGACCTGGCCCAGGCTCGATCGGAGGTACGAGCCACTTCAGACAGGCTCAGGGAGGCCTTGGCAGAGCAAGATAGAATGTCTGCCGAGATGGAATAGCTGAAGCGCGCCAAGGAGGCTGCTGAGTCCAAGCTGCGTAACCTTCGGGCAATTGAGACTTCTAGCACTAGAGAGGCTGAGGCAGCCTTCAAAGCCAAGTTCCTGAAATCGGATGAATTTGATGCTATCATCGCTGACCAGGTAATGAAGCTCTTGAAGCAAGACTTCCACGAGGCCATTGACCAGTTGAAGAAGGTTCAACTTCTGCCTCCCGATGCAGACCCAAGTTTATGAGTGTCGGACGAGATTGGAAGGAACTATTGGTGCAAGTTGCATCAGTGATGTCCTCCTCTGAGTGTTTTAATGTTTGACAATACACTTAAATCAGTGATACATTGAACAAGGGAAGGGGAGTTAAGAGAGGAGTAACAAAATGGACCAAAGTCCTAGTGAATCTAGGCAATAAGTCCTGGTTCGGAGAATTGGGCACTAAGTCCTGATCATGGATTGGGCACTAAGTCCTGGCAAAGGGCTGGGCACCGAAGACCTGCTCGGAAGGTAGGCACGAAGTCTTGGTCGAGGACTGGGCACCGAAGACCTGCTCGGAAGGTGGGCACGAAGTCCTGGTCGAGGACTGGGCAAGAAGACTTAGACGAGGGTTGGGCACCGAAGTCCTGGTCGAGGACTGGGCACGAAGACCTGGCCGAGGGTTGGGCACCGAAATCCTGGACCTAGGGTTTGGGCACGAAGTCTTGGTCCGAGGGATTGAGCAACTTAGCTGACCGATGACTAATGACAGAAATAGAGACGGGTCGGGGTTCGGATGTCTCGAGATCCGGAAGTATCGGAGGCTAAGCAAAAGTCCACCCGAAGGACTGCGTGGCAACCGTCTCCTGAATGGAGTAGGTGAAAGGCACGTTCTCGGGGGTGGGAACTTGCGTCGGTTCGACCTAGGGTTTCGTGGAAATCCGAAGTCAGAACCAAGTCCTAAAGGCTAATATTGTGTGTATACTTGCTTTGTAGTTATGTATCTTGCAGGTACCAAGATTGGAAGACAAAGCAAGAAACTAGGTTGGAAACCTTGAAGCCAGGCGCCCAACAGGAATCAGGCGCCTAGCCCAAAAAAGAAAAAACAAGTTTCGTGAAGAAGAAAGAATAGACTTCCATTCAGGCGCTCGGGATGGTACGGGTGCCCAAGTTGAAAGTTGTATTTGCTGTTTCGAGTTCGAAACAGAGATAAGCTTTCATTCAGGCGCCCGAGAGGTCCAGGGCACCCTGGTCAGAGATTTGATCTGCTGCGACGAGTTCGGCGCGGGGATAAAGTTTGACCAAGTCTATAGGGGCGCCCCCATCGTCACAGGCGCTCGAATGAAGCCTATATAAGGGGCTTCGACCCCTCAGCTTCAAACACAACTTTCCAGAGCGATTCTGATCATTCTGACCGACGACAACGCGCTAAAGACGAGGCTCTACGACCAGGAGGCTCCAGGAGGAAGTACGCGACACTTCGGAGGTCCAGATCGGCCGAGTTTCAAATCCTTGTTGATCGGTTTGCTTTTATTATTCCGCACGTAATTAATTATCTTTTTGATTGTACTTCTGCACTGTAAGACGGGTTTACTCCGCCTCCGGAAACTCCGGAAAGGAGACCAATAGGGGACTCACGCCGAGTACATAGGCCTTGGACGTACTGACCCTGGGGGGTCGTGAACCAAGTAAATAAATCCCGTGTGTCTGCTGTGATTGTTTGTTTTATTCGTTCTGTTTTACTTTTCCGCTGCACTAACACTCTGAGTCTAGAAAGATCGAAAGTTTTACGAAGTTTACCAAGAAAGATTTACGGTCGATATTCACCCCCCCCTTTATCGACAGCACTGGTCCTACAGGAAGTCCCTCCCGAGGACCGAGAGTTGTAAGATTATGTGTTCATCAGGGGGCTTGACCTTGCTGTACCCATTTTGATTAAAATGATAACATTTCTTTACCTTACTACCTCGTGCATGCTTTTGCGTTCATTTGTCTTCGCGTCAAGGGCTCAGAGAGTAGCGAGATCGAGGGGTTCCGAGTTTAATCCTGTGTATGGATCTCCCAAGATAACCCCGCAAGCCTAAGTACCAAGCTTGCATTTATTCCCCTATGGGGCCCCCGTCGACCTTTCTCTTTTGGAGAGTGTTGGTGGCCTCCGAACCGTCGCCTCCGCATCCCACGCAATCTCTTGAATTGACCCGTAAAGAGTCACGGGTTTCCAGGTGCGACGGAGGCATATCAATCGATGCGATGCTTCAGGGTTGGCGTTCATTGTTGTTCCCACGCCATGCCTGCAATAAATGCGAAGAGAGACGGTGGTCACTATAAAGAGGGGGGAGGGTGAACCATCCTTCCCCATTCATTTCGCTTTTCTCCTTGTAGACTCCCTGCGGCGAGATGCCTGTGCTTTTTTCTCCGCCCCAATTTACGACAGGAGTTGCCGACACCACCGAGGAGGATAACGGAGATGTAGTAGTGTTTCTTGCCGAAGGACCTAGCAGAGGTGGAACCACCTGCCTTATCCTGTTTGCCAGGAAGCATAGCGGAGATGATGCCCGGGGTTTCGCTGAAGATCCTGGCGGAGGTGGGACTCCGGGATTAGCCGAGGAGTCCAGAAGAGACATCATGTGCTCCGCCGGGGAGCATAACGGAGATGGCATCTCCTGACGGTTCATCTTCTGCCCCTCCCGGGGCGGTTCATCCCCTGTCCCCCTCAAATGACATCCCCTTCCGACCTGCTCGTTTCTCTGAGTTTTAGGCATCAGATTGCGTTTGCCGGTGATGGTGCAGTACGATCACCCGGAGGGGAGTTGTATCTGCTGCCCCCTCCTCTTTCTTTTAAATGTGGTAGTCATCCTGGTTGTTGGATGCATCTTTGTGGGAAGAGGTAGTCGGGGTCTTCAGACGAGATTGTTACACCCATGTGTTACCTTAGGCATCCTCAACTGTTAATGGTTACACGGATGAAGGATCGAGAAGTCTCCACTACGGCTGAGGATTCAAGGATTTCGACCATAACGTACGTGCATCCCGCTCACCGACTATTCGAAGACGGTTTCAAGCCAAGCGACTTTGAGGGAATTATGAAGTGATGGAGAAAAGCCTGAGTAGAGGAGTGATTTCCTTTACCTGACCTTCCGATTATATTTTGGTGTTCCTCTGAGATGTTGGTATCAATGTATTTCTCATATAAATGAAGGAAAATATTTAGTACCTTTGATGCGCCTAAGCTTGTCTTGTATTAATATTATGGTGTCTCGCTTGTTCCCCTTTCGTTGGGTAGATCATGTCAACCTTTGCTTCTGCAACGCATCGTGTCCCGGGCTTCCGTAGTGCTCCGAGGCCTCAGGGTCTCGGTTACTTGGTCGGGTGCCTATATAGCCCCGACAAAGCCTAAGTACCCCGGGCTTCCGCAACACCGCGAGGTATTAGGGTTTTTGATCCTTGGTTGGGAGTTCGTAGCACCCAGACCAAGACTAAGTACCCCGGACATCCGCAGCACCGTGACGTATTAGGGTTTTTATTCTTGGTTGGGTGTCCGCATCACCCATACCAAGCCTAAGTACCCCGGGCATCCACAGCACCGCGAAGTATTAGGGTTTTTGATTCTTGGTTGAGAGTCCGTAGCACCCAGACCAAGCCTAAGTACCCGAGCATCCGCAACACCGTGAGGCATTAGGGTTTTTGATTCTTGGTTAGGAGTCTGTAGCACCCAGACCAAGCCTAAGTACCCCGGGCATCCGTAGCACCGCGAGGCATTAGAGTTTTTGATTCTTGGTTGGGAGTCCATAGCACCCAAACCAAGCCTAAGTACCCCGGGCATCTACAACACCGCAAGGCATTATGGTTTTTGATTCTTGGTTGGGAGTTCGTAGCACCCAGACCAAGCCTAAGTACCCCGGGCATCCGTAGCACCGCGAGACATTAGGGTTTTTGATTCTTGGTTGGGAGTCCGTAGCACCCAAACCAAGCCTAAGTACCCCAAGCATCCGCAGCACCGCGAGGCATTAGGGTTTTTGATTCATGGTTGGGAGTCCATAGCACCCAGACCAAGCCTAAGTACCCCGGGCATCCGCAGCACCGCGAGGTATTAGGATTTTTATTCTTGGTTAAGCGTCCGCAGCACCTAGACCAAGCCTAAGTACCTCGGGCATCCGGAGCTCTGCGAGGCATTAGGGTTTTTGATTCTTGGTTGGGTGTCTGTAGCACCCAGACCAAGCCTAAGTACCACGGGCATCCGTAGCACTGCGAGGCATTAGGGTATTTCATTCTTGGTTGGGAGTCCGTAGCACCCAGACCAAGTCGAAGTACCCCGGGCATCCGCAGCACCGTGAGGTATTAGGGTTTTTATTCTTGGTTGGGCGTCCGCAACACCCAGACCAAGCCTAAGTACCGTGGGCATCCACAGCACCGCGAGGCATTAGGGTTTTCGATTCTTGGTTGGGAGTCCGTAGCACCTAGACCAAGCCTAAGTACCCCGGGCATCCGCAGCACCGCGAGGCATTAGAGTTTTGATTCTTGGTTGGGAGTCCGTAGCACCCAGACTAAGCCTAAGTACCTCGGGCATCCGCAGCACCGCGAGGTATTAGGGTTTTTATTCTTGGGTGGGCGTCCGTAGCACCCAGACCAAGCCTAAGTACCCTGGGCATCCGCAACACCGTGAGGTATTAGGGTTTTTAATCTTGGTTGGGAGTCCGTAGCATCCAGACCAACCCTAAGTACCCCGGGCATTCGGAGCACCGCGAGGTATTAGGGTTTTTATTCTTGGTTGGTCATCCGCAACACCCAGACCAAGCCTAAGTACCCCGGATATCCGCAGCACTGCAAGACATTAGAGTTTTTTATTCTTGATTGGGAGTCCGTAGCACCTAGACCAAGCCTAAGTACCCCGGGCATCCACAGCACCGTTAGGCATTAGGGTTTTTTATTCTTCGATGGTACATTGATAGTTTGGAGAGGGCACCTTCCTTTATTACTTGAGTTCGCTGCAAGGCAGCAAAAATACACAAGTGGGTACACAATATGCAAGGTTAATCTTACCGGGACCGGAAAGGTCAGTGATAGTTGGCCTGCCCGGGCCTCTCGAGCCTTTTGTCCCTCTCCCCCTGTGCATGACCGCCTCCTCCAGCTAGCCTTCTGAAGCTCTTGGGTTCTTCGGGGACTCTGACCTGACTTCCCCACTATAGCATCGCCGAGCCATCATCTGGTCCCCTTTGACTTCAACCACTCGGTCGCCAACGGAAAATTTTATCTTCTGGCGATATATAGAGACCACCGCCTAGAAGACACTGAGCGCCGGGTGGCCCAGGATGGCGTTGTAGGAAGAGAGAGCGTCCACAATCAAGAAAGACGTCCTCCTGGTCCTCTCCAGCACGTCGCTACCTAATGAGAGCGATAAGGTGATTTGCCCTATTGGCTACACTCGATACCCCGTAAAGCCGAACAGTGAGGTCAAGACCGGGAGTAGCTCATCCTCGTCGATCTGCATCTCGTCCAGAGCCGCCTTGTATAGGATATTCATGGAACTTCCTGTGTTGACGAAGATGCACTTAATCTCGTAGTTGGCGATGCAGGCTAGGATTACTATGACATCTTCATGGGGAGCTTCCACCTCTTCCATGTCTACTAGACCGAAAGAAATTGTAGGGTCATGCTCCTAGCTCCGGCTCATCCCAATGGAGTAGTTTTCCAGCCGCCGGGTATGAGACTTCCTTGCCCGTGGGAATCCCCTCCGGTGAGTCCCCTGGAGATTACTCCAATATGTCCCAAGGGCGGGCCACGAATAGAAGCCTTGCCCTTATGGGGATCTCTTTCTAAGGAGAGAGATCTTCGGGGTGCAGGCCCCCTACTCCTTCCTCGCGACCGTGATCGAGACCGATGTCGGATCTCGTTTTCCTCGGCTTGCTGCCGTCGAGGAGAAAGGCTTCGCCGTGGAGACCTTCGGCGATACCCCGCTTTATTCCACTTTCTCCGAGGTTTGGTGTATGCCTCCTCACTGAATTTCTTCTTCAAGGCATGACACTCCTCGGTGGAATGTGTTGTGCTGCCATGAAAATCGCAATACTTCGACAATGGCATCGGCTGCTCGTTATCCACCGTCTCAACCAGCCTTCGCCTACCCACCCACTGGTCCTTCCCGAGGTGAAGGTCTTTTCCTCGAGTTGGAGCTGGGGGCTCCCTCCTTTTAGACCGGGGAATAGCTGGAGGGAGGACTCCGGCCGATTCCTTTCGACGGGCGTATTGTACCTCCTCCACGTTAACGTGCTTGACAGAATGCCCCAGCAGATCGTCGAAGCTGATTGGGGGGGGGGGGGGGGTTCTTCACCAGGGATCGAAAGAAATCCCCTTCCGCGAGTCCTTGGGTACAGGCACTGATGAGGATTTCTGACGTTGCATTGGGCACGTCTTGTGCCACCCTGTTGAACCATTGGATGTACTCCTTGAGCGGCTCTTTCGGCTTCTGCTTGAGAGCGAACAGATTGAGCACCGTCTTTTGATATCGACGGCTACTGGCGAAGTGGTGGAGGAAGGTGGTTCTAAACTCCGCGAAGGAGTTAATAGAACCTTGTGGCAACCTTTGGAACCATCGTTGGGCTGCTCCAGACAGGGTGTTTAGGAACACCCGGCACTTTACACCATCAGTATACTGGTGCAGGAGTGTCACATTCTCAAACTTGCAGACGTGTTCCTTCGGATCCGTCTTCCCGTTATAATCAGCAATCCCAGACCCACAGAACTGCTTCGGCATGAGCTCTTCTACAATCTCAGATAAGAAGGGAGTAGAGGTAACCTTATGGGAGACCTTAGGTTCCTCCCTTTTCCCTTGTCCTTCATCGTGCCTCTGCGCGCTAGAGGCTACCGAGTGGGCCTTCTCGATATCTCCGGGAGAGTCTCTTCAGGGACCTGGGGCTGCTCCGTCCCGTCGTCCCACTGGTGTGACGGATCTCCGTGAGTGTGAAATGGAGATTCTAGGGATCTCCTCTCGAGCAGGAGCCCCTTGCTGCGAGGCATCTTGTTCGACTTGGTGCTGCTCAAGCGCTTCTTTGATAGCGTTGGTCACCAAGCGGTCTAGTTTCTCCCTCGTCAGGACAATGGATTGTCCCTCCGACCCTGCCATCGGTGCTCCTTCTGGTGCTTTATTGCTTTCCCACAGAAGGCGCCAAACTTGTTCTTGTTGATGCAGTCTGACCCTGATTGTTGTTTTGATGTTGATACCGATTTTAGTTTAGGTTGATTAGATGATTATGATTAAGTCCTGGTCGTGGACTAGGCATACCTAGTGAGACTAGGTTTGATGAGAGCCTGACTTGGAGGGTCAGGTCCTAGCTTGAGAAGCTAGTTGTGGAAAAATCCTAGCTTGGAGGGCAAGGTGGATAAAATCCTAACCTGGAGGGTTAGGTGTGGAAAAGTCCTAGCTTGGAGGGCTAGGTGTGAACATTCCTAACATGGAGTGTTAGGTGTGTCAAAAGTCCTAACCTGGAGGGTTAGGTGTGAAATGTCCTAGCTTGGAGGGCTAAGTGTGGAAAAGTCCTAGCTTAGAGGGCTAGGTGGATGAAATCCTAGCTTGGAGGGCTAGGTGTGGAAAAGTCCTAGCTTGGAGGGCTAGGTGTGGAAATTCCTAACTCGGAGGGTTAGGTGATTGGAAATCCCGGTGAGTGAAGCCGGGTCCTGGTGAGTGAAGCCAGGTTGACTGAAATCCCGGTGAGTGAAGCCGGGTCCTGGTGAGTGAAGTCAGGTTGACTGAAATCCCGGTGAGTGAAGCCGGGTCCTGGTGAGTGAAGATAGGTTGACTGAAATCCCGGTGAGTGAAGCTAGGTCCTGGTGAGTGAAGCCAGGTTGACTGAAGTCCCGGTGAGTGAAGCTGGGCACGGAGTCTTGGTCCGAGGGACTGAGCATGAGTCAGGGGAGGCTGGGAGCCAGTTCTCTTGACTTAGAGTGGGTTTGACCTTGCCCGGATCGGTCTGGTGACCGATCAGGGAAGTTGGTACGAAGTTCCCTCGTGGATCGGTCTGGAGACCGATCCAGCGATGTCTGATCGGTCTGGTGACCGATCAGGGAGAAACCTTGATCGATCAGTCTGAACGATCAACTGTCGCAAGGTTTCTCACCCTGACCGATCAGACTGGAGCCTGATCGGACTGAGAGTGTCCTGATCGGTCTGGTGACCGATCAACAGTGTATTTCAGGCGGGATTGTGGCAAGCAGATTTCTAGATCGGTTTGGTGACCGATCTGGTGACCGGTTAGGGTGACCGATCATACAAGCTTGCGATTCCATGTTTCTCACTGGGGACCGATCAGGCTGGAGCCTGATCGGTCTGGGATCATCCTGATTGGTCCGGTGACCGATCACTTTAATTCAAAATGCACTGTCAGACGCTCTGATCGCGTCTGTTCGGATCTGCTTTTTCTGATACACTGCTGATATCTACTCTAACCTTCTGATACTTTGATTTTATATTGATTTGCTGTCCTAATGAGCTGCTAAGTATGCAGGTGACTCAGGGATCATCCAAGGGAAGTCAAACGAAGGTTTTCACTATCGCAGGTTTGTCCGTTTTCCATCTCAGGGTGCAACGGATGCTGGCAATGCTGGAGCTGCTAACTGGGGCTCGGCTGAGGGAGCTCAGGGAGTCCAGGAGAGCTCAGTGGTAGCTGGCTGTTGCAGGTGAGCAGCTGGAGGCTGCAGTGAGGTGAAGACCTGGCGATCAGTGAGCTGAGACTTAAGCACTTGGTGGCGAACAAGTCTCAGTAACGTTACAGCTTGTGTTCTTGCGACATCTCATATTGTGCTCTTGCGACAACTCTGTTCCATCATCTTGAGCAAGTAACTGTGATCTTTGAAGCAACCTTCTATTACTTGAGCACTTGGAAGAGAAACAAGAAGCTTGGCGAGTCCATCAGCGAGAAGACACGAAGAAGGGAGTTCTTGCGTGAGATCTGCGTTGAGTGGAGCTCGAGAGAAGTTTGCTTGTGTTCTTGTGGTTCTAAGTGCTAAGTAAGATCATTCTTGTGTTTCCTGCACTTTATACTTGATCCATCTTGAAACGCTGTGGAGAGGTTACTCCACCGAGAAGGAGGTTGCATTTTATCCGGATTTTTCGGGGCTTGATCTGCCGACGATCAAGAGATCGCCCACCTTACGGGCACGCCAAGGAGTAGGGGCAAGTTATCCCCGAACCTTGTAAATCCTCTTTGTTAGCGTTTGGTGGTTGTTCTTAGCTTAGGGTTTTAGTTTCTGTATATTCTGTTTTTATTGCTTCCGCTGTGCTACTAAACGTTTAAGTGCAGAAAACTTGAAAAGTTCTAAAGTTCAAGTGTCTGACTATATTCACCCCCCTCTCTAGCCATCCGAGTTCCAACAGTTCTGGAAGGAATCGACGTCGATGGCCAGTCACCGAGGTTCAGCCCATGCGGATGCTGACGGAAGGGGAGGAACATTACGCCCTGCGAGATCAACACGAGCGTTAGGGGAACACTTCGAAGGTTGTCCGGCGGAGCCCACTCCGACGCTCAAGTCAGTGCCTCGATGGAGAGGAGAAGTATTAAGCAGAAAGAAGTATGAGCAGCAAAGAAAGCATAACCCCCTGGCCCCCCTTTACTGGAGGGGTTGGACTACCTTTTATACCTGCGACGGCTGCTTTGGCGCGTCCCATGATCTATGCCACGTCCCCCCCTTCGTCGGTTACATGATAGTCTTTGAAATGGTCCACGCCGCCATTACGTGAGACTTGTTGCGATATTTAAGGGTCATGATGACTCCGCGCTAGTAGGCATGCTTATCCATAGATCCGAGAAAAAAGGGGGGATCGTTACTTGAGGTCGAATATTGCGTGGGCTCCGCTTCCCCGAGGTGATCTCGAGGTCTTCTGGCTTGATCGATCGTGGGCGCTCCACTTCCCCGAGGTGGTCTCAGGACCCGACTTCCTGGGGTGATCCCGAGAGGGGTTTTCTGATTTGATCTTCCAGGGCATGTCTATCGCTGGGGGCCCTGGAGGCTCCTCTTCCCGAGAGTGTCCCGAGAGCTCTGAAATGGGAGTCGCTCAGACTCGTCACATCTTGCCACGTAGCTTCTTCATCCCACGTGCCCGCCACGGGCTATTCAACCCCATCATTCACCTTACCACTCTTAGGAATAAGTCAAACATTCCATGTTTCTGAATTCACCAAAAATTTATCCTTTTAATTACTTATTTCATTTTATTTCATTTTGCACCGGAGACTATTCTAGGAGAAGTTCAAATCTGTTCCATTCGAATATTGATCAGTCTTGGTTTGACATGATTTATGAATGACTAGTTCCCGGAAGAGTCAATTTGTCCACGTGGGCAAATGTGGGCTTGATATGGAACCATATCAGGTCGTGCCGGAAGGGAGAGATTTTCTTCTAATCTTCCACACTCTATTTCTATAAAGTAGTGAGCCAATCACAAGGTGGTCCATGTCAATCATAGTCTTCTGCATATATGACGTTGATTCTCGAAAGCGATATCATTCTATTTGACTTTTCACTAGAATAGCGAGTTAGGTCTAGCCTCGTTGGGCATGATATGGGTGCATATCAAGCCCATGATTTTTATCATGGCTAAGGTATTTAGTTAAACATTAAAAATTGTGGAGCCTATATTATGCATGCATGCAAATAAAGAAGGGAAAGGAAAGAAAGAAGAGGAAACGAGAAGAGAGAAGAAAAAAGAGTGAAAAATTTTAATTTTTGTCAGGAGGGTAGAATGAGAAAAACTTATAATTTAATGTTCTTTGGTAAACATGAAAGTAATATGCATTTTTTGATCAATTCAAAAACCTACATGCGTCCTTTGGTAAAAAGTTATAGTTAACGTGTTTGGGTTTGTTATGTATATAAAGATGTGATCCCTATAAAAGAGAATTGGAATGCTTTCTTGTTTTCCCCATCTAACCAAGATTACAAAGTCATCGCCCTCGCACCAATTAGGGAATATTATTCTCTTTATTAATGAATATTTGTTTCCTTAGTTTTCTTGTATTTGTTTCCTAATATTGTAATATTCTCTTTATATTAGAGAATATTTGTTTTCTTAGTTTTCTCGTTTATTTATTTCCTAATATTACAATATTCTCATTATTAGAGAATATTTTCTTAGTTTTCTAATTTATTTGTTTCCTAATATTTAAATATTTTGGTATTTATATACTGCAAATCTTATTAATAAAATTGCATATTTAACTCTCAACATAGTATCAGAGCGATAAGCTTAATAGTATTTTTTTCTTTCTTCTCTCCATAAAACCTAACCGCCACCCACAATGGTTGTCGTCGACGACATCACCAGCTAACCTCTATGATGTCCTAACAGTCGCGTCCTTCTGCCCTAGTGCTACCTGCACTCCTGCCTACATAGTCGGCTACGTTCGGTCCCCATCGCTACCTTGGGCATTATCAGATCTGTGCTTTCACAGGTCACTTTGCTCGTTAGTGCAGTTATATATTTGCCTCAATGCTAGCCTTGCTTCCACCGGCTTCGCCGCGTGCTCGGCGTCTCGCATACAGTGCATCATTTGCTCACACTACACTTCTCATCATGTCACTACTAACCTCGCTACTATTTCGTTGCATGAGCCGTATTCTAGAAACAATAGTGTTATTATTGGTGATGATTTTGAACTACCTACTACCTAGACTGGTTCTTTCTCTTTCTCAATTCTATATTTCCCTTTAGTTTTCTTCAATGTTTTATATGTGTCATCCATGTCAAAAAATTTGATTTTTGTTGCAGTACTCTATGCTACTAATCTCATTATATTTTTTTTCTTTGATTTATATTTTCAAGTGTTGTTGGATCATCGTACGGAGCAAATATTTGTCGGCGAAGCTTGTAGAGATGGTGTCTATTACTTGCCAAAATCTACCTCTAAGCTATCGTTTGCTTCCACCCTTTCTACATCTATCTCGTCATTTGTGTCCTTATGCCATAGTGGTTTAGGTCATCCATCGTTAGGTATTTTGCGACGGTCTTTGTCTTCCTTGGGCCTTTCATTTTCTACGGATACTTTGTCTAATTTTTCTTGCACTTTGTATAATATTAATAAAAGTCATAAGTTGTCTTTTCATAAATCTAGTTTTTTTGTCCTGTGCTCCTTTGGATATTATCTTTTCTGATGTATGAACATCTCCTATTTCGTTATTTGATGAGCTAAGATATTATGTTATCTTCGTTGATCATATCATACACCACACCTACCTAGCTAGTCTACCAATCATCAACATGATATGCAGAGGTCCAAATAACCGGTATGCACCATATCCTAGCCCTAGTGTTGGGTATAAGGTATCCTATCTCTAATCACAATATACATCACATGCAACAATAAAGAGGTCCAACCTCGAAGCAGTACAGAAATAAATCTATCGTCTAAACATACAGCTAATATCAAGTGTAAATATATGGAAGTACCCGCCTCTGACAATATCTGAAATAGATAAGTCCGAAGTACCCGCCTCTGAGTAGGTGCTCGTACGCGAAGAGAACCTCCCGTCCAAAATCCGCAAGGAAAATAACCAAGTCAATGTCCTGTATCAAATATATCACCCTTAGCGATCTAACTAAAAGTAGCTAATCAACTACTAACTCGTATTAGTAGTGATCCTAATTATCGTAACCATTTAATTAATTGGGTCCAACCTAAGTTTAACCCACGTCTAACCCAAGATCCAAATTACTACTCTAAAACCAAAAGAGTAGCTCCCAACAACACAAGGAAAAACTAAACATAGCATATCTACATAACTTCCTAACTCACAACAACTTCCAAATAAAAGCAAAAATCAAAATCCAAACTAAACTCGTGTACATGGAAGGTATCGGACTATCTCTACACCAATCCATAGTCATCTAATAAAAATCATAGCAAGATCTCTATAACCAATCCTAAAACTGGATCAAAATAATACAACACGACTCATGGCACATCCAAGAACGCCACTGATCAGAGAAAAAGAAAAATACACCGCATGAGCAAAGAACCTCCGATCCAAACAGAGCACGCACTGATCATACTCCCTAACAAACTCAAAATAAAACGAATCCTATCATCACAGAGCATGAACATAAACTAAAATCATCCAAGATCAAATCAAAAGTTAAATCATAAACTGGAAAAGTATAAGCCACGATAGATACAAGAAATGCAGATCGAATCCTATCATCACAGCGAAACAACAATCCAAATAGAAGACCTAGGTTCAACAAGATCCACTCAAATTAAGTAAACTCACCACAAGGATCTAGATCTCGATGTACAAAACCAAAACCCACACATCCCACAACATCCGATCTATCCCTAAAAGTCGTATCAAGAATTGTACCAACAGAGAAGAAACTCTCGGCAGAGCAGAAGGGCAAACATCGATCATGCATCAAAATGCAACACAACGTTTCATCCAAGCTCAAGAAGAACTAACCCAACCCTTACCTCAATCAATCGTCGGTGGCCAAATGATCGCAGCCACGGATCAGAACCAAATCACCCAAAAGTTTCCTCAATCGGTAAGCTATACCGCTCCCTTCCTTACGCTGGGAAGGAAGAAGGAAGGAGACAACGCAGGTGGTCCACAGCGTTGGCTCGATTGCAAGGAAGAGGTCTGTTGGCGTCGGCTTCAATCGGAGAAGGAGATCTGGCGCTGCGTTCTCGATCTCGGGCGGCAACTCGCGAAGAAGAGGAAAGAAAAGGAGAAGAGTGGTCGCCGATGTCTGGAACCGAGAAGAAGCTCTCACTTGGGTGGTGAAGCGAGAAAGGGCGGCCGACTATGGGATCGCTTGAGGTTAGGGCTAGAGGAACCAACAGGAAGGCGAAGAACTCCGATCTGGCAGAGAAAGAAGCGCAAAAAGAAACTAATATAAGTTGGCCATTTTGCGATTAGCCCCTCGAAGTTCGGCTATTCACACAATATCCCCTAAGTTTGGGTTATTTTCCCATTAAACCCCTCATGGTTCTGTATTCTCACAAAAACTTTTGTTGAAATTCGATTCCCAATGACTATCAAAATTCTCTTCACTGACAATGGGGATGAATTCCTAGTTCTTCGCTCCTTTCTTATTAATGATTTCAGTCATCTTATCACCCTTCTACACACTCCTGAACACAATGGATACTCTAAAAGTTGCCATTGCCATATAATAGAAACCGGTCTCACTTTGTTGCACAGAGCGTCTATTCCACTCACTTTCTGGTCTTTTGCCTTTGCTACGGCTGTCTATTTGATTAACCGCATGCCTAAGGTCGGTCATTCTCACATGTCCACCTTTGAAAAATTGTTCACCAGCACTCCTGATCTATCGAACCTTCGTGTCTTTGGGTGTTTGTGCTTTCCCTAGTTGGGCCCCTACTCCTGCCACAAGCTTGATCCTAAGTCAACCTCCTGTATCTTTCTTGGTTATTCTCTCACTCAGAGTGTCTACCTATGTTATGATCTCACACTCAAAAAAGTTTTTGTATCTCATCATGTTAAGTTTGTGGAGCATGATTTTTCCATTTGCTGACACCTTCTTCCTGGGTTCTGCAGTAATAGACACTGACTCTGAGCTTTCTACTGCACCAGTCCTCTCACGGGACTCTCCGTCATCGGTGCCGCAACTGGCCACTAGTTGTAGCCGTCCGCAGCTGACTCCTTCACCGCCACTATTACCACCATCCACGATGTCTAGTGGCGCTAGACCTTCTACCCCATCACTTTCCTCTTCCCCTCTCACTTCCCAAAACCAACATCCCATGTAAAATCCCTCCAAAAATGTTATCTACAAAACCCAACCTAAAGCATATCCTTCATACTACCCTTCATAGCCTTGTGAACCATCATTTGTCACGTAAGCTCTCAAAGATCCAAACTGGATAAAGGTCATGCACGAAGAGTATGATGCTCTTCTCCATAATCAGACTTGGACTCTTGTCCCGCCTTCACCAGATTAGAATCTTGTGGGTAACAAATGAGTGTTTCACATTAAGCACAATGCCGATGGCTTTATTGATTGGTATAAGGCTCGCCTTGTTACCAAGGGCTTTAATTAGCTTCTAGATGTTGACTTTTATGATACATTTAACCCTGTTATATATTAACCAATAACTATCACATTGTTCTTAGTTTGACGGTAAATCGAAGATGATGTCTTCACCAACTTGATGTCAATAATACGTTTCTCAATGGACGTCTTACAAAGGAGGTTTATATGACACAACATTCGGGTATGCGTAGTGCTGAATTTCTAGATCATGTGTGTTGTTTGCATAAGGTACTTTATGGCCTGAAGCAGGCTCCGCGCTCTTGGTACTTGGAGCTTCATACCTTCTTGGTCTCTCTTGGCTTTATTGCCTCCTGGGTTGATACCTCCTTATTTGTTTATTATCGGAATAGTACTATTATCTATTTCCTTGTATACGTAAATGATCTAATCATTACAAGCAGTGATACTTCTGTTGTTGAATAGATAATATGCAAACTTGATGCCAATTTTGTAACTAAAGAACTTGGGGCTCTTTCGTTCTTATGTGGAGTTGAGGTTCACACAACTTCAAATGGTGTTATTCTGTCTCAACAAAAGTATATCACTGATCTTCTCTCCGAACACAACATGTTGCCTCCAAGATGGTTTCCACTCCTATTGTTATTGGCTCTCATCTTACTTTGCATGATAGGTCTTTGTCTTTTGATGCAACTAAGTTTCGACAAATGGTTAGTAGTTTACAACATCTTCATATAACCCGTCCTAATATTTCCTTTAAGGTCAACAAGCTTTCACAATTTATACATGCCCATTCAGAGACGCACTAGGGCACTGTGAAGCATTTGTTTTGGTATCTCAATGGTACTAGAGATTTTTGACATTCGTCTACTTGCAGATACACCTCTCATTCTTCATGATTTACTCAATGCGAACTGGGCAAGAGATCTGGATGATCAATGTTCTATATGTGCATTTGTTATTTTTTCTAGGTGCTAATCCAGTTTTTTGAAAATCTTCCAATCAGCGCACAGTTGCGCGCTCTTCGACAAAGGTTGAATATCGCGTCATAGCCTTTGTGGCATCGGAGCTTCAATGGATTAAGTCACTTTTAACATAACTACTTCCGGTTATCACAACTATTGTACTCTTCACCTATAATTTTGGTATCACCTATCTTTTAGCTAATCTTGTTTTTCACTCTCGGATGAAGCATATGACTATTGCCTATCATTTTGTTCGTGATATTGTACAATCTTCTGAATTGCGAGTTACTCATATTTCACTACTGATCAGTTGATCAATAAATTTACCAAGTCACTTACTCGATCTCGACTGTTAGCTATTTGCAACAAGATTGGTATCACCCCTCGGACAATATCTTGAGGGGGCATATTAGGGAATATTATTTTCTTTATTATAGAATATTTGTTTCCTTAGCTTTCTCGTTTGTTTATTTTTTAGTATTGTAATATTCTCTTTATTAGAGAATAATTGTTTATTTATTTCCTAGTATTATAATATTCTCATTATTAGAGAATATTTTCTTAATTTTTTAATTTATTTATTTTTTAATATTTAGATGTTTTGGTATTTATATATCACACATCTTATTAATAAAATTACGTATTCAACTCTCAAGAGCACCAACGGAAGATCACGCCCAATAGCTAATTAGTGTTTTGATCTTGAGATTCTTCCAGCGACAATAAGGATGAGGATGCCTCTGGATTCAGGTGCAGATTTATATTTTCTATTTTACGCTTTCGCTTAAGTTCTTTCCGTATCTATTGTAGATCTCCGACAAATCCTATGTTGGATCATTTGAATCTTTTTATCTATTCATATGCAGTTGCATGATTTTATGGAGGGATATGAAAATCCTAATACGTTTTTCATATTTTGTGCCCTCTGGAATCATGACCCTATAGTCCTCAAATTAGTATAAATCATCTTTTGTCACCTCAAATTAATACAATTGGTATTATTACACTTTTAGGATTCTCCTAAATTTATCCATGCTTATTTTTCTTTATATTATCGAATATTTTGAATGATCATAATTGATTCAAATGAATTAATTCAGGAAAATAATTTAACTTTGAAAACTATGAATCCATAAATCGATTACATTACAATGATCCTTGGAATTTAATTTAATGTAATGTATCTCGATTACAAAAATTATGATTTTAATCTGATTACAAACCAAATTGTAATCTGGATTACATTACAGCTTGTAAAGTCGTCGGTCGGGCGGCGACAGTTGTCGGTCGGGCGGTGACAATCGTTGGTCGCCGTCGGCCGGCCGCCGGCGACCACCGCCGCCGGCCGGCCGCCGGCGACCGCCGGCCGGCGACCACCACCGGCAGGCGGCGGTCGCCGGCGTTCGCCGGCCGGTCAATGGTCACCGGCCGCCCGGCGACGGTCGTCAATCTTGATTACATTACAGGATTGATTGCCCCTCACCAAACAAAAGAATCCAACTTGTAATGGTTATCAAAGATTACATACAACTCATTACCAAACATAACAATGTAATCAAGATTACATTACATTACATTACAAACTTGATTACATTACAGACCGGATTACATTATCCCCTACCAAACGTAGCCTAAATAATTTAACTTTATCAATTTTTCAGTGACCTAAATTGATGTACAGAAGCGTCCATTACAACTAATTAATTAACCATTGGCTGAGTAGCCGCCTATGCAAAGCTTTGAGAGCTCATCTTCTATTTACGAACAAAACTAACGAGAAGGGGTTTTCTTTACTATTTTAGATTATTTTCAGCAGGAGTGGGGAGATTCTCACCTTACTCAGTGAAAATGCCGCCCGCTTATTAGAATAAAATTACATTTATAAAAAATAAAAAAAACATAAAAAAAAATATAAAAAAAAAAAAAAATATAATAATAAATCTTATATTATTAAATTATTAACTTATATTATATATATTTAATTATAATATAAAATATAAATAAAAAAAAAAAAAAAAAAAAAAAAAAAAAAAAAAAAAAAAAAAAAAAAAAAAAAAAAAAAACTAAAAAAACAAAAAAAAATAAAAAAAAAAAAAAAAAACTTAATTCAATCATTCACAAGCAAACAGTCAAAATTAAATGAACCTGATTGTGTAGCTGCAGAAGTGATTGTCACATTGTTCCGAGTGAAGGGCTCTTCATTTTGGGAAAAAGAAGATATTTCTACAAACCCTTATCAGAGAACTGCGTTGTGCTACTTATTCTAGAGAAACAATCATAAATATACACTGCCTTGTGTTTTTAAACACTTGGCAATCAGATTTGTATGGCACTGGTTATGTTTCCTCTTCCGGGACAGCCAATGCAAAGCTCTGTTTCTACTTCGTTTTGTTGAGTGGCTGTGCCATATGGAACTTCCTTTGCAATAGCAAATGGTTGCTCTAGTTGTAGCTTGCCCTTAAAGACATCAAGAAAATCCAAAAAAAAAAATGTACATAATTGCTCGAGATGTCTAATTTTACTTTATGATAAGAAAACGTTGAAGTTTTGAAGGATTATGTGTCAAAAGTGGAATCACAATTGGGTACCTGCTCGCGTAGTAATTTATTTTGCTCCAATAGGTGGATCTCCTAATTCAAATTAGAAAAATATACTAAGTCGTCAGGTAAAAATTCAATCACTCGCAGAAAATTAACAAAATTGTATTAATTTGAGTTGATCTACCTTCTCCCGAAGCTGTACAATCTGCTGCTCTAGTAATTGATACTGGAAAACAAAGCATACAGAATAACAAGCTTAGTAACGAATCTATATGTATATTGCAAGTTAATATTACAAGATCATGCCTGTCTTGCTCTTATGCTTCGCAGGCTGTTTTCTAGCTTGGTCTCCAATTCAAGGAGTTCCTCCAGAGAATGTGATTCCAGTTTTTCACATAAGATATTCCTGTGGCAGGTAGATAATCTCAAATTTTGTAAGAAAGTATTGCATTCTTAAAAACAAGAGGAATGGCCATTAGCACTGTCAACAGACCGTCTAGAGGTTTCAAGGTGTCCAATCTTCTCCAACAAATTTGCCACTTCATGTCTACTTGACTTCAGGAAGCACAAATAAATTTTAGAATCTAACATGTAAGTATTTTAGAATGCAAAAATAACTTTATCACTAAAAATCTAGGAGACATTTCAAAGTTTTACAGTATGACTCATTAGTTTAACATCTCTATAGTTTGCACAATTTTATATGTCTCTCTTATTCTTATATAAGAAAACCAAAGTACTTACCCCCATTGATCAGATATTTTTTTATTTTTAATATCATGTTAAATAATTTTATAAATTATTCAATATCTTATTTCCTTAGACACTTCCATACCTCTATCGAAATATTATCTGGTCTAACGATTTTTTCCATTTTGTATTACATTTAAATCTTGTTCTACTTCTGAAGCTTAAATTCTACGATAAAAATTTAAATTTCTATATTCATTTGACCTAATTAAATTGCTTATGTCAAGTTGGTCGACTAAACCTTCAATAACAAGTTGATGAAAATACCTCTTGTACGCTTCTTTTATTTCTTCATCGTTTACTAGTACTCTATTGCATTCATCTTTATATATCTTATTTTGATAAAATCCCTTGTTGTCCTCTCTCTCACTTTAGCTAATCTATAAATGTCTATTTTCTTTTCTTTTGTATCTAATTTTCGATATAACCATTCAAAATTTTTTTTTCTTTATTCATAATGTCGTGTACTGCAAGTTCATGGTTGTCACCAAGTAATAAAGGATATCAATCCCATGAGCACTATTGATTATACATTAATTGAGTTCACAAAGCTAGTTATCTAGACGATTGAAATTATGTGTGGTCACTAGAATGAGAGAGTCAAGAGGAAGCAAGTGGTCGAAGGAGAGAATTTGAGGAAAACGATTCCATGACTTCGGTTCCGCCTCAATAATAGCAAACATCTAACTTATGTTTGGTTTTCTATCCTTAATGGTTGTTTGGTGTAGGTAGACTATCCTATTCTATCCAATGAGAACGTTTGGGACTATACTGGCGTATCTGCTCTAATTCGTCGTCTACTTTTAGAGCGGCAGAGCAGAGGGGTTGCTTTATCAAAGAGACTCCTATAATGATGTCTCACAATCCCCGAGTTGCTTCTCTTACTGCGTGGCAACGAGTTAGAACAAATCCATTAAGTTTTATTATAGCCTATTAATCCTCGTGGAATACCGATCTATTTTCGTAGTCGACTCTCCATGTCTCAGGTTTCTATTAGTCGGAGTATTGGGTTCACTTCTCGGTCCTTCCCTACTCTCCGTGGAATATGATATTGTGCTTTGGCATCAAGAACGTGTATCCATAATAGATCCGGACCACAAACAATCATTTCATCAAATAGGAAACATGAAAACAAATAGATTTCACAAATAAGTGTCTACATATCAAAG
The DNA here is from genome assembly GCA_024364735.1 of Boesenbergia rotunda. NCBI lineage: Eukaryota > Viridiplantae > Streptophyta > Magnoliopsida > Zingiberales > Zingiberaceae > Boesenbergia > Boesenbergia rotunda. The sequence goes on along the minus strand of JAGFNQ010005055.1, from coordinate 236,783 downwards.
GGCTACTCACTACTCATAAAATCCAAAGAACTACTCCACGGAGAAGGAAATATAACCAAGAGAAAAAGATAATAACAATCTACAACTCAATACGTGAAATACAGAGAAAAGAATGATTATCCAAGAATTTTCGGAGTCGTTGGAGAGTTTCAGAGCTTCGAGGATGGATGGATCATCGTGATGGATTATAATAGCTTCTCTAGGGTTTCCCTTGGAAGGAGAGAACCCTACTCCAAGGAAGGGTGTGGTGCCTCCTGGTCCTTTGTCCTTTTATATCATCCCCATGCTTTCCAGATCTGACAAATTTCTGGGCTCCGCCAAAATGGGTTTTCCATCCCTTAGATCCACTTTTCCCCGGTTGCACTCTAAACCAAACTTGTAGATCATGAAATTATCTATATTTTAATAGGTCGTACGCCCCATAGCTCAAATCGAACCGAACGTTATATCCGTTTGAAATTTGGTCTACAATTTGAGCACGAAGCTGACACGATGGTGCTGGCTAGCATGGCCCAGCCGGGAAACTCTTGTCCAGGTCTAAAAATACAACATAATTGACCCGGTTGTGGCTATAAGGCATGACTGGGGTGTGTTGAAGGTTATAGTCTCAGTTTTAGCTCCACTTTGCATCAAATTTCGTTCATATGAATACGCTTGTGTCATGATACACGACTAGAGCATGTTACTTGATTAAAACTTCATTTTTATTTTTTACTTTGTGTCTAGCTCGATAATGAATCTCGATGATGAGGCACAGTCATACTTGGGTTGAGCCTTTTTCCCCTCTATTCTTGGTCTTTCTTTAGCCGTAGGAGCACGCCCATGTCATGAAACATAGCCAGTGATAAATTTGGTGACCCGAATTCAGTTTAATCCGTTAATTTATTATTAGATATTTTCTTATTAATATGTTAATTAACAATTCTTTATAAATCTGTTAATTAACAGTTTCATTATTAATTTTTCTTTTGACTAAGTATCCTAAGGTCTTATAAATTGTGTATCTCATGGACAAGTTTTATCAATCAATGAATCAAGAAAGTTATTTGGTTACCTCTTCTTTCTTTCTCTCTACCTCTCTTTTCTCTCTACTTCTCTTTACTTTATCAGAGCCGTCGACTTTGTATTCCATCGTTCATAGTGATTTTTCCTCCTCTGTCCGTGATTTTTCCCGTCAAGGGTTTTCCACGTAAATCTGGTGTGTTCTCTATTGTTCTTGTTATCGTTTTTCATACTAATTGTGTTTTCAAGTGGTATTAGAGCAAGGTTGGTTTTGAAGATTTCAACCGGGATTAATGACAACGGCAAGCATGAAGTATGATATTCCGCTTTTGGATCGCAACACCAGGTTTACGCTGTGGCAAGTTAAGATGCGAGCGGTGCTAGCACATCTGGACTTGAACGACGCACTATTCGGGATAGACAACATGCCCTCGACATGGACAAAGGAGGAAAAGGAACGTAAGGATCGAAAAACCCTATCTCAGATCTACCTTTACCTATCGAATGAGATTTTACAGGATGTTTTGAAGGAGAAATCCGCTACTGCACTATGGCTAAAACTGGAGCAGTTGTGCATGAGAAAACGTCTTACAAGCAAACTGGGTCTGAAACAACGTTTGTATTCTCATCGCATGACAGAAGGTACGTCGTTAAGAGATCATTTGACCGTGTTTAAGCAAATCGTCTCTGACCTAGAGGCTTTGGAGGTCAAATACGACGATGAAGATTTAGCATTGATCTTACTGTGTTCTTTACCCTCGTCATATACGGCTTTTAGAGATACTATTTTATATAGTCGTGATACTCTTACTTTGAATGAAGTTTATAATTCATTATTTTCAAAAGAGAAAATGAAACAGCTTGTCGAAGGATCTGAGGCTCAGGGTGAGGGTCTTATTATTCGAGGAAGGACTCAGGAGGAAGACTCTGATGGTAATATCAGGGGCAGGTCAAAATCCAGAAATAACAATAAGATCTGTAATTATTGCAAGAAGAAGGGTCACATCAAATCAGAATGTTACAAGTTGCAGAATAAGAATAAAAGGGCAGGTGAAAATTCGAGGGGAAAACAATCAGAGAAGTATGGTGAGGCTGATGTTGCCGAAAATCACAGTGATGGTGAACTTCTCATTGCATCTGATGCTGATTTAAAGCAGAGTGAGGAATGAATTCTTGATTCTGGTGTACATTTCATATGTGTCCCAATCGGGATTGATTTTCAACATATGAAACGGTTTCAAGTGGTGTCGTTTTGATGGGCAATAATGCATCCTGCAGAATCGCTAGCATTGGTACGGTCAAATTAAGATGTTTGATGGTGCCATTCAGACACTTGGTAATGTGAGGCACGTCCCTGATTTGAAGAGAAATATGATCTCTTTGAGTATTCTTGATTCTAAAGGGTACAGGTACACTGGTGAAGGTGGAGCTGTGAAGGTCAGTAAAGGGTCTCTTGTTGTGATGAAGGGACTAAGGAGAACCATGAGTTTATATGTTCTGCAGGGATCCATAGTAATAGGTGATGTTATCGTCACAAGGTGACATTGATAAAAGAAGATCACTTACGAGAAGCTTGTAAGGAAGCTATTTGGTTGAAAGGACTCTTCAGTGAGCTTAGCGAAAACTTGCAAATTACTACAGTTTTTGTGATAGTCAGAGTGTTATTTTCCTCACGAAGGATCAGATGTTTCATGATAGGACAAAGCACATTGATGTGAAGCACTCCCTATAGACAAGTTTAAGCATTACTTGGACTTGGTTGGTGCTAGATACTAAGATTTACCTGTGGGGCTTTTGTGGAAGAGGTGGAGAATGTTTTTTTTTGAAGATTTGTGGAATTCGCGTCAAGGTGGGGATTGTTAGAATTTGGTGACCCGAATTCAGTTTATTCTGTTAATTTATTATTAAATATTTTCTTATTAATATGTTAATTAACATATTCTTTATAAATCTGTTAATTAACAGTTTCATTATTAATTTTTCTTTTGACTAAGTATCCTAAGGTCTCTATAAATTATGTATCTCATGGGCAAGTTTTATCAATCAATTAATCAAGAAAGTTATTTGGTTACCTCTTCTTTGTTTCTCTCTACCTCTCTTTTCTCTCTACTTCTCTTTACTTTATCAGAGTCGCCGACTTTGTATTCCACCGTTCATAGTGATTTTTCCTCCTCTGTCTGTGGTTTTTCCCGTCAAGGGTTTTCCACGTAAATCTAGTGTGTTCTCTATTGTTCTTGTTGTCGTTTTTCGTACTAATCGCGTTTCAGCCAGCGCATGCTCCGTACTCCAGCTCCACGTTTCAAGAGCTTTATGCTCTATTTTAGCTTTGAAAAGATATCCTATTAATGAAAACAAGAAAGGAGCAACTTTCTTAATCAAAAAACTGAAAACAAATAGAGAGAGGTTGTACGAATACAAAATATGCTCATAAAATAAAAGGGAATGTATGTTAAACAATGCTTAAAAAATACACAAATTACACACATTAATTCACTACTTTCTTAGCTTCTTTCTTGGCTATTATATATTTTTTAAAGTTTTTCTTGGTGTTATATATATATATATAATTCCTTATAGTTGCTTGTTTTCCTTTCACTTTTTCCTGTATTTTCTCATTCCACCACTAAGATTCCTACTTAGTAGTGCATGCTCCTTTGATTCATCAAGGACACTCTTGATTACTATTTTCAACTTTGATATCATCTTATCCTATATCATATTAGAATCACCGTATATTTCACCTAATGTTTGTATTCCTACTTTCTACTTAAATATATTTTGCATCTCATCCTTTAACTTCTACCATCTAATTTAAGAGTTGTGTATATTTTTCTTCTATTAATACTATGATTGAGGCGTATATCCAACACTGCTAACCTATTTTGGATAGTTAAACTTTCTCCAAGGATGACCTTGCAATCTTTATAAATCTTTCTATTTCTCTTCCTAACCATAAGCCAGTTTGTAATTTATTATTTCTACTTTTTGAACGTGATTGTTTTTCACTTTTCTTTAAAAAAAGTATTAGCTAATATGAGGTCATATGCTATCAAAAAATCTAATATAATTTTTCCTTGTTCATTTCTTATTCCAAACTAATAACCAAAGCTAATATAGTTTTTCCTTATTCATTTCTTATTCCAAACTAATAACCCCATGCACTTTCTTATATTCCTCATTTTTTACTCCGACATACCATTTAGATTGCCTCATATTAAAATAATTATATTTAATGGAATATTTTATAATACTTCATCTAGGTCATCCAAAACCTTGATTTGGTACCTTCATTTAATCCTACTTGAGATGCATTACATTCATAGTTTCTTTCGTCATTATTATCTTGAGAGTTATAATTTTACCCTTCTTCTACTACTTCTATAACTTCATCCTTTAACAAACTATATAAAAAAATACTTACTCCATTTTTTTATTTTGCTCTTTCCTTGTATGATAATTAAAAACCTGAGTTCTCAATCATCTTTGTCTTCTCGTCTATCCATTTTATCACTTGAATATACAAAATATTAATTTTTCTATTAATCATCATATCTATTACCTTCATTATTTTACTAGTGAGAATTCTTATGTTCTATATTCTGGCAAACTTTTGTATATTTGATACTATACCTAAGTTCTGGAGATGTAGCGATCTTACCGAGACGTTACAGTCAGACCTGTAACACGTTCCTTCTAAAGAACAACTTAGCATTAACACAGTAGTCTAATAGATTCATTCATTAAATATTTATCATAGTTTAACGTTGACGGGCAACCTAATACAACTCTCCTTTTTTATCCTAGCTTGGGACCAACATTGATTCATCATGGGCAAAGTTTTTATATATAGAAAGATGAAACCAGGATAATTGTCTTTTCTACACATGTGCACCACGTGAATTCGCAGTAGAGATAATTTTTCATTCATAAAGCACTGGTTTTTTATTTTTAAAATGAGACAAAACAACTAACTTAAGCATTGTTTAGATTGATTGAACTATTGGTGCTTTTAAGTAGTATCAATTCCAAAGAGTGATAAAAAGTGTTGATAGAACGCTCTTCAACTACAAGTGATACAGAGACGGTTGTGACCTTTACACATGTGCAACAGTAACAACATTTTCTCGACTCTCTTCTAAGCATTTATGTGTATTCTATTAAAGCTTTTATATAATTATTTTTAACAAATGTAAACCCAAAAACAGTTAGATCGAATCTAACCTTATTATCAATAGCCCTAACTCTTTCAAAGAGATACTAATCACATAATTTCTGAAAAGATCTTCATGTCTTATTTGATTGAACTATATTAAAATTGATCACTTTAGAAAGACACACTATTAGTTTTAATTTCTCACTCTTTGCCGGTTGACATCAGTAAAATATATGATCTCACTTGTGAATTGAAATTAAAATCAAGTTAGCTCGAATATAATTACTTATATCGTCCATATCAATTACATAGTATCATTTATGCAATATAAACCCTTGTCTTTGTCTCATACGAATTCGATCAAACAGTTGGTGAGAAGGGAGAATAGAGCAAAAATACTGATGGGTGTTGGAGCTCAAGATAAGTATCATGACAGTGCCAATATGAGATGCACAGGAAGACTTACATTAGTTTTTTAAGCAACAATGACACAACGTTCAACTGAGGTTAAGCTTCGATTGCCATACATTAGAGAGCAGCCTTAAGGGAGTGAGAATTCTAATAGAGCATTAAAAGGTATACTATGTACATGTATATTTATATTATGTAACAACCTAGTTCAACACATATATTATAACCATTATGTAGTCCTACAATTTATTTGTGAGTGTCCACTAGGCTTCGATTGCATATTATTTCTAAGAAAGTGATATCAGATCTTGTATAATGACATTAAACGTATTTCCTATATTTTATTTCCTGACAACTACAAAAATTTTAGTATCTAAATAAACACTTTATTGGAATTGAAAGACGTTTAGTAATTGTTGATAGAGGCTACAAAAGTTTCAAGATGAGCAAAATCTCACTGCAAATCTAAGGGAGAAAATTGCAAGACTAAGGCAGAAGGCCAAGGAGATTTTTCCTTATTTATTAAGGTTTGAAAGAGGCCGCATTCGACAAGGTTGTAGTGCCATCAACTACAAACAAGCTTGAGATATTCTACAAATTTCATATGAAAATGAGAAGGTAAAAATGGTGTCCCTCTAATTTTTGAGAGAAGAACTTGATGTACAAATGTGTTAGTCATTATATATCAACTAAGGAGAAATGATGAAAAACTTGAGGATAACTAAGTGGTAGAAAAAAAATCCTACAATTTTTGGATCACCAATTTGACAATATTGTGGTTTAAGATGACAATGGATACCTAGTTAATCAGGAACCAAAGCAAAATAAGTTAAGTTTGAGTACCCTTTTTGATAAGTCAAATTAAGATGCCAATATATCAGATGTTGCCAAGGTATTTATGGGTAGTTAGATGGGTGTAGATACCATAGTGCGCACAAAACAATTTTTCTTGGTGTAACTCCATCAAATAGAACTATATTCCAAGGATTTGCAGTAGTTGTTCTTCCTTTGTCAAGCTTGCATGGTTCTCTATTATTTAGGTTCGATATTAAAAAAAAAATCTTGAAATGAGTAGAAATTTCCCCATACAATCAAGTCCACAACGAACTTATGGAACTACAGATTAGCTGGGAGATATTACTTAGCTATATATGATTATTTGCCTTTCAATGCACTCGATGTATATGGGATATTCTAGATTCACATCTAAAGTTTGTACTTATTCTACTAAGGAAATAATATTATCAGTGAGTTTTCTTGGCACTGAATCTTTTTTCCCAAAATACTAAAAATTTATTTAAGTAATTTGAATTTAACTTTGTATCAAGTTTAATAGAATGACAAGATCTCTATAGTGATTCCTAAATAGTTAGGACAAATATCTTAATGATGCATAATTCATAATTTTGAAAAATAGTTTTGTATTTAGGATAGCACTTATATATAGCTTCAAATCTTTATGTTGATTTGTTAGACACGAGGAAATCTTTTTGTCATGGTAGCTCATTAGGTTCCATATATTCCATCTATGCAAATTTTTTTAACCTTTGAAAACTTAAGAATTTCAATGGTTGGAAATTAAAAAAATAAACTATTAAATTTTTCAGACAATTCATTGATGATATGTCTTATTCTTCCTAATAAACTTTTCTAATAAAATTAAACAGATTTAACTAAAAGCAAAATTGATACATTCAAAAATTTATAAAGAACTCTATAGTGTTTTCCTACACTTTTTAAAAATATATAATAAGAATTAGTTAAATATTTCAATTCTCCCCTCAAGTACATTGAAGTTTTGTATTTCCAACTTAGATACAATACTTTGAGAGAATCTAATTAAATACTCGTTTGTCTAGTTTGTCTGTTTCTCCTATGGCGCATTTTGTAAGAATTTTTCCTCCAAATGGGGCGCGAACCCTGGGACGCTGGGCTTCTAGACTGCCCACCGCGAGCGCTTCCCGATTTACCCTGATGACCGTAGGAAACTTCTATGGGGCCGGGCCGATCACCGCAGGTTCAATTTATCTGCTGCTTAGTTCATCATTTTTTTAGTTTGTCTATTTCTCTATTTAGTGTATGCGGTTGGTTTGGGTTTTGTTCTTGATTTTTTTTTTGTATTTTGTTTTTTTTTAGTTTCTAGGTTGGGTTTTGGTTTCTAATTTTTTGTATTCTTGTTCTATGATTTGATTTCTATTTTTTTATTTTTTATTTCAGGTTTCTAGGTTTTGATTTTTTATTTTAGGGCTCTAGTTTTGTTTTAATTTCTTGATTTCAGGATTTCTATCCTGAGTTCTGAATTTTGATTCTATTTTGAGTTCTAGATTCCATGTTCTATTTTCTATTTTGGGTACTAGATTATGATTTATTTTCTATTTTGGGTTCTAGATTATGATTTATTTTAGGGTTTGATTCCGTTTTATTTATATTCTAGATTCAATTTATGTTCTCGGTTCTATTTTTATTCTTGAAAAAAGGTGAAATCGCTCGCCCCCAGCGTCCCCGTCCCAAGGCCATCACGAGGGAGGTAAATGACGGTCCCCAGAGTAATTAGTGTACAGTTGGACCGAGAATTGATACACCAAACGCCCAGAGTTTTAATCCAGTGCGCCTCGCGCGACTCGAACCCAGGACCTTTTAGACAACAACCCCATGTACTAACCACTCTGGATCCCTGTGGGACGGTTCTATTTTTATTCTAGATTTCTAGGTTTTGCTTCTAATTTTTTTTAGAAGGTGGCGGAACTTGGTAGTATGCGTTGTGGAACTTAGAGATGATAATATATAGATGGGTAGAGGATGTCGTAGAGGAATAATATGTGATTAAAAAGAGAAGAGAAACAAAATCATAATGATGAAAATGATTCTTCTAACTTAGATAGTTATTGATTTCAACTAAAGAAAAATAACAATGATTTTGGTAAATACTAGAAGATGGAATGGTTAAAAAATTAAAAAATAAAGATAAATTTTATAATTGGTGACATAGAAGAGATAAGATTGGTGGATATATGAGAATGGAAAAGATGCGGAGAGGAAAGAGATAATTTTAATTTTTAATTCCGCATTAGAAGTTTTAAGGTATTTTTGTTGGTTTATATAAATTCACAAGCATTAATATTGTGAACAAATGCATGGGAGAGATTTTCTTTCATGTGTGGATTCGCAGAGGATGCAAATCTAGGGCTTAGATTGCACTGAATCAAGTTGATTCATGTGCGAGCATGACTTGCATGCATCAAATGCTTGACTGATCAGGCAAAATTTGCCCAAGTGAATAAACTAATATTTTGCTACCTGATTCTTTTATTTACTGCTCAAATGTAATGGATGCATTAATCAAAATTTAATGGAGAATCCATAACCACCGATTTAATGACCGAGCGGCTTGAGGCAATGAATGACAATTACTCAATCATTCAATGCAGTGAAATGGATCGATGGTTAGTTCGTGAGTGTTGTCATCTTAAGATCTAAGGGTTAAAATCTGACAAAGCTAGTATGTCGACCCTCTTCATGTGCTAGCCACAATATCCGGATTAATAGCTCCCGTGATTTACCTTCTCCATGTTGACCATGGGACGGATTGGCAGTGGTACTGGAGCAAGCGAATCGCCTTTTGCCTCCTTGCAGTGAAAGCATTGAGCTCCTATAAGAAGAGAGTAGATAGATGCAAGAGAAAAATGAGAATTCTCCACCTTTGTTCTCGGTCTTTCTTCTCTATCAATGCATTTTGATCAACATACTTTCAGTAATAGCACTCAAGTACATTCTTAGCTCGTCATAAACAATCTATGCTATATTGTGATTATGATTCTTCCATTGTATCCTGAGAAACAGACATCCATTGTAACCTCAAAGCACTAACGGTGGGTGATGAGTCTGTTTTAAGATAACTACATCAAACACAAGCCTCGGTATCTTCCTTTCCTATCTCGGTGTCTCGGCCTCAGGTTTCAACTGACATTTTAGCATCGGGTCTTAGCAGACATCTTGGCCTCGGGTCTCAGACATCTCAGCCTCGGATTCTGCCAAGTCATCCAGGCAGCCCAGCTATTCAAGCAGCTCATCCTCCTCTATTTGGCAGTTCAAGATTATCCGCTCAAGTCATTCAATAGATAAATTAAAGTTAAATTTTGATTTCAATTTAGCAACTATTGCTATAATATCCGATGGATAATTTTGTAGAAGATTGACAAACAATGATAAATAAGAATAAAAGAACGAAGTATCATTATAAGATAATATTTATGAGAAATAATGATTTGTATGGTGAACAAGCGACTCTGAGGCATAGTAGACACGATTTTTGTGGAGGCATTGGTGGTCGTGATATAGTGTTTAGGGAAAACTGGCGGTTTAGAATTTTAGAGTGAGGTACGGTGCTGGAAAGGTGGAGGCTATGTCGGCCAAGATTTAGGGTTTAAGAACATGGTTTAGTATTTAGGAAAATAAAAAGATTAATCCTTCCTAGTTACATGTGTTTCTAAGTTTCTAACTTTGATCCCGGCCCAGCTTACGGGTAGCTCGGACATCCAGCCTGGCGCCCTGAGGGCCCAGTGGAAGGGCCAACGAAAGCCTCACTCGGAGAAGCCCCGAGCCAGAAAACCTCCCGAACCGCTGATCGACCGACATCGGTCGTGGTTGGGCAGGCCGATCTTGAGCGCCTTTAGACTCGGCCACCTAGTTCAGTTCCCCGACCCAAGACTAGGTCAGGTAGTTCAGCTCTCAGCACCCCATGGATCGGACAACCAGAAAACCTGAAAGAGAGCAAGACAGATACAGCCCGGCAAACCCCCGACTTAGGGTCTACCCCGTGTCTCTCGGCTATACTACACCCGACCTGGTCCTTACCACTCGTGCCCGCCGGTCGGTACTCGGTCTCCGAACCAGCTCTCCCTCACGCCGCCCCTACATCAGGACACCTTTGGTACGACCATGACGTCGAGGATAGTGCATGTCTTACCCATTCATGACACACGTCGCGGATATCCCACTGACTCGGTACGGTTGTACTATCCAAGCACCCCGCGCCATGCCGCGGTATCTATAGGTGCTCTCCACCGAGCTGACAAGCGTCATACCCCTGTCACATTGACATAGACAGGGGCTGTCATCTCCCCCGGCTATATAAGCTCCTCCCTTCCTCATTCCGTAGGTATGCGCAATTGTGCTCCCTTCTACTCTCTCTTTGCTTCACTATATTTCCTACGGATACTGACTTGACCGTCGGAGGGCCTGACCGGGGATCTTTCCTGGCATGTTTGCTAACGGTCAATTTCTCGCAGGTCGGAGCCAGGTTTGCGCCAGGTCAGCAACTCATGGCACCCGGGGGACCATCTCGCTTCGCGACAGGATCAAATTTGGCGCTAGAAGGAGCGATAATTCGCCTGATCGGAAGTGCACGATGGAAGAACCCAATCGGGTAATGGTGACCGTCACACCCAAAGAGTGCGAGCACTTGCTAGCCGCACGGGCTCAAAAGACCCCCAGAGGTCTCCGCGGGTTGATAGCCCGGCACCCCGATTTCCCGAGCCACCCACACCAGGACCCTCAGAAGGTCGGGGGAAGCCCGCCCGCCCCGAAGGAGGCTCTGTTCCCCTCCCCGCGGCCCTCCATCGGGGTCGGGGCGAGGAGGTCAGTTTGAGGCCGACTGAAGCATCGGCATCCAGCCAGATGCGCAGGCCATGTCCCGACAAGGGAAAAACCCCGCCGGCGTATCCCCGGTTACCCTGGTACATAGCCCCTTTTCTTCTTGGATTTTGGAGGACCCGGTGCCTAAGCACCTCCGCTTCTTCACCGTACCCGAGTATGCGGGAGCCATCAACCCTGAGGAGCATTTGATGAAGTTCGAGAGTGCGACTCTGCTGCACTAGTACCTTGAATGGGTAAAGTGCAAAGCATTCTTAACAACACTCTCAGGGGCCGTCCAACGATGGTTCGACCAACTCCCTAACGGGTCGGTCGCAAGCTTCGGAGAGCTCAAGAGGACATTCCTCCGACACTTCGCCAGCAGCCGGAGGCACCACAAGACAAGTGCCAACTTGTTTGCCCTCAAACAGGGCCCGAAGGAGTCGTTCCGGGCCTACATCAAGAGATTTAATGGAGTGACACTGGACATGCCAGCGGCCACGCCCGAGGTGCTGATCAGCGCCTTCTCCCAAGGGCAACAAGAGGGAGATTTTTTTTCGCTCGTTTATCCGGAAACCACCAAAGGACTTCGACAGTCTACTGGGAAAGACGGTCAAATATATCAATGTGGAAGAAGCGCAGGCTGCCCGAAAAAAGGAGTCGGCCCCCGTACCGCCTCCGAATCTCATATAGGCGGGGCGCCAAGCGGGCCCATTCGCAGTCCATGAGGACCCGCCGATCGAGCGAAAAGGGAGCGCCGCCATGTGCATCAAGTGGCTCAGGGGTGTCTGCCGACCCGTTGGAGACCCTACTGTGCGTTTCATCATAGCCACACCCACGACACGGGCGAATGCCAACAGATCGGTAGGAGTCGAGCTTCCGCCGCTACTACGCAAGGACAAGATATGCAAGTCTCCCCCGAGCGTGGCCCAGGTCGAGGAAGTCGGACCCTCACCCTAGCCGTCGAAGACCCCGGGCAAGATCCCCCGATCGCTCGTAGGTTGTTCCCGGCAGGGGAAATGGACGAGCAGCAGGCCAATTGACAAAACGCCATCCGATGAGGAGTACACATGATTTCAGGCGGGCTAGCCCGAGGAGGCTCCCGCCAAACAGGTTATTAAAATAGTTGTACTCTGTAACCCCGCAAGAATAGTGGAAGACCTGCCTTCTCGGATCATTGGCAAGCGCTCCAGACTCTCGTTCCACGGGAGTTATAAGTAGGCATACTCCCACGAACCCCTCGGCTCGACCCCCAGTCCGAACGTGTGGCGGCCCACGCTCCCTGGGATACCTCCGACCGAGAAGTCAGACTCACACTCCATACGAGTTATAAGTGGGCATGCTCCCACGAACCCTCGGCTCGGCTCCCAGTTCGGACACGTGGCGGCCCACGCTCCCTGGGATACCTCCGACCGAGAAGCCAGACTCTCACTCCACGCGAGTTATAAGTGGGAATGCTCCCACGAACCCCTCGGCTTGGCTCCCAGTCCGGACGCGTGGCGGCCCACACTCCCTGGGATACCTCCGACCGAGAAGCCAGACTCTCGCTCCAGGCGAGTTATAAGTGGGCATGCTCCCACCACCCCTTGGCTCGGCTCCCAGTCCGGACGAGTGGCGGCCCACGCTCCCTGGGATACCTCCGACCGAGAAGCCAGACTCTCGCTCCAGGCGAGTTATAAGTGGGCATGCTCCCACGACCCCTCGGCTCAGCTCCCAGTCCGGACGCGTGGCGGCCCACGCTCCCTGGGATACCTCCAACCGAGAAGCCAGACTCCCGCTCCACGCAAGTTATAAGTGGGTATGCTCCCACGAACCCTTTGGCTCAGCTCCCAATCCGAATGTGTGGCGGCCCACGCTCCCTGGGATACCTCCGACCGAGAAGCCAGACTCTTGCTCCAGGTGAGTTATAAGTGGGCATGCTCCCATGAACCCCTTGGCTCGGCTCCCAGTCCGGACGCGTGGTGACCCACACTCCCTGGGATACCTCCGACCAAGAAGCCAGACTCTCACTCATAGACTTTGTTGGATGTCTCTTAATGTGTATGTCTCTTAATGTGCTATGCTTTTAATTTTCAATTACTATTGCTATTGTTGTTGTTGTACCTAACTTAAACATATTGTCACACATCAAAAAGGGGGAGATTGTTGGGGCAATCGACCCAAGTATGATCGGGAGGATCATGGGTTTTGATGTGTGTGTCAATATGGTTAAGTTAGGGTTTTATGTTGGTCTAATATGTGTATGTGAGTATGCCGGTTTGCAGCTACACATAGACTTGGTTGGATGTCTTCAGGTACGGTGAAGGGTGGCATGGAGGCAAGCCGTGGGCTTGTGTGCGCATCCGAGGGACCATGGACGAAGCATGGACGATGAGCCGAGGGAAGCGGACTTCGAGGCGTACGTGAAGGATGACATGGAGGCAAGCCATGGGCTTGTGTGCGCATCTGAGGGACGAGGGCCAAAGTCGAAGAGGGCTTGAAGGCAACAGATCGAGGCTGCTAGAGCAGGGACGATGAGCCGAGGGACGCGGACTTTGAGGCATGCGTGAAGGATGGCATGGAGGCAAGCCGAGGGCTTGTGTGCGCATTTGAGGGACTAGAGCCGAAGACAAAGAGGGCATGAAGGCAACAGATCAAAGCTGCTGGATGAAGAGTCAACCAAGTCGTGAGGGTCCGAGTGTTGAGGGATTGTACTTGGGAACTAAGTCGAGAGGGTTCGAGTGCGTAGAGAAATGTACTCGAGAAGAGTAACCCTAGGCTTAGGGAAGGACCAGTCGACTGCCCCTGGGGCAGTTGATTGGTGTGGCCAGAATTCAAAAGGTCATGCTGTGAAATTTGAATTCGAGTGAGGCCAGTCGACTAGCCCTGGGGCATCGACTAGTAACGGTCACTTTCAGCCTCAAGCTCTATTTAAGGGAGCTCGTTTAAGCCTTTTCTTCTTGGTGAAATTTGCTTGGGTAAAGCTTGTTAGTAGCCTATCTTGCTCAGGGATTGCCCAGAAGTTGTGGTGAGGTTTCTCCACCCACAAGGAACGACAAGAGCTAGCCGGGGGTGCTCCGGGGAATCATCCACCGAAGGATCGGGATCGTCCACCTTACGGACAGCCGTGGAGTAGGAGTTTTATTTCCGAACCACATAAATCGGTGTGTTCCTCTTAGTTTTAGTTTTTGTTTATTCCGCTTGCGCACTAACTTTGTAGGAAGAAGAAATCGAAAGATCGCTATTCACCCCCCCCTCTAGCTTGACGGTAAGGTCCTAACAGATACCTCCGATAGAGAAGCCAGCCTCTCGCTCCACACGAGTTATAAGTGGGCATGCTCCCACGAACCCCTCGGCTCGGCTCCCAATCCGAATGTGTGGCGGCCCACGCTCCCTAGGATACCTCCGACCGAGAAGGCAGACTCTCGCTCCAGGTGAGTTATAAGTGGGTATGCTCCCACGAACCCCTCGGCTCGCCTCCCAGTCCGGACGCGTGGCGGCCCACGCTCCCTGGGATACCTTCGACCGAGAAACCAGACTCTCGCTCCACGCGAGTTATAAGTGGGCATGCTCCCACGCATCCCTCGGCTCGGCTCCCAGTCCGGACGCGTGGCGGCCCATGCTCCCTGGGATACCTCCGACCGAGAAGCCAGACTCTCGCTCCACACGAGTTATAAGTGGGAATGCTTCCACGAACCCCTCGGCTTGGCTCCCAGTCCGGACGCGTGGCGGCCCACGCTCCCTGGGATACCTCCGACCGAGAAGCCAGACTCTCGCTCCAGGCGAGTTATAAGTGAGCATGCTCCCACGCACCCCTCGGCTCGGCTCCCAGTCTGGAAGCGTGGCGGCCTACGCTCCCTGGGATCCCTCCTACCGAGAAGCCAGACTCCCGATCTACGCGAGTTATAAATGGGCATGCTCCCACGAACCCCTCGGTTCGGCCCCCAATCCGGACGCGTGACGGCCCACGCTCCCTGGGATACCTCCGACCGAGAAGCAAGACTCTCGCTCCACGCGAGTTATAAGTGGGCATGCTCCCACGAACCCCTCGGCTCGGCTTCCAGTCCGGACGCGTGGTGGCCCACGCTCCCTGGGATACCTCCAACTGAGAAGTCAGACTCTCGCTCCACGCGAGTTCTAAGTGGGCATGCTCCCACGATCCCTAGGCTTGGCCCCCATTCGGGACGCGTGTCGACCCACGCTCCTTGAAAATCGGCCAACCAAATGTACACGCTCTCGAACTAACGGAGCCAACAACGGGGTGATCCCCTTTTTTTGAAAACATGAGTCAATCCCAAATAGCTAAGCCCCCCCCCTCGAGCGAGTACGCTGCTCGGAGACTAGTCCTTAGCAGGACTTAAGTGAGGTTGGGAGCCCTTAGGTCAGCTCAGTTGAAAGCGTACTCAAGCCGACCTCGCAAAAAGGAAGTACAGACTCGGGCTCTTGCCCAAACCACCGACATTTAGAAGCATAACACACGAGCGTAGCGAGGAAGGAAAAAAGACTTGCATTCCAGATAGTCTCATTACAAAAATGAGGCTCAGCCTTTATCAAAGGAAGATAAAAGAAAAAAGACCCGGACTTCACTCAGGGGGTCGGAAGAACTCCTCCAGCCCTCGGGTCAACCACCGCCTTGTAGGCCCGAAGTTCCTCCAGCTCCTTCTGGGCAGCCTCCAGCTCCTGCTCTTTGACCATCAGATCAGCACGCAGAGCGGAAGTCGACTGGGATGCCTCCAGGAGCTCTGCTTTGACCTTGGTCAGCTCAGCCCGAGCCTGCCCCTCGAAGGTCCAGGCCTTGCGCTCCGTATATTCCAAGCAGGTGACCCGGTGCTGCGACTGGTCAGCCACCTCGCTGGCCGAATCCAGCTCCGTCTGGATCTCCGCTAGCCGCGCCTCCAAATGAGCCAAACGATCTTGTAAGGCCGGGTTCTCAGCCGGTAGCTCGCTCAAAGTTTCCTCATTGGAAACCAACTATGCATGGCGTAGCTGAGTCTCCAACCTCTCCGCCCGAGATTTGGTTTGCTACCGAGCCCGGGTGTGTGCTACAAGAGAAATGTTGGGGCAATCAACCCAAGGATGATCGGGAAGATCATAGTTTTGATGTGTGTGTGCCAATATGATTAAGGTTAGGGTGTTATCTTGTTATTTGATATGTGTGATTGAGTTTGTAGGACTTGGAGAATCACACATGGAGAACATATCCGAGGGACGAGAGCCAAGGGTGGAGGACTCCAAGGGCAAGCCGGGAAGTGGACTTCAAAGGGCACACGTGAAGGGTGGCATGGGGCAAGCCAAGGGAAGGCTTGTGTGCGCATCCGAGGGATGATAGCCAGTGGAAGAAGACTTCAAGGGGTAAGCCAAGGGAGTGTACCTGAAGGCACACGTGAAGGAGGGTCTTCGGAGTGAAAGTGAGTGATTGTATAAGTTGGGCAGTCGACTGGTAGAAAGACAGTCAATTGCCAGCCCAAACAGAAACTCACAGAAGGTTTCGGACCAAGACCAGTCGACTGCTCCAGGAGCAGTCGACTGGTAATCCCAAAAATTAGCTGTTGGCTAGCAATTAAGGCTAGACCAGTCGACTGCCCCAGGGCAGTCGACTAGTATCGGGCTGGACAGCTTTCTGAGTTGTCCTTTACTCTTATTTAAAGGATGAGTTTGGGCACGAGAAGGTACGGTTCTTAAGTGTACCAAAGTGTTGTTCGTGCCACATTCTCAAGGTTTTCTTGTAATGAGGAAGAAGACACCTTGTAAAGGTTTTCTCCACCTTAAAGGAGGTTTTCATAGTGGAGAGTGTGCTCGTGCATGGATCCTTGGATTAGTCACCTTTCGGGGTGGATACCAAGTAAATACTCAGTGTTAGCATTGTTCTTCATATTTTTCATTATATTTTTTGTATTGTGCTAACCCTCTTGTACAGAAAAGTTTGAGAAAAGTGCTATTCACCCCCCCCCCTCTAGCAAGCGCCACGATCTAACAAGAAATAGCCAGGCTATAGGCCGAGCCGAAAAGCTGTAGAAGAAAGACGGATCTTACTCTCAAGGGCTGAATAGGAAGAAACGCGAAACAAACGTACCTGGCTGGCCTCCAAAACAAAGCCATTGGCCCCACTAGACAGGCCCCGATTGTTGGCCTCCCGAAGGTCCTGATAAAAATGATCGCCCGGAGGACCATATAGATGAACCTCGCGGGCCGACCCAGGCAGCTCGGTGGTCGGCACTTCGTAATACTCTGCATCCACCACTCGGGACGGCATGACTAAGTGGAAGGGTCGGTTGTCCGCGCCTTCAGAAGAAGGAGAGGGAGCCCTGCGGAGCCCAATTTCCAGGGAGCCGACCCAGGTCAAAGGTGGAGCTGGAGAAGTAGTCGCCTGACTGGGGGGCACGGAAGCAGAGGGG
Source organism: Boesenbergia rotunda (assembly GCA_024364735.1). Lineage (NCBI taxonomy): Eukaryota > Viridiplantae > Streptophyta > Magnoliopsida > Zingiberales > Zingiberaceae > Boesenbergia > Boesenbergia rotunda. Next base: position 219,212 of record JAGFNQ010005055.1, on the reverse strand, counting down.
GCAGGAGCGACAGGCGCGGGGGAAGAGACCGTTGTAGGAGGAGATACGACCCTGCTCCTTTTCTCTGGGTGAGGGCTGGCAGTAATCCCGACTGGGAGAGAGGCAGAAGGTACAGATGCGAGGTTGGCCAATCGACCCCTTCGGCGCCTAGTTATCAACGATTGGTCATCCACATCTAAGGGCTCGAGATCGGGAGTCGACACCATCCCAGGCCCAGAAGAGGACGCTTCGGTGTCTGGCACCGCAGGAAGAGCCGCCTCTTGCTGAGCCAATTGTTCACCAGTCAAAGAGGCGATTTCAGCGTCATCAAGGGCGAACCCTTCCTCTAGGGCAGCGGCCAGCATCGTATCTGCGGCCAAAAAACAAAGGTTTTGGATAACTAAACAGGTGGAGTACAGAATTAACCGAGTGAAAAGAGGGTCGCCGTAGAAGATGACCGGAAGACAAATGTCAACGGATGTCGTTGGAACCCTAGCAGAGCAAACAACGGCAGAAGTAGAAAGTGTTGGTGAGAACGGCAAAGTAAGAGCCTATATATAGGGCCGAATGGCCAATCCTAGCCGTTCAATAAGAACCAGGCGAATGAATCTGGGTCGTTCGATGGAACTAACGGTAAATCCCGAGGCTCGGCGGGGAATGTGCACACCCATCATTCGTGGATCCCGACGCAGACGCTTCGTCTCTCGAGACACCAATGGTCGAGTACGTGTGCCTCGCTAATTAATGATTAGTGGGAAGGATACGAGGCGGCTCGTATCAAGAATGAGACTAATAAAGACAGTCTGGTAGCGGACACTCCGTCGCCTAGGACACCAATAGTCGGGGTACGCGTGGCCTCGCTAATTAATGATTCATGTGAAGGATATGAGGCGGCTCGTATCAGGATGGGACGGATAAGACAGGCAAGAAGGGACATTGACCCGCCACGAGCGAGCGAAACCCACCGGGCCAGGATTTCGCTCCTAGTGAATCATAGGTAAGCTTGCTCTCCCGAACCCCTCGGCTCGACCCCCAGTCGAACGTGTGGCAGCCCACGCTCCCTGGGTATGATTCGACCGAGCGTCCAGACTTAGGCTTTCAGGCGAGCTGCAGACGGCAGTCCCCGCGACCCCCTCAGCTCTGCGCTCAAACTGGACGCCTGGCGACCCATGCTCCTCGGGATTAGGCCAACCCAATGGCAAGGCCTTAAACCTCCCGAATCAGCCGCTCTATATACTCGGCTGGAGTCCCCTCGCTAGATTCTCTGTTAATCTCCCCGAGTGGACAACACTTAGAAATAATCACGCCCGAACGCTTCACCTAGTCACACGTGAAGCCGAGTTACCCGATTGATTGCCTCACCCGAATGGACCTCACTCACAATTGCTCGAACCATCGACATAGAAGTAAAGACAAGCACATCACAAAGAGCATAGTAAAAGAAAATTTGTATTAAGGGTAAAAACGTTACAAAAACTGAGGCAAGCCTCCACAAGACAGAGAAAAAGAAAGACAAAAAATCTGACCCTTACTTGAAGGGTCGATGAACCTCCTTGGGCAGCCTCTAAGCCATGCCCGACAGCTTGACCGCCGAGAGGGGCAGGTCGGGGACAATATGCCCGCCCTGCCTGAGCTGCTCGAACATGTTGAGCATCTGATGCTTCAACATAGCCTGAAGCCGCTCGGACACCTGACGACTGAACTCCATAGAGTTGATATATTCAACTCTACGGGCGTCCCATCGGGCCGCCTCATCCGCCTTATAAGCCCGCAGCTCCTCGAACTCCACCCGGGTTGCCTCCCATGTCGATTGATGCACGCGCAGCCGACCCAGCTCTTCGGCCTGGGCACGCAACTCAGCCTCCCGACTAGCCAACTAGCCCGTCAGCGAGCTGACTTCCTACTCTTTGGCCGCTAGTTGTGCCCGCAGGGGCTCGGCAGCCTGGGTCGCCTCAAGGAACTCGGCCTGAGTCTTCTGCAGCTCCTCCTGCAACTGGTCCTTGAGAGTCCAATCCTTGCACTCCGTATGTTCAGCCTGGGAAACTCGGAGGTGTGCTTGAGCAACTGCTGTATCAGCCAAGACAATATGTGCCTTAGAAGTCTCCAGCTGCTCCTTCGAGTGGGTCAGCAACCCTCAGGCCATTGAGGGAGGCGTCATCAGAAGTCAGCCGAGTGTGCCGAAGCCGAGTCTTCAGGTGCTCCACTCGTCATTCCGCTCGGAACCGGGCCTTGGTGTGCGCCATCATGGTCATGGACATGCCATAGCTCGCGGCCCAAAGCTGCAATGCATAAAAAAGGACCCATCAGTAGCCCGACTGAAGGGGGCATAAGAAAGAAACAAAAACAACCTTAGCATACCTGGGTGGCTATCGACATGAAGCTGTCTACCCGGACGCTCGGACCACGATAATTGCTTTTTCGTAAGCCGTGAAGGAAATGGTCAGCCAGAGACCCGTGCAGTAGGACATCCTGTGACCGAATGGGGGTCGTGCCGCTCGGCACCTTCATGCTCATGGTGAGGTCGGAAAGGCTGCAGAAGGTGCATCAGGGAGTCCTCGAGCGGAGCCCCCGACCGGGGAGAGGCAGGCTCCCCCAAGGTCGCTTGAGGCGAAGAAGACGGCAGTGTGGAGGACTCAACCGCAGGCTCCTTCCCCTTCTGCCTTTTGCTTGGCCGGCTGGAAGAAGCCTCCGCTGGATCGGTGGGTAGGGACTCGGGCTCGGCTTGGCGTGCTCGTCCACGCCGGAGGATAAGGGGCTGATCATCTTCCAACTCGGACCAAGATACCTCAGCGGACGCCGGTGCGGGAGCAAGAAGTACGGGACATGATGACTCGGCGGCAGGTGGAGCCGCCTCCCGCTGAGCCAGCTGCTCGCCCACGCGAGCCTCTAGCTTGGCGTCGTCCAAACCAAAGCTCTCCTCCAGGGCCGCCAATAGCATCATGTGGGCTGCAAGATAAACAATGCTTAGTCAGCCATAAAAGCATAGAGAAGGAAACAGGAACTTACCAAGTGAAGCAGGCCGGCAAAACGACACCGAGCTGAGCCCGAACACGTACAAGACGTCCTCGCTCAGCAGATGCACCCCATGGAAGTGCCGACCTCCGATTTTGGAAAGAGATGATAGGTAAAGGGCTGATAGGAAAAGGAAAGTCCGTTACCCATCTGACCGGCCAGCTCGGGGTCGGGACGGTGCAGACGTAGAAGTATCGCTCCTTCCAACCCTTGTTAGAGGTCGGAAGCTTCGACAGGAAGGAAGTGTGGGCACGGGCTTGGAAGAAGAAGTCGCCCGGCTCTTGTTTTTTCAGGTAGAAGAAGTAGAAAAAGACTTCAGGACGTAGAGGAATTCTATACAGAGAAAAAATGATGACCGACCTGCAGAGGAGTCGGATGGCATTCGGAGCCAGCTGAGGTAAAGAAATACGAAAGAAGCGACAGACGAAGGCGATGAAAGGGTGAATTGGAAAATGCAACCCGACTTGCAGATGGTCCCGGGAGATGGTGATGTAATTATGGGGAGGGGTCGCAGGTCGGTCGGAGGGAGTTGGCAAACGAAAAAGGTGGTCAAGCGGAATGTGGTAGTCCGCTCGGATCTCCTCGAGATCGTGGTGGTCGAGCTTGGACACCGTGGTAAAATACCAGGGGTCCGAGGAAGGGAGGAAGAAGTCATAAAAAGAAGAAAGGAGACTAACCAAGGGAGAAACAAGCTCGCCGGAGAGGATGACCGGAATCACACACCTCGCCGAACCCTAGCAGAGCACGCGAGGGCAACAGTTTGTGTCAGGAGGTAAAAGGCAATGGTAAGAACCCGAAGGGTAAACGCACATTTATAGGGCCTAAGGAGCAATGCCAGTCGTCCGATGACTAGCCGGAGAGAAAGCGCGAGCCGCCTGATCAAGCCCGGAAGAGTCCCCGAGGCGGCGTGGCGCACATGTGCACCAATCATTCGCCCAAATTGGCGGCAAACCCCTCGTTGCTCGGGAAGACAATGGGCAGAGGACACGTGGCTTAGCGGTTAACTGCAGTAATTAATGCGCGGGATACGAATCTACTCGGACATAATGATGGACAGGGTGATGTGACCGGGTCGGCCAGTCGGGCAGCACGCGTACGGGCAGCCACCGAGGTCGGCAGGAAAGAGACAAGCCACTCGGGTGCGCCAGGTTCGCTCCAGAAGGTAACAGTCCAGTCAGTCAGACTTAACGCCTCCTTCGACTAGACTCGAGGGAGATGCTTATGATCCCGGCCCAGCTTACGGGTAGCTCGGGCATCCAGCCTGCGCCATGAGGACCAAGTGGAAGGGCCAACGAAGGCCTCACCCAGAGAAGCCCCGAGCCAGGAGCCCTCCCGAGCGTTGATCGACCGACTTCGGTCGAGGTTGGGCAGGCCGATCTTGAGCGCCTTTAGACTCGGCCACCCAGTTCAGTTCCCTGACCCAAGGCTAGGTCAGGTAGTTCAGCTCTCAGCACCCCATGGATTGGACAACCAGAAAACCTGAAAGAGAGCAAGACAGATACAGCCTGGCAAACCCCCGACTCAGGGTCTACCCTGTGTCTCTCGGCTATACTACACCCGACCCGGTCCTTACCACTCGGATCCGCCGGTCGGTACTCGGTCTCCGAACCAGCTCTCCCTTACGCCGCCCCTACATTAGGACACCTTTGGTACGACCATGACGTCGGGGATAGTGCACGCCTTACCCATTCATGACACACGTCGCGGATATCCCATTGACTCGGTACGGTTGTACTATCCAAGCACCCCGCGTCATGCCGTGGTACCTATAGGTGCTCTCCCTCGAGCTGACAAGCGCCATACCCCTGTCTCATTGATATAGACAAGGGCTGTCAGCTTCCTCGGCTATATAAGTCTCTCCCTTCCTCATTCCACAGGTATGCGCAATTGTGCTCCCTTCTACTCTCCCTTTGTTTCACTATATTTCCTGCGGATACTGACTTGACCGTCGGATGGCCTGACCGGGATCTTTCCCGGCGGGTTTGCTAACGATCAATTTCTTGCAGGTCGGAGCCAAGTCTGCGCCAGGTCAGCAGCTCGTGGCACCCGGGAGACCACCTCACTCGTGAGGCTTCCAACTCGCTTCGCGACAGGATTAAACCCCTTTTATATAGGGTTTATTCTTCATAATAAATTTCTTTAAAAATCTAATAGATTTATTTAAAAACTAGATTGACACATTAAAAATAAATAAAGAATTCATATATATCACCCGCACAAAAAGTTTTAAAAAAACAGAAATAATCTTGTTTTTCTTAAGCTACAGTAAATTTTTAAATGGTCCACAAAAACTTCTTGTTTGTTACCATTTTGTTGATCACGCATGTAAGGATTTCAATAAAATTCAATCAATCCAATTCAAATTACACCTCTAACTACATCTTATTTTAATAAGAAACTAAACAATTGTATAGCTAGATAAAAACTAAATAATATATTACAAATATAATTTAATAATAAGAATTCAATTTTTTTATAAAATTGTATGCATGAAATTTTAAAAATATTTTCAAAAAGGAAATTTTATTATATAAGTCATCCAATTTTCAAGTTCAAAAATCATATTTCTGCATGTTCATTTTTATTCAATTAAATTTTTTATTGCATATTTAAGGCATTATTATAAAATCTAAAACTTGGGGAAGAAAATAAAATTTTGACATATCTATTACAAATGAGCTAATATTTTATAAAATTTAATATATATTCTGCAAATATAAACTCAAAAATTAAGTTTATAGTTGAAAATTTGCAAACCTTATTATCATGTTCTATGGCATTGTTGCTAGTTGAAATACTTTGTTTTGCATGTGCCTTATAACGCTCAATCGTATCTTCCATGCTGCAAATTGAACAAACAACAAAATCATATAGATTGCTATGAGTCAAGATATTTAAATTGTTAACGATCGATAATAACAAATAAAAAGGAAAATAAATGCTAATAGACTCCTACATATGACGCAACCTAAAAGAAGAGTGCAAAAATAAAGACGAAACTAGCAGCAAACAATTATTTTCATTGGAGATATACAAGTAGTGCCTTAAAACAAAAAAAAAGAGTTTCTGGATACTAGGGTATTATTTTAGTTAATGAGACGCGTAAAATAATAAATGTTATATTCAAATGTTAGTAAATATTTAAAATAAAATATTTTAGATTTAATAGAATAAAGATAGGATATATAGAATTTAAAATTTTTAATATTAGACATAGTAAGATAACTATTAAGATAGACGATAATGAGTTATCACTTGTTAGAACCTTGCGAGCTAGAGATGAGTAAATATTTCGATCGCTTCAATAATATTGGGCAAAGAAAAACTTGAAGTGAACCAACGAAACAAAACACAATCCTAACATGTTTGATTTTACTTAGCTCACCGCCTCCCAAGGCGACTATGTCCAAGGCTAGTCCTAACAATTACCACCACTAACCTTCTCCTTCTCGGATACCTTTCGAAGGCAGAGAAGTCTTTTACAACTTTTCACAACAAATTCAAGCAATATAAAGATACAAATACAAATAAAATGAAAACAACTTTACAAGTGAAATATTTACTTTGGATGTTTTCTCATTGTTTTAAATTGCCTATTGATGATAGGAAATACAACAATACTTCATCTCTAAACCCTCAAGAACCGACACCTACGATTTCCCTTAAAAACCTCTTTTATAAGCTATCCTTCAGGCTGATTTCCACCTAGCAATTGATTGCTAGCCTTCACCAGTCGAAGTACTAATAGATTTGGGAGCATTGTGTTACTTCGAACTAAATTAACAATTGATTGCTATCACCTAGCAATTGATTGGTAGCATCACATATGCAATCCAACCCGAGTCCGAGTGGATTGAGTGTGTGGTCGACTACCAAACCCATTTTCTGTTCGGTTGGGAGCATTATGCTGGTTCGAACACATTTTCATTTGCCCGAACCTCCTGACTCCGATTCAAGGTTTAGGGTTTGCGAGTCGACTGCTACTAATTAGCAATTGACTATTACTCCTATTTCAGCATTTTCATGGCCGAATTCTCATTTTGTCTAATATTTGGTTGATGTTAACCTATAGAACTTCCTTTATTTAACATCTAATCACTCTTGACCTATCGAGACTTTGTGCACCTAGAGTATCTGATCACTCTTGATCTATCAGAACTTCATTCATGTCAAACATTTAGTATTCTTTGACCTATTTGGAATTCCTATCACTAAGTGTTCGGTTGACCAACTTAGAATTTTGTCTCATGTCAACTCTATGTTCGACTTCCAATCATTTAAATGTTGGTCAACAATGACCCATTTGAATTTTCTGTCTTGTGTCAACTCTCTATTGGATTTTTTGATTATTAAGTGACTTGTTAAGCATGACCCACTTGGACTTTCCTCTTGTAATTATTAAACTTTCGATTATCAAGTGTCTGGTCAAACTATGACTCACTTGAACTTTTCTCTTTCCAACTCTCTGTTAGATTTCCGACCGCTATGTATACAGCCAAGCACGATCCACTTAGACTTTTCATATCTTATCAAGTATCCAGTCAACCTTGACCTACTTGACTTTTGCTCAACTAGTCATATTGATCGACTGTGAAGTATTTGGTCAACTTGACCTACTCGATCTCTCACTCGACCAACTAACATATGGACCAAATATCAAAACCAACTCGAGTTTGGTCAACCTTGACTAGAGGTCAATTGCACCAATAAATAATTGAGTGTTAAGTATCTAGACTCTTTTTCATAGAAGGATGAAAAATTGATAAAGATGTTTTATATAGAATATAAATGAATAATTGAAAGGGAGGAAAACATAAGATATTCTTTGTGATTGTAAAGTACCCCTTAAACTTAAAGAAAGTCTCATAAAAGGACGATTAAACTTGGTGTATTATATGAAACTAAATGTTAGATTACGAAACAAAGCACACGAGTAAAAGATAAGGGTCACAGAAATAAAGATGTCATGATGATGTATGGACATATGAGGGAAGACAAAATAAAAAATGAAAATATTAAAAAGAAAATCATATTTATGTTAATTAAGGAAAAACTCTTAAAGACGCATTTAAAATAGTGAAGACACATACTTAGGCATCAAGTAAATGCTTCATATAGGTGATGCATGCCAAACCATGATAAATACGCACATGAATAGAGGAAGAGAAAAATCAAAGAAAATTTGGTTAATAATGATAAAATAAGATAAAATTCATTTGAATATAAATAAGGATATATATGGGGGGATCAAGTCTAACAATGCAAGACGATCTATATAATTAATTTTATTTATTAAATAAAGACTTGGTTATTATGGTTGTTTGTAAGAAAGGAGAGGAAGTATTAGAGTTACATGTTGAAGATTAATAGTATGAATGTTCCATTTTGAGAGAGAGTGTGTTGGAGTTAATAGCGAAGTGAATATTAGAGTACTTAAATATTTAAAGATATAATTATATCTGTTGTTGTGGGTCCAACTTTCTACTTAATTTATTCATTTTTATTAGAAGCATTAAAATACTTTAACCTTATTGTAAAAACACATAAAAAAGAAAATTTATTGATGGTTGAAGATATGTAAGATGTTAGAAAAATAAACGACGAAAGCTTTGGCATAAACGATTGCATGGTCATTGAAAATGATGAATCTCCTAATAACTTTGGTGATCAAAGTAATTAAGAATATAATTTTCTCACAATTAAACCATAATTGATTGCATAATTAAAGTAATCCAGAGAACTTTGAGGAGTTAAATTATAATTTGAGAATTTTCAATTAATAGAATATTACAAAAAAATGCTAGAGTGCATGAATAAGTATTGTGCATTTCATGACATTTCATGTAAAAAATATGTACTAACAAGTCTTCATGCATTTTAGTGAGAGGTGATCTTTGGAACTAGAACATTGTCCACCACTTTAAATGTCTTTACCAACTTAATACACATAAGGTATGCATGATATATGTTGCATAATACAACATACAATAATTCATATGTTCCAACATGAATTCTATGACATAGATCATAGTAACCTACATAATTGTTATGTTGTCATAAGCGATGTGCCTTTTATCACTACATATACAAAGCTTTTGAAAACAATGAAAAAAAGTGAAACCTGATTAACGTATGACATGGTTGGTGCATAGTTGCTCATTTTTTAATTAAGGTTCGTGTAATTAATTATGCAAATTCTATTTGAGTTAGATATTTTCATTGATGTTGCAAATTCAATTTTTTTTACTCAAAAATTTAATTAATTTATCTAGGTTATATCAAGATAATTACCATGTGACTTTTGCCACCATGAAAGGGTATTATGACTAGTCCTTATAGATGGACTGGTGATTAATAGTACATGAGTATTATCATCATGAGATATGAGAGTCAAAATCTAGCAAAGTCAGTGTGTCCGCCCTACCCACGCACTAGCCACAATATCCGGGCTAGTAGCTCCCATGATTTACCTTCTCTGTGTTGATCCTGAGACGGATTAACGTCGGGGATGCTAGGGACAAACGAATCGTCTTTTATCATCATTAAAGGATATACTTATCATTTCTAAAATTAATCAACATAAATTGGATACTTAATTGATAATGCGACCAAATAAAAGTAACAACTTGAAATAAAAAAATCTCCTTCATGAGTCCCTGTAGTTTATTTGTCGGAACATCCTATGCATCTTAATTTGCTTGGATCATATAAGGAAGTAAGTTTGACCGATAACAGTGGGCTCGGTAATTTTTCAAAAGAGGAATTTGTTTTGAAAGAAAATCATTTTAATTTTTCTTAGCAAAATAAAATTTCTCAGATAACAAAGATTAAGCACTGAGATGGGATCATGTGTAGAACAACTGAACTGCCTGCCTCCTACTGTACATACGTATGCGGTGTCATGTACGTTCAACATTAAAGCTTAATCAAATGAAATTCTCAACCAATCCTAGGATGGAGGGTGTGTTTATTCGATCAAAAAAATTTAAAGAATGCACAGTGAACAGCGATCCGTGAATAGTGAGCGAATGAAAATTAAATAAAAAAGTCTTTTCCTAAATAAGCTGTAGGGGAAAAAAGGAAGAATATTAATCATGATAATTGGCTAAATTTGTATGTTAAAAACGAGCGGGAAACTAGATGACTAGATGAAAAGGCTAAATAATCAAATTGTATTACACAGTATCCATTTGCTAAACTTTCATCCATAGCACATTGGGAAAAGCTTTTCGCGATACATCTATGTAAATGAAGTATTACTCGGAAGTGACTAAGAAGACATCAAATCTTACATCATTAACTAGCAATAATGACTTGCACCAAGTCCTACAATTAATACAGATTTTCACTGGTAGTAATTGATAAAGTTATAAGTAGCTCGCAGAGAAGTTCAGCTAGCATGGCTAACTATATGAATTAAAGTTAAGCCACTTTGGGTAATTCGTTATTGGATGTATCAAAAGCTAGCTAAGGTAGTATATTTACGAGACATAGAGTTCATGGGATCAATCTTTCCTTTCAGCCATATTTTTTTAAGCTAGACTAAAGAGTTTGTCATCAGATTTCAATATGTTGTAAATTGAAGTTTTATGTCACTAAACAAGGTCGAATATACTAATTTTATAGAAGAGTATATCCTTTATAAAGAACCAAATATGATCCTTTTTTCCTTATGAGATGAGATTAAAGAAATTATAAATAAAATTTTAGACGGCGAAAGCAAAACTTCAAGTACAGAATAAATAACCTGAATATGGTTTTCCTCTCTAGGGTTGAATTGCTGTTTACACTAGTTTAACGCGATGCTTACTTAAGTCAACAAGGTAAGAAACATATTTGTCACATGTGGTAGACAATGGACACTAGTGGCAAAGCGGAACGAAACGTACAATTCAAAAATCAAAAGGGCTCAAACTATGTTGAGCAATGTACAAAACCACTAGTATTATTCCCGTTATAGATCTAAGAACTTTATAATTAATTCCAGCTGTATATCCATACGGCGTGACGTGACTGCACGCATGCATTAAGCTCTCTTGGGTTGTACAGGTAAAACAATTACACCTACTCTTGCCTATCGCAGGAAAAAAAAAAGAAGACTACTGTACGTTGGCCAAAATCCAACCAGTATGATATATAAGGGGATTTTAAACGAGAAGGAGAGCATTTATTAACTACTTTCCAATGAAGCAATTTTCATGGGAAAAAAAATGTAAAACTTCACTATGTTCATCGAACTAGTAGGCTGTGGAGGAAAAAAAGAACAAACAAACAAAAAAAATCTAGACAGCCTTAAAAAGAAAATCAAAACCACCACAAAATTAGTAAGTGGACGGCCAAACGAAGAAATCTCAACGGAAATAGAGCTATTGCTCAAGAGCACTCAAGAAAGAAACTTATTTTGAAACTGAATCGAACAGCGGGAAGAGGGGATGGAGAGATAGAGAGGAGGAGGGTCGACCTGACGCTGGCGAATTCGTAGAGCTTCCCACGGGCAGAAAAGACGATGAGGCCGATCTCGGCATCGCAGAGCACGGAGAGCTCAAAGGCCTTCTTCACCAGGCCTCTTCGGCGCTTGGAAAAGGTCACCTGCCGGCTCGCCAGGTTCTCTATCCTCCTCATCTGCGTCTTCCCCCTCACCATCTCGACCGATAACACACCCGGAGGCAGCGCCGAATGCTATCGCGAGCAGCAAAATCAGCGAGCAAGGAGCTCCGATCAGTCGTGGCCACGCGACGATCAACAAGGAGGCATCGGAATTAAGAAGGAGATGAGGAGGAATCGAGGTTGCCAGATATGGGATCGAGAAAAGAGTGGAGGAGGGCGACTTCTAGCGACCCGGCGACGACTCCAAACCACACAGGCAGCGCCCCCACCGATTCGGCTATTAGGCCATAAAAAGAAAGCGAAACGGGCCATTTTATTTTATTTTTTTTTTGAAAAACATATAAATTTGAGTTGAAACTCGACGTAGAAAAATAAATTAAAAAAAAAAAAGAGAGTAAATCAATAAAATAATAAAGAAGGTGGGATATTTTTGTCGGTTTTAGAATAATGTCGATGTGACATTTAGGTAAATTAAAGGTGGTTGGAGCAGTGGTGGGCCGCGTTGTAGGTACAGGCAGCCACCTCGTACAGCAACACTAAAGACACATCCGACGAGTCCGTACGGTCCGACGTGGACGATTCTCTTCCTCCCGGGTGGGCCCCGTTACCCGGTTCCCAAATTAACGCGAAATTTCAAACTAGACCCGCCGGAAATAATAAATTAGCATGAACACGTATTACTATTTGTTTAAAAATCATGAATTAGATTTAATAAATGAAGAAGTTGAAATTATATTTGAGTTCGAATTTGAGATTCAAAATTAGAAAATATAAATAATTTTGACTCAAATCTGATTTGAAATAAAATTTAGGATAGGATTCGATTCAAATTGTTTGGATCTTAATTTGAACATAATCAAATTGTAATTTGAAATGATTTAAATTTAAATTTGATTTGAATTATTCAAAATTTAAATTGAGCATATTTAAATAAAAATTACCGAAGTTAATTCGAAAAAATTATCGAATATATTCAAATTCGATTTGAATTTGATAATTTAAAATGCAAATTAAATAGTTTTCAAACTAGTTCGCCGATTCATTTGCGTCCCAAGTTGAAATGGGTTTGTTTGTAAATAATTGATATGGAATTAAAATCTAAAAAATTTCACATTCGAGTTTTTTCGGATTTATTAATTATAAGAAGATGGATTTTAATTTTTTAGAATTTAAACTAGTTAATAACGAACTAATTATAGTTCGACGGACATCCATTAAAACGCAACAAAATTCGCACGAAGATAGGCTTGGAAGAAGGCACTGGCGAACACGCTCATGGCTTTTTATTTTGGGCAATTTATCAAAGGGCGTATCCAACTATTCGTAATTACCGAAAGGAGTACCATGGTTTCTATTATACCAAAGGGCGCATCCCATATAGTGAAGTTACTTTTATACCCCTTCCGCCAAAGAATGACTTTATCAAACACAGTTTCGAGACAACCGAACCACTTTATCAATAAAATATTAATTTGTGGTTCGGATGGGTAGCAGTCGAATTTTTCTCCGTTCTCTCTCAGCGCAACAACGTAAATGGAAGTCCTTCATTTGGGATAAAAGCTCACTCTCAACCTCTCTCAGCGCAAGAACTCGCCTTCTTGCAGTCCTACGTGCCCTAGCTGTGATATAGTCGCGAGCTCATCCCCCGAATCCCTGCGGACAACCAAAACCTAGGCATTGCTTGAAAGCGTTTCTGTGTGATCCTGAGGTAGGTTTTAGTGTTAACGTTGAAGTGGAGACTGATCGGCATAATACACCAAGGGGTTAGGGTTTCTGCACGTTGGATTTATTTGATAATGTCAGGCAAAAGGTCTGTAGGTGGTTCAGCGTCTTCTTCCTTGGCATTATCCACCAAGGTATGTTAGCGATATGCTTAGGTCAAACCAGCATTGTTTGTCAACATGTTTAAAATTATTTTGCTGAATAAATTTGTACTGTATATAAACTGTAGGATTTAGATGACATTGGACAAAAATTACGTTGGTGCAGTGTTTTAGGCCACTTTAAATAATTTTTTGAAGAATTTGACATTTTAAATGATCGACACATTGCGAAGATCAAAGGGTCGCCTTTCAGTTTTTTCCTGGACATACAAGAATTGCAGCATATCCGTGGAATTTTGGTTAATATATTTGAAAGTTGGGATTCAACCTCGCAAGGTTTTAAATTCTCAGGTAATAGTTTTAGTTATGAATTGTAGACAATATCTATAGTATCTATAGTAAGATAAGACAGTAATATAGATGGCCTGAAATGATTAGTTTTTGATAAAGTTTAATCATTTCATTTTAGGGCTACTGAGGGACTAAAGTGAAAATGACTTCAGGCCCTCGGTAGGCCTGAAATAAAATCATTTCAGGCCTACCGAGGGCCTGAAGTTAATTTAGTTCAGACCCTCGGTAGGCCTGAAATGAATACATTTCAGGCCCACCTCGGGCCTGAAATGTATTCATTTCAGGCCCTCGTCGGGCCTGAATTGAATTCATTTCAGGCCCACGTCGGGCCTGAATTGAAATCATTTCAGGCCCAACGTGGAATAATTTCAAGCCTCTATTCTTGATGATAACTAAATTTTGTAATTGTTTCAGGTGTACCGATTGCGTTCTCCAGACGAGATGTTGCTTTGATACTGGGTATAGTGGACCGTGGTGTTTCGGTCCCTATTAATTCAACTAAAGCATCGGGTGACCTCTATCGTACTTACTTCTCAAAAGAAAAACAACCTACAAGAACAAGACTTGAGGAGTTACTTAAACATTTTTCTAAAAGTGTTGAATCAGAGGATGATGTGTTATTAGTGTGTAAATTTTATATTTTGTATATATTTGTTTGTGTTTTATTTTCGTCTAGTACATATAAGGTTCCTCTAGGTCTTGTAGATATAGTAGATGATTATGACAATCTAGGTAGATTCAATTGGGTAGAAGCTATCCATCAATTTTTGTCTCCACAAATACCTAAGATTGGGGACTTATTTTCATCAACTCAGAGAAACGAGAGCACCACCAACCTCCCTTACCTAAAGGGATTTGCAGGGCTTTTGGCAGTGAGTAGAATTAGCTTGTTAAATTTTATAATATTTTGATGTCATTAATGTATTTGGCTGGAAAAATTTGTGTAGGCATGGTTTTTGGAGCATGTACCAATTCAAAAACCATTCAATGTTGAAGGGCCCCGAATAAATAAGTGGAGGAATATTCCTTCGCATATTAGTAGGGTGAGGGGCCTTGTCGACCGACTCTCGTCCGAAGAGGTAATTATTCTTAAATGTGATCTATCTGAGTTAGATAGAGAGGTAGTAACATTTGTGTACTTCGTAATTGACAGGTTATTGTTGAATTAATTCCTACCCTACATGAGAACACATTGTTTGAGAACCTTGATATCGGTGATGACATACCACGGCCAATGGATACATCAGAAGGAGATGTTAGGCTATGTGGTGAATGCATTCTTAAGGACAACCGAATCAAGGAGCTAACAGAGGAGAATATATGTTTGAATGAAAGGGTTAAGGAATTACTTTCAATTATTGAAAAAAAAAGGCATGGAGGGTCAAGAAAGCTATCCTGTAGTCGATCCTCTTTCTGATCCAGTATCTTGTACACCTAGGAGAGGACGTGACCGAACTCGGTATGATTACAGGGATACTCCAATTGACAGTCCAGTATGGCACCAGCTTTTACCTAAGGGGAAGCGGGACAGGAAACAAATATCAATTGTTATGGACAAGGGAAAAAGGAAACTTAGTAAGGAGGATATGGATGAAGCAAGTGGAAACATTTACGATGTAATGGAAGTCATGTCTGAAGAAGACATAGAGGAGGAAACAAGAAGAACCTCCGAACTATACAAAACGAGGCAACAAGGCATTGATGTAAGTGTGTTAATTTCATTTAAAATACATCAATTGTATTGAATTTGGTCAATAATTAGTTTGGGCTAAATAAATTTTATTGATGTAGTTTGTGAAGAAACATTTTATGAATACAAAGAAGAAAAATAAAGATAAAGAAGTGGTCTACCTGATAAATAGATTGGAGAATCTAAAGTAAGTTACAAAATATTATAGTTTAGGATAGTTTTTATATATTCTCTTATGTAATATATAATCATATCAATTTACATGGCAGGTTGGCAAATGAATTTATCTGGGAGGATGCACCCTTTGCTTTGAATTTGCATTCATTCTTACAAATCCTCAATGGAGAGGTTTTTACAAAAGGCGAGGTCATTGATGCCTTTTGTAAAATTTTATTTAGAGGAGCATCCGCATGTGGTAGGTCATACAACAAGTCAATATATTGTTCAACCTTCTTCACAGTAAGTGATGTATATTAATTAAACAGATATATTGTACAAGACCTAATATTATGATATGGGTATTATTAATTTTGTGAATGCATATTTGTAGGCATCAATCAGATCGTCAAGAAAGATTTCCCTGCAACAAGTGATGAAGACTGATATGCTTGAACAAGGGTTTAGATTTATTTTAATCCCTTTGTGCAGTGATAATACACAGTTTCACTTGTTGGCGGTGGATACAGAATCCATGACTTTTAATCATTTTAATTCTCTTGCTAGTGGTCGTAAATATAAGCATGAATTTGACACAGCGGTGAGCTACCTTCCTTTATTCTTATATATGGTCATCATTTTCTCTAAAATGTCATTGATGGTGATTAATAAATTCATGATATGTTTGACAGGTAAAAGAACTTAAACAATATACTCGCGAGGAACTTACGGCTATTCATCCGTATCTACAAAGTCATCATCCCTTGGACAAATGGCTCTCCGTCAGACAAAAATGTCCCCAACAAGAACATAGGTAACTAAATGAGGAAGAACTTTCTTATTTTTTAAAATAAGAAAGTATTTTATAAACCCACTTATTGAAATCTAAAAAAGTATTTGTTAATTTCAGCGTGGACTGTGCCTTCTTTGTCATGCAATATGTTCGATGTCTCCTATATGATGAGAAGATGGATTTCAAACAAGGAGACATGAGTAGAATCAGATTTGAGCTGACAGTTAATATTCTGAGAGACATGTTTTGTAAAACTTGAGATAATCTGAAAACTGTATTGGTGATGTAAAAATCCATTGCTGTTGATTGACATCCATTTGTATGGAAAAATCTCCTTATGTGGATGTTGTTATGATTATGTAGATGTTGTTATTCTATATAATATATTGTCAACAAAAACAAAATAATTGGGTGATGTTTATTCAAATCCAGTTGTTGCACTGTTGTGTGCCAAGTGATACGGTCAGATATAATAACTGATAATGCACTGTTGTGTGCCAGTTGCTGCACTGTTGTGTGCCAAATGATCTATTCTGTCACATCTTGTAGGTAAATATAGATTATTATTCTAAAAATCATTATATAATCTAATCAACAATATATATTATATAAATCAGATATAGGAAAACCTATAGGATGATATATTCTGTCACTGTTGGGTTATGCACTGTTTTGAGCAAAACCCACTGATGGAACTAAACTAAACCTATAGGTTTGGAAAAAATTATAATTTGATGTTTCGGACACCTAATCTACATTCTCCAACCTCAACCCAAACTACTGATAATGGATTTTCAGAAATCCAGATATGGGAGGGCCATCAAAACTAGCCCTATAGCTTTGGAAAAATTTATAATTTGAGGTTTCCGACACCTAAAATACTTTCTAGAACCTCAACCCTAACTACTGATAATGGATTTTCAGAAATCCAGATATGGGAGGTCCATCAGTGGGTTTTGCTCAAAACCCACTGATGGAACTAAACTACACCTATACTTTGGAGAAAATTATATATATATACACACACACAACACACACTAAGGATCTTATCGCACAAACTCCGTGCAAACCTTAACTATTATTCAGTTTGAAATTTTTTTTATACTTAACACTATAAGCCAACCACTAAACCCTAAAGACAAAATTTAAATCTTAAACGACATAATCACAAACTAAAAAAGCAAAAAATAATAAATAATAAATACACTTAATCTGTACGAGTGTGTGCAATAAGGTCCATAACATAAAATTTATATATAGAGAGAGCGACTCTCTCTTACATGTGAATGCCGAGAGATGTAAATTTAGAGTATGAATTTATACTAAACCATATTGACTCATATGCAAGTACAACTTACGTGCGTCGAATGTTGGACTAGTCGAAATAAAATTTATTCAAACGGAGCAATACTTGTTCAAGTGAATAACGGATGCATTAATTGATGCTTTCTGTAGGCTCTTAGGTATGATTGACATTTTGTTTCGGACAGTAAATAACTTTTAATCAGCAATTTAATACCCCTAAAGGGAGGCACTCCTATATAAAAAGACTAGATTTTGACCATCCACTTGTATTCCCCTCGCTCTCTTCCTCTTGGTACCCGATCGACAAAATTATCCGCAATAGCAATCGGCTACCTTCTCAATTCATCGTGATCCACCAGTGTTTGGTGGCGATCATGATCTACCACTATATTTTGGGAAACAAATGTGTAACGACACGGTCTCTCAACCCCTTTGGCGGCCAAATCAACATTTGGCGACCCAACAACCTGGCCCCTCGGCCCAACAACCTGGCGGCCAAATCAATATTTGGCGGCCCAACTATGTCGTCGACCAACAACTGATGTCGACGACCAACAACCGTGTCCTTACTTACTAGGTCTTTCCACCCCTGGCCAGTGGATTTTTGTCTTTCTCAGGATTCGAACTCTAGACCTCCAGGATAAGTACTAGAGTTTATGAATCCTGTCACGCCCCCAGAGGCACATGCTTCCTCGAAAATCGGGCAGCATCTCCCTTGTACGGCGGACAATATGGGACAATATACATATATCTCACCATAAAAAGTTAGTCACATACGGTTAGCATCACATATATAGAAATAAACACAACCACACAGTTTATATTAAAATAAAAGATAATGGGTGGCTCAGCCACCTTAAACATAAAAGAACTACAATTCAAAGAGAACACCAAAAGACTCTGATAACGACAAGACCCAATAATGAATAAAATGCAACTACAAGTACTGAAAACAAACAACTAAACCAAATACCGAAAAATAACTCAACTCGACACTGGGGACCGGCAACTGGATGCTCTCCTGGCTCCAAGAAATACTTCTACCTGCTATCTGAAACAACAAAAAGGAAAGCAGGGGTGGTGAGTCTGGGCGGACTCTGCGGGTATATGAGTAGACAAATAAGCATGGCATAATAAGGATAACGGAGTAGAGAAATCAACAGTGTACAGTCTACAAGAATTATAGAATTTACTTAATCATGCATAACCAATATAATACGACATGATATAAAACCGAATAATAACTAAACAGGAGTAAAATGATGCAATAATAATAAAATCAAGATATACATGCATGTCAATCATGTGCAACAATCATAGCTCATATAAATGCAACAATCACAGGAAAATGCATAAACGATACGTATGCACATGATGCAATGACATGTGTCACCCCTGACGCCAGTCAAGCCGTCAACACATCCCATCTGTGTGACCGAGTGGGTAGGGCTGTGACAACTGTACACACTCCAACAACAAATACCACATAAGGCGTGGTTGAGTGGACAGGATGTTGGGGAGCCCACACTCCAGACCCCTATACCTAGGGGGAGCTATCACAGCTATAATATCCCTCAAAAACAAACAACAGTGAGGGTGAGCCACCAACGGCTTATCCCTCTAAAAACAACGGTGAGGGTGTCACTGTTTGGCATAACAGGACAGATGCTCGCACTCTAATATCTACCACGACAACAAGTGGTTGAGTGAATCGAGCAACAATATAACTAACGACGGCTTAACCAAATGTAAGCCCAACAGTCGTTAGTATGCAACGTGCAAGTATGGTGCATGTTATACGATACACAAACAACCG
This sequence comes from Boesenbergia rotunda, assembly GCA_024364735.1. Classification (NCBI taxonomy): domain Eukaryota; kingdom Viridiplantae; phylum Streptophyta; class Magnoliopsida; order Zingiberales; family Zingiberaceae; genus Boesenbergia; species Boesenbergia rotunda. The sequence goes on along the minus strand of JAGFNQ010005055.1, from coordinate 199,680 downwards.
AAGAAACAACGATACAACAAAATCCAACAAGTATACGATGCATCAATACAACCATCCAGAAATCGCAAACCAACGATTATGCACCTACACTACTAGGTAAGGTATTTCTAATGCTAAATAAACCTATCTGTGTTTAATGGACTTCTAAGTGCTCGCGTACAAGCGGCACTTTACAGAACGGAAAACCAATAGAGGACTATACAGATATGAATTTGGGAACACTCGAAGATCAACGAAGAATAAGTCTCAACGGCGATGTTTTAAATATCGACAAAGAACAAGGTCAAGCAACCTATCAGACATAATATAGTCATGCTTTTAAGGTAAAGAAAACTACTCGAGTACAAAGGAGAAGTACCCGCCTTTATTAGAAGTTCGTAAACGATGAGGACCTTCCATGATCAACCAATCGAATCCAAATCAAGGTCCTGTACCATAGGAATAGTTTAGCTATTTATAAAATTAACAACTTAGATAAACGAAATACGAAATATGATTAGGATGAATCCTAATTATAATATCTATTTAACTAGAATCCAAACAACTATACGTTCCTTTTTTAAATCCAATTTACAAGATTAGATGTTTAGGTCTCATCCCCAAATTGAACTCAAAGAATTACTTTAATACCGGTTAACTCCTCAATCATAACAAGCATAATATAATTTCTACTGCTCCACGATAAATTACTCAAAACTTAACCTATAATCACCCTTCAAATCAATTAGTTAATTTCCTTCCTAATTAATCCTGCCATTAATTAATCTATTACTCCCTAGCTCCCAAGGCAGATCAAGTTGACTCGTAAATGTATCATATGGTAAACAGTGTCAAGACCAAAACAACTTTACCCAAGACTAATCCAAATGAAATTCGATTAACCAACAACAACCAAGCAAAGCCCAAACCTTGAGGTGCTCATGGCATGAATAAAGAAACTAAAACCCACACCTCACGGCAAAACCCAAGAACACAACAAGAAGAATCAATCACATTGCCCCCAACCCTTGCCGACCAATCGACCGAAGCAACAACCATAAATCAGACCCATCCACAGAGATACTAAGAGAGAAATACGAAATAAATCCAAGGAAGTCATGGATTACCCCTTGTGCCGGCGGCAGGCAATGAACACAGCAATACCGACGAGGAAAAAGGGCGTTGGCTCTCCCAAAGTCGGCGATTGGGCGAGATACTTATTGGGAAAATGCGTGCGGCGCTCTGCTCGTGCGCACCAGAGAAGAAGGAGAAGAGGGTGAAGAGGAGAGGGATAGCGTCGGGGAGAGGCGACGGCGGCAGCGTCGGGAAGAGGCGACAGCGGCGTCGTCGGGCGAAACCGCTCGCGTGCGGGGGTCTGCGGCGGCGTCGAGACAAAGGCAATGGGCGAGTGGCGTTGGGGAGAAAACTGAATCGCTGAGAGGGATTTAGGGTTTTATTATTGTTTTGGCTTTTTGCAAATAAGCCCTCCAAGTCTGAAAAATCACAACTAGGTCCCTAATTTGCAAAGAGACCCTCTAAAATTTCGGTTCTCAACAAAATGACTTGAGAGAACCTCAAAGCACAACCGAGAGGATAAGGCGAATCTGTTTTAAAGAAACTGCATTGAATGCAGACCTCAACATCTCAATTTTCAAGTAGTTGAGATTTTTTTCTGACTTGGCACCTTCATTCCTCGATTCAGTGATTCGAAAGACTTTCATCCCGACTCGGCATCCAGTCGGGAGACTCATTATCCACTCGAGAACACTCCGTTCCTAACTTGAATGGGCTCAGCGTCCACTCGGGAGCACTTGGCTTCCACTCGACATCTATTCAGAAGAACTCATTCTGACTCAACAGAACTCATTCTGACTCAACAACACTTAACAATCAACTGATTTCCCGATTCAAACTCAAGACTTCGCTTTCCACTCTATGTGAGCCACCGAAAATCAACTATTAGTCTGACTTTATCTGTTCATATCATCTCGATAAATAAATTATAATTAATTTTGTATAATTTTAATTTAATTAAAATTCTTTAATATCTTCGATAGATTATTTTTTTTAAAAATGATATGCAATGAGAATTTCAACGAGAAACCCAACGAAAATGACGTGGCGCTCTAATTGCAGCGATCCTCGAAGGATTCACCGTGCCCCCAGGATATAGTTTGATTCAGGGCGGTGATCGGAGGCCGCCGTCGATGTCCAAGCGACAATCAGATGTGTACACAAAAAGTGTGATGTCATTCCCACTGAATTTCTCACTGAATGTTAAATACCAAAACCTGAGGATTAAAATGCATAAAAATGAATCCTAAGGGCTTTGTTTGAAAAAGCTAAGTTTAGAGGATCTTTTTGCAAAGAATAATGATTAGGGGAGTGAAAATGAGAGAGTGAAAACCATAGTGAATGACGTGACACCTTGCATGCACGATCTCCGACGGGTTCACCGTGCCCCCTAGGGCATAGTTTGATTCGGGGCGGCGGCCGAAGGCCGTCGATGGTGTCCAAGCGATAATCGGACGTGTGCATGTAAAGTGTCACGTCATGCCACATCATTCACTATGGTTTTCACTCTCCCTATCATTGCTCTTTTGCAAAAGTACCTCCCATGACTTAAACCCTTCCTCCCCTCTCTTTCTCGTGTGACGCCATAGAAACGCCCCTGCAGTTCCCCTCTCATCGCGAAACCTCCGCCCCCTCTTAGCAAACCTCACCGAGCCCTTCTCCCAGATCTCCTCCCTGCTTTCTTCGCTCAATTCCTCTGCTTCTTCAACTTTGGGGGAGGAAAAATGCGGCTGCGGCGGGGACGATGATGTCAAGCTTCGGCGAAGCCAAGGGCGGGTCTTTCGCCGGTATGGGTTTCTTTTCCTCAGCCACGGTCGGAGTCTTACCTCTACTCTCGCCATTTTCTTTCTCACGACGGCTGTCTCTCTCTTTCAGCAAAGATTTTTTAGGTCTGAATCTTGCTGCGATGGATCCTAGGAGGCTTGTGAGCGTGGGAGCATCTCAGTTAAGGTTTGATTGGTTTAGGATTATCCTGAATGAATTCATATTGCTATTGTACTTGGATCAGTAAGTGTTGGACTATATGTAGAATTTGAAGTGAAGAGTTGATAACAAAATCCTATGTGTTGTGGCTTGGGTTGTAAAGTAGAGTTTAGGCTTTGTAATGGAGTGATACCGTGAGTTCTTGGACGAACAGGCTTGGTAATGGGTTGGTGTTTGGAATTAGTTTAGAGATCAGTGTTGTGAGATGGTAATGCTCTTGCCGTGAGTCATATGGGGAACTTATGCTATTTTGGAATTTGCTGAGTTTGGTGTAAATGCTTGTGGTTGAGATTAATTCTTTTGATGTGTTAGCTGTGATTCATGGAGGGAATGCATGATCAATCATGAGATAGTTGGTGGAGTAGATTATGTTTTGGGGGATAGGTGTTTAAGTTATTTCTTTGAGCTTGTAAAACCTTACCGTGTGATACACTTAGGTATGTGTGTAAATTTTTTATCTAAATAGAAACGTTGGTTAGGTAGGGATGGACACGATTTGGGGTTAAGTGAGGATGGAACCTAATCTTTGTAAATTAGAAAATGAACGGGAAGTAAATCATTAATTATGATTAATTAATGGACCATCCTTAGAATAATTTCTACTTAGGGTTAGAATTCGGCTTAGGTTGTTGTTACTTGTTTAAGGTGGCTAAGTATGTGTAGTATAGTTTAGCTATTTTAATTAATTGTATAAATAGTTAAACCTTATCTTTGATACAGGACTCTGACTTGGCACGAGCACTTGGACGCGAATTTTACTTGGATACATCATATATTTAAGGCAAGTACTTCTCATTTTGTATTATGTAAATTATTTATATTAAATGCATGATTGTTTATGTCTGAGTAGGACTGTTTTACCTTATCTTTTGTTGTTTTTAATATCGTCCATTGATACTTTATTTGCTTGATCTTCGAGCTAATCGTATTTTATGTTCGTACAGTCTCATCGTTGATTTTCTATTCTGTAAAGTACTGTTTGTACGCGAGTACTTAAAAATGATCATTAAACACAACTAGGGTTGGATAATATTAGAAATATCCTACCTAGTAGTTTAGTTGCATGTTTGGTGATTTTTGGTACTTATTGGTTGTATCGTTGCGTCATTATTATTTGGTTGTTTGTGCATTTAGTATCATGCATCATATTTGCACAGTTGCATGCTGACAAGTATTGGCTTTCATATGGTTAAGTCATCATCAGTCATTTAGTTGCTTTGCCCACTCAACCACTGATTATGGTAGTTGCTAGAGTATGAGAAACTGTCCTGTTATGCCACACTCGACCACTCATGTGGAGTGAATGTTGGAATTGTAGGCAAGCAGTTGACACCCTCACCGTTGTTTTCGAGGGATACCAGAGCTGTTAGTGGCTCCTCCTTTTTCTCGGGGGTTTTGGAGTAGTTGGCTCCCCAGCATCCTGTCCACTCAACCACATATACTAATGGTATTCGTTGGAGTGCGTATAGTTGTCACAGCCCTACCCACTCAACCACACAAATGTGATATGATGGCGGCTTGACTGGCGTCAGGGGTGACACATATCATTACATCATATGCATTTATTGTATTATACATTTTCTTGTGTTTGCTGTATTTATATGAGCTATGATTGTTGCACTTAGTTGACATGCATGTATGTTTTATATTATGTTATCACTCTTTTTCATACATGCCTAGTTACTATTCTGCTTCCTAGAGATTGTACACTGTTGTTTCTTTTGCTTGTTATACTTTTTATTTATGTCATGCATTTATATGCTCTTATACCCACAGAGTTCGCTCGGACTCACTACCCCCACCATCTACTTTTGTTTCAGGTAGTAGATAGATGCGTTATTTGGTGTCAGGAGAGGATACAGTTGTCAGTCCCACGATGTCAGCCCCACCATCTACTTTTGTTTTAGGTAACAAATAGATGTGTTATTTGATGTCAGGGGAGGATATAGTTGTCAGTCCCACGATGTCGAGTTGTTTTGGAGTTTGTCTCAGGGTTTAGTTTATTCTCCGCAGTTTCTCTGTTTTCACCCTTCCTTTATTTCCGCATTTATTTTATTAATTCGATAATGTTTTAGTAGATTTATGTTTATATATTATTCAACTTTGTTAGATGCAGGTATCGTTTTTGAACTTACATTAGAATTTTCTTTTGTATATGGACACTCTGTTATTTTTATTTTTTTTAACGATATTAACCGTCTGCTATGTTTATGTTTATCATTCTTATTAATATAAAATACGTGATTATGAAGCTTTTTATTTTATATTTGTGATGGCTAAGCCATCGTAGGTGTGAGAGTTATGTATAAATATCCTAATTTATACATCGTACATAGGAGATGTTGTTCGATTTTCGAACAAGCATGAACCTCTGAGAATATGACACTGAAAATTCTTACTACGTATCATTGCTCTTAAAATAATAATAATAATAATAATCAGAATTCGGAATCAGTTGAAAGTTACTTCCAAAAATACCGTTAAAAAAACAATTTCATTGATTAAAAGAAAACTTATAAGTTCCTTTAAAATACACTTGATTCTTTTTTAAAAAATAATAATAATAATTTTCCTATACGATGTGCAGAAAACATTTCCAAGTGCACAATTAAACTATTAACAAGTGCGCATCTTTATCCACATCATTTTATCATACGCAAGTTCATCTGAATCATCGTTTGTCATTCTTCAAGCAATTGAGGTCTGAATCCGCGTACGAAACTCAAAACTATTCATATAAAACTATGAAACTGTTGTATGAAGTCAATGAGAACATAAAGAACACGGCTCTAATGTAGATCACTCGAGAGAATACCAACAGGATGGTGGAATTCCCACTTTAATGTTGTAAAATCACAAATCCAGAATCACGGAAAAGGTGCCTGGAACCATGGTCACCTCTGTCTTCCTCCCCAGAGCTTCAAAATGTCATGGAAGTCTCAAGGCTATTTCCATAATTTAACAATTTTATCGTGGCTAGCAGAGGCGATCGTGCCAGTGAAGCTCGACTGCGCCAAAGCTGCAATAACACCTTCATGTGCCTGGACAGTCATGGTTTGGTTCTCGATCCTATTCCATAGCTCCAATGACTGCATGCATTGGAAGACATACATAAGCAATGGATGGATGCAATCCAATTAAGTCCCTCCTAATTTTAATAGCACTCATAGTAACCCCATGAGCACAGCTAGTTGAAGAGATCGTGAGGGAACTACACTTTTCTAATCTTATAAAATCCACATGCAGCGAATAAAATAGTAGTCTCTCTAAATTGAAGATGAAAAAAATTTAATATCAAAGGGATAGCCATTGGAGATATTATAATCGAAAATAAAACCATCCAAGAGCAATTAGGTATTTTTGTTGCTAATAGGAATTAAATTAAGAGGATTAGTGGATTTAGTCTCATATCAGTAGTTTTAGATTCAAGGTTCTATGTCAGGGACACAGCCAGAACATTACTTTGAGTGGGATCATTAAATTTAAAGATAAAAAATTTGACACAAGTAAATTAGACAGCAAGAAGACAGAATGTAAAACTGACATGAGTTGTAATAATGTTCAAGTATTTAATATGAAAGACAGATTAGTTACCTTTTTCATCCTAATGTAAAAATGTCCATTTTTGTTATAGATGGAATCATTGCAAAAATAATTTCAGTATAAAAGAAAAAATTAAGGTAACATAAGTTTTCTAGTCTAAAAAAATATTTAAAATAGAAATTTAGATTGTTGTGCAGGTTGAACTGATAATCTTTGTAATATAGTATATAGTTAATTAAATCAATTAGAGTAGAATGTGTGACGAACAGAGGAAGATGGAGAAATTTGAGTGATACAGTTTGCACAAAATTGAATCAAGGGATAAATCCATGCAGCTGACCACAAATGCAAGACGCAAATGGAAGACACTCAAACTACTAAAACAAAGCAAGCAACTTCTCTACAACACATCAATACATCAAGCAATACATTGTAAAACACACAAAGAATTACCTGATAGCCTCCAATAACCAAGATTTGTGAGTATCTAGGATGGAAGATGCACGAATGGAACTGGTTACCATTGGAGCTTAGCTCACTGATACATTCCCGTGTGTGTGTCAACCATATTTTAACTAAATCCTGACTAACAGATGCAAGCATGTTGCCACTTGGATCCCAGCAAATAGATTGTATTCCTGTCTTATGACCCTACAGTTATTAAGAGAGAATTAAACAGTGAGAGAAAATTAAACATGAGTAATAGAAATTAGTGGTATCTACGAAATAACCTGTAATGCCGATATCTTTGTATGGGTCTCAACATCAAAAATAGAAATTGTGTTCTCTGAAGCTGCAGCTAGAAATTGTCCACTTCTGGGTTGAAATCTCACTTGTATTGTACCACCCTGTCTCACCAACAAAGTTAGTTAAAATTGATGATCACTCTCAACCTACAAAAATGTAAAGACAAAAGAAACCAACCTTAAAACTATGTGTGCAAGAATATTGGCTGGCATTCCAGTACCGGATCTCACCATTGTCATCACAAGAACAAAATATATCCGTCTCTTTTGGATGGAAATCAAGAGAAGTTATTTGTGAGTTGTGCCCAGGGAAAACATGTAAACAATGAATTGACTACGAAATGGAAAAGAGAACAAATCAGCATCAAGTCAATTACCAACTTAAGCATAATTAACATAAAGCAAAGACATTCAGCTAACATAAGCAAATTTCTATTTCTCAATAAATGAAGAAAAAATCATAAAAAATATTGCCATTCTATGATGTCAACAATAAGTACGATAAAAACTTAAAGTATTGATGATAACAAATAGCAACTATATGCTTTAATTTTTTTTCACTTTTTTGGGGTTAAATTGCCATTTATTGCTTTTATGACTTAATTAACGTATTCATGATAACAAATAACAAATATATACTTTAATTTTTTTCATTCTTTTGGGGTAAATTGCCATTTATTGTTTTTATGACTTAAAAGTCTGCCATAAAGAAAAAATATTATTGTTTTGTGCTGTTGTGCTTGATACGTCAACGTTGTAAGAAAGACATCAACTGCATATATTTCAATTTCATGGCTTTAACAAGGACAATAAGATTGAACGAGTATGGTTTTGTTAAAAGAGCTCGATGAAATAGTGTAGTTTTATGTTTGCCCAATCGGTTTACATGACATCAATATTCTAATTATATGCAAGCAAAATCAAACAAGGACATAGCATGTATATAACTGACGCCTTGCAGAAGAGTTCGTGCGCATGAGTTTACTATAAAAACAAATTGAGTTAATTACTAAATCGATAACGAACTATTAAGGTTTTAACAAATCCGTCATGCAATTTCAGTTTTACCAAATATTTCATATACTTCTAATTTTGTAACAAATCTATCCAGTTAAAAAATGATCAAATCTTAAATTAATGCTTCATAGAAATATTCTCACATGACAATTCAGATCAATAGGTCAAAAATAAGTTGTCTCATTGTCCCATGACCCATTTAGTTTAATTTGTAACCCCAACACAAACCTTTCCTAATCAAGGTGCTGCCCCGACAAGACCCATTTAATTAAAAGATTTGTTGTTTAAGATAATAAGAATTCATTTCTTTATTGAGAATGAGACATATGTATATACAAAATTAGAAATCTATCTTAGGAAAGAATTTATCTTAAGAAATTATATTTAAGATAATTAACAACTAGCTAATTCACAGCTATATTAGTTAATATATATACAACTAATATATTAATCATGCCCAACTTATTATAAAGATAATTAACATGAATCTCATTTAAAACTTTTGTGAAGATGTCCCATAGTTGTTCTCCAGTCTTCACATATCCAGTAGAAATCAAGTTTTGTTGCATTTTCTCACGAACAAAATGACAATTAATATCAATGTGCATAGTTTGCTCATGAAACACAAGATTCAATACAATATAAAGAGCAACTTGGTTATCATATCATATTTTTACTGGTACTGAAATTTTAAGTCCTATTCAAGAGTTGATATATCCACATTATCACACACATGGACTATGTCATAGCATCTACATTATCTCACACACAAGCTGTGTCATAACCTAGATTCTGACTCTACACTGGATCGTGGCACAACATTTTGCTTCTTACTCTTTCATGAGACTAAATTTCCTCCAACAAAGATACAATAACTTGAAGTAGATCTTCTATACATTTTGGAACCCGCCCAATCTATATCTGAAAAAACATTCAATATGAGTGCGCCCATGATTTGCATATATGATACCCCGTCTAGGTGCTCCTTTCAAGTAACATGAAATTTGCTCTAACGCAGCCAATGATGAACCATTAAACTGTCTAATAACATAACCGAATATGCAATATCTGGATAAGTTGCGGTAAGGTAATTCAACTTCCCTATCAACCTTCGATACCTCTCATAATGTTCAAATAGTTCTCCATCTCATCTCCGTAAGATGCAAGTTCTGAATCATTGGAACACAAGGCTTCGCCCCCAATTTTTCTGCCTTAATTAATAGGTCGAAGACATATTTTATAGAAATATACCGTTTTACTCCTCGAACTTCAACACCCAAGAAATACTTTAGCTCCCCCAAGTCCTTCATATGAAACTGAGTATGAATGAAAGATTTAAGAGATGAGATTCTTATAGTATCACTTCCCATGAAAACAATATCATCCACATATACAACTCACAGAATGATACCAACTTCTTACTATATATAAAATCAAAATAGTCAAACTTGTTTTTTATCATACCAATTTTCCAATAACTTGATTAAATTTTTCAAACCAAGTACGAGGATGTATTTCAAACCATACAAAAATTTTAGAAGAGGATAAACTCGCCCTAACTCCCCTTGAGCAACAAAACCAGGAAGTTGCTCCATATACACCTCCTCCTAAAGATCACCATAAAAAAAAGTATTCTTGATATCAAATTGATGTAAAGGCCAACGATAAGTAGTGACCATAGAAATAAACAATCAATGTCAATTTTATAAAGGGAGAAAAGTGTCAAAATAGTCCACGTCATAGGTTTGAGCATAGTCCTTAGCACATCATAGGTCTGCGCAAAATCCTTAGTGATAAGACGAGTTTCAATCTGGCAACTTTGCCTGATCCATCCGGATTGACTTTAACTGCGAATACCCATTTGTATCCTATAGCTCATTTTCTAAGGTAGATCCACCAAGTCCCAAGTATCATTGTTATCTAAAGCATTCATCTCTTCCATCATTGCATCTTTCCAACCAAGATAAATATGGCCTCACGAACAATTTGATAGAGTCAAGTAAAGCAATAAAAGAATAAGAGAAAGACGACAAGCCGTTATAAGAAACAAAAGTAGGATAAGTATGTTGGTGCAATTTTGTTAGATCAGGGTTGACCTAGTTTGATTAGGTCGGGTGAGCTTATGTTTGGTAAACTTGATGAGCTTAAGTTTCGATGTTTGATAATAATGTTTGAATATCGTGTAAGTCAAGTGGGTCAAGGTTGACTAGAAACTTGATTGGAAAAGACCTAGTGGGACTAGGTGAAGTCCAGGTGGATCAGGGAGATCGCATGCTGGCACGGGAAAAGTGCTAGTGGGACTAGGTGAAGTCCAGATGGATCGGGAGATCGCATGCTGGCATGGGAAAAGACTTATTGGGACTAGGTTAAGCCCAGGTGGATCAGGGAGATCACATGCTGGCACCGGAAAAGTCCTAGTGGGACTAGGTGAAGTCTAGGTGGATTAGGGAGATCGCACGCTGGCATGGGAAAAGTCCTAGTGGGACTAGGCACACCTAGTGGAACTAGGTGAAGTCCAGGTGGATCGGAGAGATCGCACGCTGGCATGAGAAAAGACCTAGTGGACTAGGTGAAGTCCAGGTGGATCGAGGAGATCGCACGTTGCAAGGTGGAAGTCTACCGAGAGACTAGACCTAACTCGAGGGTTAGACAAACATGGTTGGGAACCAAGTTAAGTCCTGATTGGGAACTAGCAAGGGAAAATCCAAGTTGGTCAAAGGGTTGATTGGACACTTTGTGAGTAAGTCCTAACAGGTCACGGTTGACCGAGGTTAGGCAAGGGAACCCTAGACTTGTGCACACAAGTTAGGGTTGGGGTCAATCGATTGGTATTAGTTTCTCGCGAATAGAAGTCTTCCTAATTGATTGGGTGATCGATTAAGGAAGGAGTGAATCGATTGGGTAATCGATTGGGAGAAATGAGTTACGAGAACAGAAGCTGGCTGAATCGATTGGGCAATTGATTCAGCTTTCTCTTAATCGATTGGTCAATCGATTTAGGTGTCTAGTAATCAATTACAGCAGTATTGCGCAAGAACACAAAAAGGTGCTGAATCGATTTAGTAATCAATTAATGGCCAATCGATTAAGCTTCAAAAAATAACCGTTGAACGACTAAGTCTGACATGGTAATCGATTGGGTAATCGATTAGGGAACCCTAAGTGTCGGGTATATAGGGTTTTCACGCAGGTTTGAAGCGCATCCCTTCGGCAGAGCTTCCGCACTTCTTCTCCTCCTTCATCGTCATTTCAAGAAAAGTCTTGGAGCATAGTGCTGCTGCATTTCCAAAGTTCTAAGGCGATCCAAGCTTGAAGGAAGCAAAGAGAGCTAAGTTGTGTAAATCTTGTAAGATTTCTATTAATTTGTTTATTCTTGAGTGTTTCTTCTTGTAAGCTTGTAAGAGGTTTATCCACTCAAGAAGGAGATCTTTCATAGTGTATGAGAGAGTGAGGAAGAGAGGATCCTTGATTAGTCACTCAAGGAGACGGATACCAAGTAAAATCAAGGTGTTAGCATTACTTGGAGTCTTTCGCAGCGACAAATCTACAACAAGCAATTTGGAGCTAATCACCCCCCCCTCTAGCTTCCTACCAGTCCTAACAAGTGGTATCAGAGCAAGGTCGCTCTTCTTTATACTCATCGCCAAGAGAGCAAGAGCTAGAGGAAGAAGAAGAAATTGAAGAAACCCTAATTTCAAGAATCATCATCAAGAGGGTTCAACTTCAAAATGGAGTTCGGCTACGACATCCAAGCACCTCCACCGTACGACAAAGTCAATTTCAATTTTTGAAAAACAAAGATTGAAAATTTCCTCATGATGGAGATAAAGCAATGGTTTGCTCTAATGGAAGCTTTGAAGCTCCAACAAGTAGCAAAGGAAGCTCCTCAAGAAAAGCAAATGGAATGAGAGCAAATCAAAAGATGCGAGGCCAACGACAAAGTGACCAAATTATTGATCAATCTATTGCCAAGCACCATCTTGGACAAAATTGGAGAATTTCAAGATGCCAAAGAGCTTTGGAGCAAATTGACAAAGTTCATGAAGATCCTTCATTATACCAAATCAAGACAAATCTGAAGAGGGAGATTCATCAGAGGAAGAAGATTCGGAAGTTGAGAGATGCTCAACATCTGAAGATGAAGTTCAAGAAGCCTCCACTTCAAGGATTGAGGGGGTAAAATTCGACTTTGACATCGGATCAAAGAAAAGCTTCAACATCATCAACCGAGGTTAATAAAGAAGAAGAATCGAGTGCCACCTCTACACCTCATAAAGGTATAACAATTTCAATTTGTAAAAATAAAGATCATATTATTTGTTTTGAGTGTAGGCAAAATGGACACTATAAGAGTAAGTGTCCTAATTTGGTCAAGAAGAAGTGCAAGTGGCACCCAAGACCAAGGAAAAGCCAAAGGAGGTCGGCCCCATAGCACGGAAGGATAAGAATCACATTGTGTGCTTCTCATGCAAACAAAAGGGACATTATCGGAACCAATGTCCAAAGGGGAAGATCCGATCAAGACAAAAAGAAGGAGCTCAAATCAAGGGGAAGCTCCAAGAACAAGTCTAAGGTACCATTAGGTAATGGTACTTATTTTCATCATGATAAAATGCATGCTAAAAATCATTTTTATCATTTTAATGCTATTTATCATGAAAATAGAAGGCATGAAAAACCTAAGGAGAACTATAGAGTCTTCCATGCTAGGACAACCACATCTAAGGATAGGGAATAAGTTAAAACATTCCATGGTAGACCTACTCAACCCAAGGCTAAGAAGAGTAATTACCAAGGAAATCTTAGAAAACTAAGCCTTGAGAAAGTAATGATTGAAAATTAAGTTTTCAAAACTTGAAACATTAAAAAAATCCCTCAAAAGAATAGAAAATTTTCTTAAGGGATCTAAGGATCAACACCTAGATTTAGAAAATCAAGGACCCTCTAGGGGCAAGAAAGGTTTAGGGTACAAACATAAAACTAAGGATGATGGTCCTTCTTACCATAGAGTTCCATATAGGTATGGAACTCAATCTAGGTCTAAGAGTCAAGTCAAGGTCACAAGGGAAGTCATCCCTAGAGTTGACCAAGGCAAGACCAACATGACTAAGGCTTCAGAGAAGCCTAGAAAAGTCATTAGAAAGTATCAAGGGAAGTTATCCCTAATGAATATCTAGAACAACCAAGGAGCACCAATAGGTTTTGGGTTCCTAAGAGTGTGTTCGCCACACCCTAGATAGGTTTAGGAAGTGTCTCAAATTGGAAGGGTAGTTAACCCAACCTTGATGAAGTTGACACTTTGGAGCATTTTCAAGGACTTACTAACCTTGAAAATGAAGAAGTCATTTGTTTACTCTAGGGGAGTAAAATTGTGCTAAACTATATTTTTGGAAGATTAACTAAATAAAGTTGGCACAACTAGGTAGAATCCAAAGGTATGCCAAGTTGGAGAGTTTCGACATTATCTTGAAAAATTAGGGGCAAAATTAGGATTATCAATGACTTAGCGATGAGTTATTGATGCTTAGATAGGAAATCTAGGTATTTTCTTTTATGCTATTATGTCATGATTTATATGCTCTATCACATGCCATGACATCATAATTCATCATTCATATTTTAGTATGAAAATATCATGTGTCATGTCATATATGCATCATTTAGTTATAACAAATATTTTTCTTTTGAAAATCCTCATATGATCATGTCATAGTCATTATCATGCATAAATTTAATTTTTATTGAAATTAAGGGCATTGACATTACTTGACATCCTAGGTAGATGATCAAAGTTTATGATGCTAGGTAGAAATGCATGAACCCTTAGTTTAGGGAGAACATGATTTTTGCATCTCACCAAGACCATAAGTTGACTTGTGTGTGTTTTGAGACATATTAGAAACAAGTGAGATGTTAGGTTGATGAATAAAACTCAAGGTGTTGATTAATGTGCATCTTATTAAGCTTTAGTTTCATTAAAACATAACTTAAATGAACTCTAATAATAGGAAAACTAATGTACAAGTCATGTGCATTTAGCCCAAAAAACATGGTTGGAAATTGTTTTTGAAAGTCATTTCAAAACTATCTTGGAAAACCTTGGTGAATACTATCTTTTGATAGAACTCATCATTGATGAATTGAATACAAAATAGAGTGAAACATTGAAATATATCAATGGTTTTAATTTTGTGTCAATCTTTGAAAATGGAAGTTATTTTCATATAAAACTATTTTCCCATGATAGTATATGTCATAAATAATGTCTATACAAAATTTCAAGATTTTTCAAATTTTGTAAAATTATTTAGGAGTTTCTGAAATTTGATCTGAAATTGTTTTCAGAAATCAGAAACTCGCAATCGATCAGGTGATCGATTAGGGCAGTAACCGATTGGTCAACCTTTTCTGCGAGCACAAAAACTCACATAATCGATCAGTTGATCGATTAAGACATAGCTTAATCGATTGGTACCCAACACTAATCGATTAGTATAACTGAAACTGTTTGATTTCAATCATTTAACCCAATTTTGAGTAACCCAACAATCCCTAGCCTCTTGGAATATTTTTATAAGCATATTTGGGTAAATTTCATTATGGAATCAAAAAGGGAGATGGTTTGGTGAAAACTATAGGGTTAAGGAGAGGTTTTTATTTAAGTTTTGAATCTCAAAATCTCGTAACCTCAAGTTAAGATTTCCTAAAGTTTAATTGTTGGTGCAATGATAGAGGTTTAGAGCATGTCTTGAGGGGGAGGTCTTCCTTAAAAGCATGTGTTTAAATTTTTATTTTTGGGATACGTGAAAGAATGAAGATTGGGAATCTTCATCACGATAAACTCTCAGGGAGAGTTTTTTTTTATGTATGTCAAAGGGGGAGAGATTGAAAGGCTAATAGGGATTAGTCTTTCTCAAACATATTGTCAAACATCAAAAAGGAGGAGATTGTTGGTGCAATCATTGTTAGGTCGGATTAACCTAGTTTGACTAGGCTCGGGTGAGTTTATGTTTGGTAAACTTGGTGAGCTTAACTTTCGATGTTTGATAATGATGTTTGAATATTGTAATATGTTTGAATATCGTGTAAGTCAAGTGGGTCAAGGTTGACTGGAAAAGACCTAGTGGGACTAAGTGAAGTCCAGGTGGATCGGGGAGATCGCACACTGGAACGGAAAAAGTCCTAGTGGGACTAGGTGAAGTCCAGGTGGATCGGGAAAATCGCACACTTGCACGGGAAAAGTCCTAATGGGACTAGGTGAAGTCCAGGTGGATCGGGGAGATCGCACACTGGCATGGGAAAAGACCTAGTGGGACTAGGTGAAGTTCAGGTGGATCGGGGAGATCGCATGTTGGTAAGGTGGAAGTCTACCGAGAGACTAGGCCTAACTCGAGGGTTAGGCAAACCTGGTTGGGAACTAAGTTAACTCCTAGTTGGGATCTAGGCAAGGGAAAATCCAAGTTGGTCAAAGGGTTGATAGGACACTTGGTGAGGAAGTCCTAACAGGTCATGGTTGACCGATGTTAAGCAAGGGAACCCTAGACTTGTGCACACAAGTTAGGATTGGGGTCAATCGATTGGGTAATCGATTGATGTTGGTTTCTCGCGAACAGAAGCTTCCTAATTGATTGGATGATCGATTAAGGAAGGAGTGAATCGATTGGGTAATCGATTGGAAGAAATGAGTTGCGAGAACAGAAGCTGGCTGAATCGATTGGGCAATCGATTCAGCCTTCTCTTAATTGATTGGCCAATCGATTCAGCCTTCTCTTAATTGATTGGTCAATCGATTAAAGTGTCTAGTAATCGATTGAGTAATTGATTACAACAGTATTGCGTGAGAGCACAAAAAGGTGCAGAATCGATTCAGCAATCGATTAAGTCTGGCTAATCGATTAAGCTTCAAAAAATAGTCGTTGAATGGCTAAGTCTGATGTGGTAATTGATTGGGTAATCGATTAGGGAACCCTAGGCGTCGGGTATATAGGGTTTTCACGCAGGTTTGAAGCGCATCCCTTCGGCAGAGCTTCCGAACTTCTTCTCCTCCTTCATCGTCATTTCGAGAGAAGTCTTGGAGCATAGTGCTGCTGCATTTCCAAGGTTCTAGGGGTGATCCAAGCTTGAAGGAAGCAAGAAAAGAAAAGAGAGCTAAGTTGTGTAAATCTTGTAAGATTTCTATTGTATTTGTTTGTTCTTGAGTGTTTCTTCTTGTAAGCTTGTAAGAGGTTTCTCCACTTCAAGAAGGAGATCTTTCATAGTGTATGAGAGAGTGAGGAAGAGAGGATCTTTGGATTAGTCACCTTAAAGAGGTGGATACCAAGTAAAATCAATGTGTTAGCATTGCTTGGAGTCTTCCGCAGCGACAAATCTACAACAAGCAATTCGGAGCTAATCACCCCCCCCCCCCTCTAGCTCTCCTACAGATCCTAACAAATTACCCTAGCGTTTACCTTTGTGTAATGCAATAGGACGATCATTGCTTGGGACTGGATTTGATGTCAAAGGGTAGGTGCAGGACATGAATCAAGAGGTTGACACCTGGAGTAAATTTGAATAATAGGAGGCTTGACAGGAACTGATTCTAAGGCGGGTGCGGGGAATGTGATAGAATACACTAACAAATCATCAATTCTCCTTTTGATAGTCGAATAGGTGAGAACGGGAAATAAGGTATGTCTTCCATGAAGATAAGATCAATTGAGATAAGATATTTGTTAATACTAGGACAATAACATCTATAACTTTTCTGAAGATGAGAATAACCCAGGAAGATATACTTCAAATACTTGGGATACATGCGGACAAACATCCCGAACAAAACAAGTGTTATCAAATATCCTAGGGTTAATAGGAAACGACTTATTGGCAAAAAGGATTTTGTAATGGATCTCGCCATGAAAAACAAAGGATAACATGCGATTAATGAGAAAACATATTGTAGAAATTGCATCAATTCAAAAAGGTTTGGGAGCATTCATTTAAAATAAAAGGGTCCGTGTAGTTTCGAGAAGATGTCTGTTTTTTTAAGTTGTCACACCATTTTGGGATGAAATATCAACACAAAAGGTTTCATGAAGTATGTCATTCTTACCCATATAAGATTAGAATAAACCGAACGTATATTCTTTGACATTATTACTTCATAAAGTACGGATGGACATATTAAACTGAGTTTTAATCTCGGCACAAATGCACAAAATGGAGAAAATAACTCAAAATGACTTTTCATTAAATATAACCAAGTTCCACGAGAATAATCATCCACAACAGAAATAAAATACCTAAATCCAGGTTTGGACAAAATATGACAAGAACCCCAAATTT
Source organism: Boesenbergia rotunda (assembly GCA_024364735.1). Taxonomy (NCBI): domain Eukaryota; kingdom Viridiplantae; phylum Streptophyta; class Magnoliopsida; order Zingiberales; family Zingiberaceae; genus Boesenbergia; species Boesenbergia rotunda. The sequence goes on along the minus strand of JAGFNQ010005055.1, from coordinate 182,014 downwards.
CAGAATGAACTAATTCAAAAGAAAAAGTAGCACGTTTATTTACACTAGGACTCGAATTAAGACGGTGATATTTTGCAAACTAACACGACTCACAATCTAATGAAAATGCCTTACTATATTGTGGATAAAGCTTCTTGAGCAAAGAGATAAATGGATGATGGATGACCCAACTTACCATGAGTCTCGAAAGAAGAAGTGGCACTCGAGCAAGCAAAAAATGTAGAGGCCTCCAGACTCATTTGCTTTACCAATAATTTTTTTCGTCAAAAGATTGATTAGGAAAAAATGAGATGCAACATTTAAGATTACGAGTTAGTTGATTGACAGAGAGCAAATTAAAGGATAAATTAGGTAAATATAAGACAAAGGATAAAGGAAGCAAAGGGATAAGATTGATAGTGTCAGACCCACGAACACACGATGGAGATCCATCTGCTAAAGTAACGGTAGGAGTGTTAGCTTTGGATTGAAACGTAGAATAAAGACTAGAATTACCTATCATATGATCTGTGGTACCAGAATCAATGACTCAATTGGAAGATGAGGAAAGAACACATGCGTTGTGTTTAGCTAAATCAGTAATAGTAGTGACAGAGGAAGATGAAGACTTGAGTAATTTCTAATATTGTGAGAACTTGGCAAATTCATCGGTAGTGATAAGGATCGATTTATACATCATTAGTGGACGCAATATGGGCTAAGTAGTTTTGTTGATTTTTGTTCTAAAACTTTCTGCACTCAAACTTCATATGTCTGACTTACAATAGTAGTTGCACACAATACCACCAGAATTCGACAGTTGTATTTCAAAGTCATGTGAACCACCTCCTTTGTTTCCACTGTGACAAGGTAATCTCTCAGTCACATAATTAGTATTGTGACTTATCAAAGCATCACTAAGCGGAACATTCTGTATGGATAATGCGACTAAATACATCTTGTAAAGAAGAGACCTGCCCCCAGGGCATGGCTTAGATGCTTACCATGTGGTAGCATTGCTGCAATGGGCATGGGTCGAATCTCGATAAAAGCCATGTATAACACCCTCTCACATGGTGGCTAACTACAGTTTTCTGATTTACCTCTCTACATATAATTGTGGGGTCAGCCGTGTGGATGTCCGGGGTCAATGTATGATCTTTTGCTGTAATTGTAAAGAGAAGACCTCAGAACTAGAGAGAACTTGTGACTTAGCAAACTCAAAATCAACTCATGATAGCATCTGCTTTTGTTGGCGTTGTTGAACCTTCACATCAGGGCTAAAGAACAGCAGCTTATTAAGCTCCTCATATGTCTTCTTGAACACCATAAAATAATTGATAAGAGGCTGATTTTGTTTTTCCACATAGTAAAAGGCTTTGCAAACCTCTACATGCAAGAGAGATTCCCTTTTCCGAAGTACAAAAAATCTAAATAATCCATCAGTTCTTTAACAAATTCGAAGTGATTGATCAAACCAATTACCTCACTATCAATACAATTCTGAATCTGAAGGAACAAGTAAGTATCCTCTCTAAACCATGTCTGCTTCGAATCATCTTTAGGAAGATCATCAGTCAAATGACCATTTTTATCAATATTTCATAGATAAAGACAAACAGTCTTATTCCAATCTAAATAGTTCGAACCATTTACTTATAGTCAGTGATTTTAGACATCACATGCACCATATCCGTCACAATATAAGACTTCTTCTCAATCATAAGACTTTATCCCAAAGGAAGTCAAATAAGAGAAGAATTCGAACAAAGTTTCAAACCAACAAGACACAAACAAACCCATGCACCAACGTGTACAGGCGCGTCCCTGCTGCGAACCAACCAGGAAGGAAGAGGAAGATCGACCGAGACACAGTGGTTGATGGGTGGCGAGTTGATGAAGATAACGACGGAGATGGAACCCTAATTTCGAATCTCTAAGGCTCTGATACCATGTTGTTTGAGATAAAAAGAATTAATTTCTTTATTGAAGAGTGAAACATATTTATATATAAAATTAGGAATCAATCTTACAAAAGAATCTATCTTAGGAAACTACTGATATATATATATACAGCTAATAAGATTATTAATTATATAATAGATTTAAATTACTATATTGGATTAATTGATAATGATAAGTTTGCATGTATTACAAGTTAGAAATGTGTTGTCGTGAATCAACTTATGAAATCCAAAGCGACCTATTTGTTTACAACTCAAAAACAAGTTGACCTATTTATGATACAAGATGTTTAACTCACTGAAGCCTACAAATTTGTTGGTCAAGTGCAGGTCATGTTGTGAACAAATTGCATCAGTCCTTTGCCAACTCCATGACCAAGTATCAAGCTTCTTATTATTATTGAAATTCTACAGCATCTATAGGTTGAAACATGCTTATCAGTACCTAATGAAATGGCTAGCTATAAAAAAGTAGAACAATAGGAATAGTAATGTTTGGGGACATGAGTGGTACTTGAAAATGGTTATGCTTTTGGTAGCTGGCAGACAGTAAATTTAGTTAGATTTCAGGTGATTTCACCACATCCTACAATAAAATGATCTATCACAAGAAAGGAGCAGGTCAGTTTCAACGAAAGTGTGAGGAAGGATGGCAAAGCACTGCATGCCAGTTCTGAATTATATTTTAATTCCCATTGATTACTTTAGATAGTAACATACAAAAGGTCTACAATTGAGAAAGAAAACATCTCTAAAAAGAACAGTTATTAGGAATTTCAGGATCATGCAAATCTTAAGATACAGATCCCAATTGAAAAGGACAAAAACACAACTTAAGTAATGGCTAAAAGAGGAATTTCATTAGGGAAAAGATGATATATAGACATTTAGTGCAATTTATTTCAGGTTTGGACCTTTTGTTTTCTGTTACAAAAGACAAACATCATAATTAAATGTTGTGTTGCTTTGACAGTAGTAGAAGGTAAAAGAAAGGAAAAGAAATAAAATCATTAATTTGTCTTATTTATTTGGAAGTAGTAAGGAGAAAGAATTTTTATTTCATCCAACTCCACTTATTTATTGTTTGCCAAAATTGGGCAGAAATGAAGAAGATGAACTTTAAGGTATATTGTTTCTTTCCTTCCAATTTTTCCCCTAATAAACAAGAAGAATTTAGAATAGTAAAAAATAAGCTAATGTGCTTTCATTTTTTTCACTAAAACTATGTCATTTCTCTCATATTTCCTCCCCTCCAAGTAAAGATAACATGAGACATCACACTACTTAGAACTGATTTGGTAAGCTATACTTTTGTGAGACAAAGAAAGTTGTTATACACAGTTCATGAGAAGAAAAAAAACTTGGAGAAAATGGAAATGCTCAAGAAAATCACAGAAAAAACAAAAAGAGGTACCGATGCCTCATCCCTGTGGATCAACCTAAAATCACAAGCCTATAAGCAAACATATCGGATTGGTAGGACATGCTACTGCTGGAATTATCAAGCTAATCAGAACTTAATACCAGTTTATCATTTTCTGGCATGTGTTCTACTGTTTCTTCAGGATAATTCTTATATGCAACGCATAACCCACAGTAAAAAGAAGGCGACAAACATAAAACTGACATACTTCTGAAGCACTCCATAGCCGAACAGTTCTGTCAAAAGAAGAAGTTGCCAACTGAGTTGAATTTGGTCTAAAACAGATATCTGTGATGAAGTGAGAATGTTCTGGGGCACTGCTCACAGTTTGCAGTGACTCCATGTTCCAGAGGACAACCTATAAGATAAGATGAAAATTATCTGAAACCTTGTAGAAAAAGTAAGTTGCATAAGATGCTAAATAAGTCTGTTAATTGTGTAAACAACAAGGGCATCACATGATAACCAGCAAAGAAATTAATATTGCAAACCTCAACAAGGAAGAAACTAGAATAGAACATGAACAATCCATAACATATTTTTCTAGTTATTTGACACGGAGCCATTCCATTTTGTGTTCATTTTCCCTCCATAGTGTTAATGGCAGATTCTTTGAGGCAGAACCTTGACCATGCCAAATTTAATATATTCCATAGTGTCAGAGTGGGCATGATTAGGAGCCCATTCTTTTGCTCCATTAGCACAGCAAATGAAATTTAAAAACCAATTGGAACATGATGTTTTGCATAATCTTCAAGACTGGAACATTGGTCAATGTCTAGCATCTACTAACAGCACTGAAAGATTCATCAGCATTCGATGTTGCCATCAAAAAAATAAAACAAGGATCGTAGTTAACTATAGATGTGTACATATATCCATCAATACATCCAAAGGAAAAATAGTAGTATTTAACAACTATTGGGGCTGGCTATTTGCATCTTATCCATCATTGGAACTTAGAAAATGTCACATTACAAATAACACCCTATTTATTAGATTTCTTCACCAAATTGTGAAAGCACCTTGAACAAAATTGATCTCGCTTAAAAAATCAAATTGACTATACATTAACATTAACCTGCTGGACAGGCATCTAACTCCTACTGAGTTGACAAAGAATGGAAAAAGGAAGAGAGATGCATATTTTTCTAGACTCAGGTAGCCACGTCAATTCCTCTTTTTTTCTATTTTATTATCAAAATTGTATCCTCCAAATTTAATGTCTTCTAGGTGTCCTCTTTCCACCATGGCAATTAAAATCCTTGCACAGCATCATTCTTTCTTCTCCATCTCCAAGTTGTGGCCATGTATTTTCTTTAGAAGCTTACAGACATTGCACCCACCTCTTGATTGGCATGAACAGAGCTGGAGATGTCATTGGTGAACCTGGAGGCAAGGCTCATGGCTTCATTTCATGTTTTGCATATCAAGGAAAAATAGAAGAGAAGGATACAAAACCTGTTGAATGATCCCACCACAATGTTGAAAGATTAAACTACTGCAAATTTTGATTTAGAATTGTTTTCAGCATACTATTCATCATTGTACAAAATGTGAAGAATAATACAGACAAGAACTTCAATACCAACTCAACCATAGCCCATTGAAATTCAATTGGAAAATCATAGGCGTCCAAAAATCAAAAAATTAGTAATGATAAAAATGATTGCGTAGTTTGTAGTTATTACTTTCTATTCAAAATGAATTAATTACAACAGTCAGTGTAAATAGTAATGAATCTTAATAACAAAAAATATAAGTTTAAACAACCACACATAGCATGCTCAAAGAAAGAAGCCACAGGCTTTTTCCTTGATTTATAAAAAAGGAAAAAATATATATATAATTTTTTTGCAATAAATTGTCTTAGATTGTGAAGGTATCTGCTAATGAATTTTGTTTTGAACCAAGATATATTGTAATTTCGGGCATTCATTACACAGGTAGTTGAACTAGAAAACTAATAATAAGGATTGCTCTTAGACAGAAACTCAAACCTATAAAACGTGACATAATACGTGATGACACATTAACACCAATGAGCACTTCAAAGCAACTTAATCTAAAAAGGGAATCGCGTCCCTCGCCAACTTGTCTAATTCAGCAACATTTTAAACAATTTTGAACTAGAGAAGAAAAGTAAAATTCAAGCATCAAACATCTGCCCCTTTTTAAGCATCGTAACAGAACTAAGTATGCAAACATATTAAGTGCAACTCAATATGTAATTTTCTTGTGAAACCTAAAGAGGGTGCGGAGGCGTGCATAAAAGATCAGTCACAAGTAGAACAGAGACACAGTTAAGGAGCCTTCTGGAAACTTCGCAAATACAGGTGATAGTAAGTATAAATCATTTCCTCTATCTAATAAATATTTTTTGAGACATATAATTCCAAAATATGATGCTTGACAGCTAGAGTAAGTCTCATTTAACCAGAAAAGACAAGGGAAGAAACTGATATTTGCATCAGTAGTTGAATGATCTGTGAACAAATTTCTCTGTCTCACTTAGAAAAATCAAATAACTGTAACATGCCGAGCACATAAAATTCATGTAAGCCAGAAACTAATCTGATACTAGTGGAGCACAAACATCATATTGAGCATTTTTCTTATACAAATGAAAAAACATATGCAGCTGTGTAATATTTTACCTTTTTATCATGTCCAGCACTAGCAAGCAATTTCCCATCTGAAGAGAAGTTGCAACAAACTACTTTATTGTTCCCAGCTTGAATAGAACTAACCTCATTAAAACTAAAACCTAAAACAGATAGAGAACATGTAAACAGTTTATTTACTGGATATCTGGACAAGATGAATGAAACATTGAAACCAGTACCATTTAACGATTCCACATTGTTCTCAGCAGTACTTTTCAATGCAGCAAAAATGTCCTGTCCATCTCCATCATCATTTGACAGAAAAGATTCGACATTATCATCCAGTGAACCAACATCGCCAAAGTGCTCTAGGTCATCCTACAGGCAGAGAAATCACGTGATTTTACAAACATACCAAATTGCATCTTCCGTGGTCACTGACAATAACACTGAGAAATATGTTTATATGAATATACCAGATGACTTGAAGAAGCAAGCCTCCCTGATTTATCTGTTCCATACATCATCAAACTTTTTGATATAGTACTTGCATTTTGGAGGTTGCCAGACATTGAAACACCATCACCAGGTGTATGGATGGATGGAGTTGAGGGAGGTGAGTTAGCAGAAGGTGCTGCAGTGTTTCCTGTGCCAGAGCTGTTTGCTGGTCCAGAAGAAGTTTTCCGTTTCCGTGCATTCTTGTAGTTAATTGAGAATATCAAATCAATCAGTTTAATTTTTTAAAAAAAGTGCAAATATAAATGCAGATATGGTGCGGGGATCAGAAACTTCATCAGTTACCAGTGCAATAGAAAAATGTAAATAAAGGAAGAAATGAATAATATCCAGTACCTGCTGTATCTGTTGTTGTTGCACAAGTTCCTGAGTTTGTTGATTAGATGACTGCTGCATCTGGGTTGCCTTCAATACATACACAATCATAACAGAAAATGCTACTTTAGTATTCATACGATGCGAACATAGAGTAAAAAAATTGATGGACAAGAACTAAAAACTCTCAGATGAAAAAAAATTGGATATTGATATACAAGAAAACAAAAAACAAGTTAAGAGTATAAGAGCTTTATAGGGTGGTTAATGGATTTAATTATGTTAAATTGATAGGGACAAACTAGGCCTTCTTTGGTTACAAAAATTTTCAGAAAACTTTTCGAAATTTGAAATTTGAAAAAGAAACAAGATAAATATTTAAAACATATTTTGATTTCGATTCCCTTTTTTGACATAGTTTAATTTTTTATTTAATTTATTAGAGGTGAAAGATGTTATAAATATTTTTTTTCTTTTCAACTTTCGATTATTTCCTTTTCTGAATATTGTAAACTAAATGAAAAAAATCACTACCTATTTAATTATTTGTCGACATAAAATTACAAGTAGACCCTAATAGCTATACATGTTATTAAATCAGATCCTCAATAGCAGGAGAACAATTCTTTTCCATATAATTCCACATCATCTTAATTAATATAATTGATTAGTAAACTTAATAATTATGCATTGCATTCATCATTACCAAAACTGCATTCTATCATCATTTACTGCATGTTTTGAACCACTGCTTTTATTATTATCTTTTAAAAACTTTTCCATATTAGCTTTGCTTGGAGAAAGCAACGCAACTGTTGGAAAAGATTTGGCTTCGTGATATAGGCAGTACAAGATTGTTTTCTTCAATCATGGATATGTACATATATTCATCCCTTACTTAAAGAGAAGTCTTGAGATTTTTAGATGATCTAACATGCTTAGAAAAGCTGAAAAATGTACTTGAGAATGAAAACTTCAGAAGACTAAACTAGGGAAAATAACACTAAAGTAGGACAAAGTTTGTCCTGAGAAATTTAGGTAATCCACAAAAAGGTAACAAATTATAATCCTACTATCGTTATTGTTTTTTGTCTCTATTTGATATTTTTTTATCCATCTTATTTTTACATATATATAAGTGGTGCTAAAGCACTTATTATTATATTATAATATCATGGTATTTTATATATTAAATTATTCATATGCTATTTATTATTTTATTATCATATTATATATGTAGATTGTAATTGGATTTGTAAAAAAATCATTGGTTACTTTTATGCATATGCAATCTGACTAATAGTACACAGATTAGTCATATTATACATGTATATGCTATAGATTAATGACTATTGGTTATTTAATTTTTTTTGTTTGTAGTTGGAATTAATAAGAATATAAGAAGATAAAATTTTTCTTACTAGTATTTACTATTAAATTACTTTATGGCAATACAGGAAGTTAATTGTAAGTACTATTTTAGTAGTTGCAAATTTAACGAATTTGACAATATAATATCTCAAGATTAATTAAATAGTTGTTATTAATTATTAGTAAATTACATTTTAAAAATTAGTAAAATAAAAGTATTTACTAATGTTTTTTTTGCAATGAATATCATTCACTAACAAACTCACACTTTGCACTCGTTAGAATTAAATTACAATATAGTTCCTTAACATTTCAACTTAATCTGAATCAAACATATGTAGAAACTTAGTCATCGATATACTTAATCCTATGATCTCTTAAGGACTTGGTTACCGAATCCCTTAATTGATCTTTAGAGCTACAGACTGCCTCTAACTTCATTGGGTTGTATCTTATTAAGTAGCGACCAATCATTGTGTTTTATCCTCTGGTCCAACACTAGAATAGATATTATGTGCATGGTAAATTGGCTGTTCCAGCTTCATGAGCTCTTTAAAAGCATGTCTTGCCTTGGTCATCAATTGTTCAACCCAAACAAACTCATGCAACTAGGGCAATATCATTATACTGCTCTGTATTTGATCAGTGCATCATCTGTTTTTTACTCTAAGAACACAGATTACCTTCCAGAAGGACATAGAAGCCCGATGTAGAACTTCTGTTTATGGAATAACTTATTAAATTATCATCAATGTCCATATAATTTGAAAGTGAACTCAATCCAGATGAGGACCTTTCCTTCAAGCAAATTTTTTCAAGAATAGCAAATGAGCATAACATGAAGTCACAATCCTCACTCATTCTGCTAACTGCAAATCATATGCTTGGTGTTGTAAATATATGTAATTCAGTTTTGCAACTAGTATTTTTTACTTTCTTGAATTAGTTAGTAGCATTCCCACCACAACGCCCTGTTCTGACATTAGTTTAGAGTTAAAATCTGTGAGGCTGTCTGCTATTGAGTGCTTGGCACCCGAGATAGCAGGCTCCTCTAGCAAATCATGCATTTTTTTTTGGATATCTTCACACCTCCCATGCTCAGTCACTTTGCATCCATACTAGTCGCCATCACCAACTTGAGCACTTGAGTTCACATGGGAAGTTGCCCATCCTCGTCTTTAGTGCATCCTACAAGCTGCAACTCTACAAATCACAGTAATGACCACTAGCTCGCACAGCTAGACATCACCACAATCCCATCCAACATTGTGAGATCTATATGCACAAGCGACAAAAAAATTATGGCATTAAGCACTCGCATGTTTGTTGGCTTCAGCAATTAGTACCCAACTTGCTATCGTAGCAATTCTTCATTATGTTCAAAAATCAAGCATGACTTCCTTGTTGCCGTGCACATTGCCCTAGCCAAATTTAAAATCTAGTATCATCTTCCTCTTCTTCATCACAGTGACCAATGCATCCTCAGTAAAGAGGCCACCACATTTGCCTGCTCATAGCCCTTCTCATCTGGGATCGCCAAAGTCTCCAATAGAGCAACCACGGGAAACCTACATCATACTCTTAAAGGGTGGTCAATTGGTCATTAATTTTAAGAAACCCAGAGATCTCCAAATCCACCTTTTATTACTACAACATCAACCTAGTCACCTTCTCTAACTTTTAGATCTAGGCTTACATCCTTTCACATCTTAGCATGGGCAAGATCCAAAATAACACATCCTGCCAAATCTGGAGTAAACTCGTCCTCTTCAACGTGAGAACAACATTGTAGCTTCCTCTCACTAGCCTTTTCAAGGTCACATTCGAAAGGTAAGTCTATGTTTTCGTCCTTCATAAGACATGTTTTATTTGTAGTGACAACCTGAACAATAAAAATGGTATTCTCATTTTGCTACTTCAGGCAAAGGATCCTACTATGCTACACATCTCTAGTGATGAACCAAGCAGATGTTCTAAATTTGTTGGGTTGAGTTATTAATCATGTTACTATCTTTCCTCCAGGACTTTCAATTGTTTTCCTTTTCCATATCTTGTGTGTTGCAATATGTGCCACATTAGGAAGAATTTATTCATGAGATCTCTTGCTCCTTCAATATGCATCGGTATAATATGCCTCCTAGATTGCACAAAAAACAAGTTGCAAGCTCAAGCTCTGGATCAATCCAAGAGGAGAGACCAAAGCAGCATTGTCTAACGAGAAGGAATCACCAAATGATGGCCTCGGGTCTAATGCAGATCCACATAGGGAATCCTCTAGGTGGTGGGTTCTGGAATAACAATGAGAACCACCCATAGGATCTACAACTGAGGAAGTCAATGTAAGGTCATAGAGTTGTTAGTGAGGTCATGCTGGGAAATAATGATGTCATAAATGGATTACAAGAGGCTCCATAGGGTTGGCATTGGGGTCTACCAGGAAGATGAGAAGATAGGATGAAGGATTAAAGGTTGTTGTGGTCATAGGAAGATGAGGAAAATACTCAGCAGATCACAAGAGAAGATTGTAGTGAAACCAATAAAACTTGTGAACTAATACTGAATAACGCATTAGGAACCTAGATCTAATAGCAACTGAGGAGTGCGAGTGAGAAAGTGACAAATTTTGTGTCCCTCGACCAACGAATCTTATGGAGTTCTGTTCCTCGGTGTCTAGAAAGGGGAAACGATTTGAAAACCAAAGTTTTATTAAATTCAAAGATGATAATATTAGGGATTGTAATATATTCTAAAGGCCCCAAAACCAAAATAATATTGCAAAACACCAAAAAGAACTAGGAAAGAAGTAATTTATTACCAAAAGAATTTAATTGAACTTGGAGCTAAATATTCTATCCTCTACATAAATTATTCCCTAAATTACTAATACAAATTAAACTCTATCTATGACAACCTAGTCATGGCCGGTCTCAAGCCCGGATAAAGGAGGAGGGTTGCGTTAGGTTGCCAGCCAGCTTAAAAAACTATGGCAAATACTCAATGAATGGATCCATTAAACCATTATGCTAATGTTACGATGTTCCGCGGAAGGAACACGTTGCAGAATCCGACTGAAACGTCTCGGCAAGGACCGCTACATCTCCAGAACTCGGGTGTAATGCTAAATATGCAAGGGTTCGCGTTACAGGGTCCGATTGTAACGTCTTAACAAGGACCGCTACATCTCTATGAGAACTTGGGTGTAGTGTTAAATAGGTAAGAGTTCTCACACCATAGGTAGGATAAGAATAAACATTATAAGAAAAGTAATAGTCTGAGATTTGGAACATGGAATATAGGAACTCTCGCTGGTAAAACAATGGAGATAGTAGATACGATGATTAAGAGAAAAATTAATATTTTGTGTGTGCGAGAGAAAATGGGTAGGCGATAAGATAAAAATGATAGAGAACTCGGGTTTTAAATTATGATACACAAGAAAGAGTAAAACAAGAAATGAAGTGGGTATTTTTGTAGATAGTTCTTTAAAAGATGAAGTTGTTGGAGTAGTTAAAAAGAGGGATAGAATTATACCTCTCAAGATAGTAGTGGCGAAAGAAGTTGTAAACGTAATTAGCATATAAGTACCTCAAGTAGGATTAGATGAAGAAACCAAATCAAAATTTTAGAACGATTTAGATGAGGTATTACAAAATATTCCGCCAAATGAAATAATTTAATAGGAGGCGATCTAAATGGACATGTCGGAGTGAAAAATGAAGAATATGAAAGGGTACATGGGGATTATGGATTTGGAACAAGAAATGAAGAAGGAAAAATTATATTGAATTTTGCGATAACATATGACCTTATACTAGCTAATATATTTTTTAAGAAAAAAGAAAAACACTTGGTCACATTCAAAAGTGAGAATAATAAATCGCAAATTGACTTTTTTATAGTTAGGAAGAGAGATAGGAAGACTTGTAAAGATTATAAGGTCATCCCTGGAGAAAGATTAACTACCCAACACTGATTAGTAGTGTTGGATATACATCTTAATCATAATATCAATAGAGGAAAAATATACACGACTCCTAGAATTAAGTGGTGGAAGTTAAAGGATGGGAAGCAAAACATATTGAAGAAAAAGGTAGGAATACAAGCATTAGATGAAATATACAGTGACACTAATACGACATGGGATAAGATGGTATCAAAGTTGAAAATCATAGCTAAGGGTATACTCAGTGAGTCAAAGGGGCATGCACCACCAAGTAAGAAATCTTGATGGTGAAATGAGAAAGTACAAGAGAAAGTGAAGGAAAAAACGAATAGCCTATAAGGAATTATATATTTGTAAGAACGAAGAAAACTTAAAAAAATATATACAATAGCTAAGAAAGAGGCTAAAAAAATAGTGAATGAAACTAAAAATAAAACTTTTGAACGATCATATCAAAACATGGATACAAAAGAAGGAGAAAGAGACATTTATAAAATAGTTAAAGCGAGAGAGAGGAAAACAAGAGACCTTAGCCAAATAAGATATATTAAAAATGAATGCAATAGAGTCCTAGTAAATGATAGCGAAATATAAAAACGGTGGAGAATTTACTTTCATCAACTTTTTAATGAAAGTTTAAGAAACCAACTTAACTTAGACAATTTAAGTAGTTTAAATGAGTATAGAAATTTTAATTTTCATCGTAGAATTCAAACTTCAAAAGTAGAACAAGCTTTGAAAGGGATGCAAAATGGAAAAGTCGTGGGACCAGATGATATCCCAATAGAGGTATAGAAGTGCTTAGGTAAACAGGGTATTGAATGGCTTACAAAATTATTTAATATGATATTGAAAATTAAAAAAATACTTAATCAATGGAGGGTATGTACTCTAGTTCCCTTATATAATAACAAAGAAGATATATAAAATTATGCAAACTATAGGGGTATTAAACTAATGAGACATACCATGAAACTTTGGGAAAAAGTAATAGAAAAAAATTAAGGAAAAAGACCACGGTGACCGAAAATCAACTTGGGTTCATGCCTGGAAGGTCGACGATAGAAGCTATACATCTTCTTAGACAATTAATTGAAAAGTATTGGGAGCAAAAGAAAGATCTACACATGGTATTCATTGATTTAGAAAAAGTTTATGATAGGGTCCCAAGAGAAATTATATAGAGAATTCTAGAAAATAGAGGTGTTAGCGTATCATATTTTGAACTAATTAAGGATATTTATGAAGATGTAACGACCAGAGTGAAGACTTCAGGCGGATGAACTAAAGCATTTCCAATAAGGATAAGGTTATATTAAGGATCAGCTCTAAGTTTCTATCTTTTTACACTAACCATGGACGAACTCACTGGACACATTCAAGATACAGTACCATAGTGCATGTTGTTTGCAGATGATATCGTTTTGATATATGAGACACATGAAGGAGTAAATGCTAAACTAAAACCTAGGCGGGAAATACTAGCAGTGAAAGGTTTTAGACTTAGTAGAGTAAAGAAAGAATATATAGAATTTAAATTTAGCGATATTAGACGTAATGAGACAATTGTTAAGATAGGAGATGGCAAGTTGTCTAAAACTGAGAACTTTAAGCTGTTGTGAGGGTAGTTAGGTCATTTCCTATTTTGTGTCATTAGGGTTTGGCACGTTATATAAGTCCTGTACAGGGTCGTGGTTTAATATGATTGAAAACATTTTACAACATGGTATCAGAGCCATCAAAGCCCTAATTCTTTTCCTTTCCTCGCACGGCGCCGTCTCTTTCCCAAACCACTCGACGTCGTTTCTGCTGCTGCGCATGCTCGACACAACCAGGCTGCAACTCCCGCTGACACACCTCTTCTTCCTTATCGCGATTTCGAAGCCGCCCCACCTCACGCGACTTCGAAACCGCTGGAGTTTCCCTCTCTTCCGTTGGCGATTTTTTTTTGAAGCCGCCGGCGCCTCTCGTGCAACTTGCAGCCACGCTTCTGCTGAGACATCACATAAAGGCGATCTTTGGTACCTGGATGTTACCTGGACGTCGTCTTCTGCTGCGCGACGCCCGCCGTCAAGGTCTTCTCCAAACTCTGCTGCCTCGCCGGGTCACCTTCCGCTTCCGCCGACCTCTTCATCCGCGATCCGGCTTCTCCCGCCCGGAATCCCTCTCCGACGCCGCCTCCCGCCTCCGCAAGAACCTTCCGTTACCTGGACTACTTCCGCGTCAACTACGCGGCCATCATCCTCGCCGTCCTACTCGCCCTACTCACTGCCTGGTGCCTTATCTACCTCTTCCACCCGTCAGATTCGCCACTGGTATTCTTCGACCGCACCTTCTCTGATCGCAAGACCCGTGCAGGGGTTTCTCTCGCCTCGTCCTCGCCACCGTCCGTGTCCTTTTCCTTACCTCAGTGGGGTCTCTTTTGATCTGGACTCTGGTTGCCGGTTTTGCATCTCGAGGACATTGCCTCCGTTTTTTTGCTCGCATTTTTCTGTTCTAAGCCGGATTTTCTGTCACAAGATTATTTTTTCCTTTTTTTGTGGCTGGATTTTTCTGATCTCGCAACAAGATTTTTTTTGTGGTGTGTTATGGCGGACACCTCTGGGGAAAGTTCTGGGATGTCTATAGATCCTTTGACTTCTTCTGGACAGGTACAACCAGTTTTCACAATGACCGGAGGACCTGGTCTTCAAATAACCTCGCAAAAATTGACCGAGACAAATTATGCATCATGGGCAGTTGCTGTTGAACTTTATGTTGAAGGCCATGATAAACTGGATATTCTTCGCGGTACAAAACTGAAACCAGATGAAAAGGACCCTAGTTTTCGTACTTGGAGGCACGACAACATTTTGGTAATGACTTGGATACTCAATTCTGTTAGTTCTGGCATCAAACAGGTCATTCTTCATAACAAAACAGCCGGTGATATGTGGAGGACACTGGAGCAGATGTATGGGCGCAAGTATGATATGCTGCGTACTTATCAGATAAGTAGTCAAATTTTCAAACTTGAGCAAGGTTCTATGTCGGTTACAAATTATTTTGCTACTCTAAAAGGGCTGTGAGATGAGTTTGACTACTACAGGATGGACAATTGGAGTTCCACTGATGATCATCAGAGATATCTGAAGATTCTGGAGAAGGACAGAATCATTAAGGGGGCGTTTGGTTTGGGCATTTTCCGTTTTCATTTTCTTATTTTCCAGAAAATATTGTTTGGTTTGTATTTTCTAACCTCATTTTCTGGAAAAGGAGATGGCATTTTCTAAGAAAATAGAAAATGTCAAAATGTCGTTTTCTGAGAAAAGTGAAAACGCGGTGAGAAAAGTGAAAACGCGGTGCTCGCCGCTTCAACCCTCGAAGACGCGATCCTGAGAAGATTCGACCTCGCGGAGGCGTCGATAAGCCCTTGAAACTGATGAGATGACGAGCGCTCGTCGATCGCACCTTCCGGCAAAGCCTGTGACTCGCAATTGCTTTGCTCCAAAGTAACCTTCCTCAGCTTGTCCAACTCGGCCTCTAGGTCTGAAGTCTTCTTCTCCCTATGTTGGTTCTCCTCTTCGCTGCTACGCAGCTTAGAGCTTAAGCCCGCGATCTCGTCGCGCAGCGTACAATTCTCCACCTCTAGACGCTTGATCCGGTCACGGGCCCGAGCGAGCTCGTCCGTCTTGTCCGCTAGCTCCTTCTCGAGGAAGGGGACGATGGCGACGGTCTCCTGGAGGAGCTTCTGCTCCAGGATCTGGGTGCGGAGGCGTGACTCCCTCTCATGGAGCTCCTCCACGAGGCGTAGCAAATCGGAGACCTCAGGCGGACGGGGCTGCACCTGAGCGGATGTTAAATCCGACACGTTTATCTCACTCTGGAAAATTTCTCGGGAAATTTCCTAGAGTTCCGTGGAGTCTAAGGGACTGAACAAAAACCCTAAGGATGGAAATGTAAAATGCCCAAACATGGGTGGACTAAAATGCAAAAAAGGCGAGTATAAAAGGGCTGTTTAGGGCTCGGGTGCATCACCTGCGTCTGCCTTCCACTTCCGATCAAGAGCCGACACCCCTTCTCCTTCCACCGCCCTCTCTCGTCGCGTGCCCTAGTCGTAGCAGCCACCGTCGCCGGCGACTACTCTTCATCGCCTCTCCTTCGATTGGGCTTCTACAGAGTGTCCATCGGCGCCGAGGAGCCCTAGCTCGCAGCGGAAGTAGCCGATTCTTTCTCCCCCTCTCCTCGCGTGTTCTAGCGGAGTCGAGCCCTGCATTCAGGCTGGGATCCGAGGTTGGGCAGGCTAGGATTTTCCTCAGTGGCTGGAAATTTGTTTCTCTGATTTGAACTCCACCGAGGCACCCAATTGAGGTAAGAAATGGGCTGATCGTGTAGCTCAGGGTCCTGCCTCTCTTTGATTGATAAATTGGTTTTGTTTGTTGGATTCGGAGTTTGAATGGAAGTTTGGGTTGGATCGTGTAGCAGATCTCGGCTGTTCTTTCCCTGCGTGGAGCTGTGGAGGTTGCCGGGGATAATAGGTCCACCGGAACTCACTGGGTGGAAGAACTCCAACTAAGTTGAGCTCTACCGTGCGTTGATTTAGGGATTGATCAAGGTATATGAGAAGGTACAAGATGATTTGTTGTAATGAATTCTGTCCGAATTGGGATTGGGATTAAAGCTGTGTTGGATTTCTTTATTTTTGCTATATACCCTGACCTTAAGAGTTTGATTATTGATCCTATAGATTGAGATCTAAATGTGATGTGTTGATGTGTGATGAATTTGCATATGGAACCTACTGTCTTTGCCATAAGGTTTCTGTTTTGGGAACTCGATCCGATGGAAATCTGACTTTTGGGGTTCAGATAAGATGGTGGTCTTGTGATACTAAACCATGAGTTTTGTTTTGGGTTGAGATTAGGTTTAAGTTAAATTCAAACCTAATAACTGCGGAGGGTGAATTTGAATTTGGAGAACGAACGTAAACCTAAACCTAAATCTTAATTATATGGGGTAATTAGGAACTTTCTATTTAATTAAAGGAAATTAAATAGAAAGAAATGGATTTGGTAAACCCTAACACGGTTAGGGATTAATTAGCTAGGGATTATCTTTCTGTAATAGCTAATTAAATCTATCCCTGATACAGGGACTTGATTTGCTTTACGGTTGCGGATTATATTGGACGGGTGGTTCTCCCCTTTTGATACGGACTACTACTCTTGGAGGCGGGTACCCTTGACTTATCTTTTTTGATATTGTCATATTGTTATGCATAGACTGTTATAGATAGCAGTAAGATTATACGCTATCCTTGTTTATTATGCCTGTTCTGGATACTTGTTGTCTATCCCTGAGTTATTATGCTGTTAGTTCCATACAGTCTCAGGTATTGTCATCTCTATATGTATGCTTAGAGATCGTAATGTATCCCCTACCTTTGACCTTGATGGATTTGTAGTTTCCGGCCAGTATACCTTGTAGGTTACCTGTATTTCCTGTGTATAGGATTTCAGACTGAGACCTAGTATACTGAGGACTTGGGGAGGGAGGTATGTGTATCTATCATACACCATCATTGCATTGTTGCATGCCGGCGATCAGTGACTCCCTTGTGGTTGAGCCTATCGTCTTCCGGTACATGATATGCACACACGGCCACTCATGGGTTAGTGGATACCGTAGGATGTGCGCATTTGCCCTGTATTGCTCCGTTCGGCCACTATTTGGAGGGTGAGCGCGGGCGTGGTAGCAGCCAGGGATCCCTTCTCGTACTGAGCCACGAGGAGATGAGAGCTTGACTCCCCCATTGCTTGGGGTCGGAGCGGAGTCTCCACCAGCATCCTGTCCACCCGGTCACTTAGGAGCAGTGATAGCAGGGTGCGTACAGTTGTCATAGCTCTACCCATTCAGACGTCCCTATGACAGGTGTACGTTGATCTGACTGGTGTCAGGGGTGACACATGTCATTGCACCATGTGCATATTTTGCATCGTGCATTGTTTGTTGCACTTGATTTCTGCACTTGTTTGACATGCATATTCTGGAGACTTGTTATCTGAGATTATATGTCTATTAGTATTCCATTGGTATTCCTTACCCTCTTTACAGGTTAGATGGATTCAGGTATGTATCTACCTCAGTATGTTCAGTACTAGTCTTTCCTTACTATTGATATGAGACTGTATTAGCTAAACTCTTATTGTTAGTATAACTTTCTATGCATATCTGTCGGGTATTCGCTGAGTTATGGACACACCCCGTTGCCATATATTTTTATTTCAGGGTGATGCCTGCCGGGAGAGCCCTAGCCGCCAGTCCCCAGCTCGAGAGGAGCTTTGCTTTGTTTTAGTTTGTGTTGATTTACGGTTATGGACCCTATGTTATATACTTTGCTTCCGTTGCCATGTTTCGAACATGTATTCATGTTTTATTCGATGATATTGTACTTTTGAGTCCTATGTTGGACTTCGTGGGGTTTTGGCTTTGTTCCTGCCCCCTGGCAGCTCAGGTGAGTTCGTACTGTGGTTTTACGATGGTTATAATCATTTAACTGTTGTTTCTGCATAGATTTGAGGCCTGAGGCCATTTAACTGCGTGGTTGTGTTATTTATATCTGTGTGTATGTGTAAATTATCCGCCGGACAGGGGAGGTGCTGTCCGATTCTCTATTGGATCAGCAGCTTCAGGGTCTCGGGGCGTGATAGCGGAGGTGCGTGGGAAGTAGACGCCGAAGGAGCGAGCGAATGCGGCGGCAGTTTTGGGGTTAAGGGCAGGAAGCGGAGTCAGCGGTGCCTGGTGCCCCGCGGTATCGGGCGACAGCTTATGGGATGCAGAGGTTGAGGCGGACCGGCGAGTAGCCTCGGCCTTGGGCATGGCGGGGCTGCGGTGGAACCCCATTGTGGCCTCCGCGAGGTCGAATCTTCTCAGGACCGCGTTTTCCAATTATTTTTTTAATAATTTTCAATATTAACATACCAAACACATTTTCCAATTTTCTTTTCTAGAAAATAAAGTTACAGTATATCATACCAAACGCATTTTCCATTTTCTAAAAATTAGATCAGAAAATAGAAAACTGAAAACAGAAAATGAAAAATAGAAAATAGAAAAAAATTTCCAAACCAAACGCCCCCTAAGTTCCTTGATGGGCTTCATGCAGAGTTTGAAAATTTAAAAGGTCAAATTCTTAGTCTGGATCCTACTCCTTCTCTAGAACAAGTTTACTACAAAATTCTGAGTGAAGAAGGCAGGCGAAGGACCATGAACAACAAAGGTAATATTTCTATAGCAAGCACTCCAATTGGGGAGACTTCTGCTTTTGTCAGTTCTGCTAACAAGATCAAGTCCGGGGGAACAAAAGGAAAAGGTGAAAAATTTTGTCGGCATTGCAAGAGGACTAATCATGATTCAGATTTCTGTTGGGAGAAATATCCAGAAAAAAAACCTGAAAAATTCAAATACAGTGACAAGAAGGCTCCTAATCGTGGAAATATTGCTGCCCAGAAATTAGTGGATGGGGAGACTATTGATTCCTCGGTATCTTCTAATATTAAGTTGTCATCTACTGATATTGCCAATCTTCAGCATATCTTATCACAGCTTCAGACTTCATCCTCTGTCTCTACCAATTTGCCTCAAGCTCACACAGGTATTTGTGGTCCAGAGTTAAGTATTGCTGGGTCAAGATCTTATAGCCCCTGGGTTATCGACTCCGGAGCTACGGATCATATGACAAATCTTGCTAATTCCTTTATTTCCTACTCTTTGTCTTCTGGGCAGGATAAAGTGACTATTGCTGATGGCACCAAAGCCACTGTGGCTGGTAAAGGTTCCATACAACTGGCAGATCACTTTATCCTATCCTCTGCACTACATGTCCCTTCCATTTCTCTAAATTTACTTTCTGTTAGTAGTATTACTAAACAACTACACTGCTCAGTAACCTTTTTCCCTGATCATTGTGTCTTTCAGGATCTCGAGACCAAGCAAACGATTGGGACTGGCCATGAAGTAGGAGGTCTTTATTACTATCATCTTGGAACAACATCTTCTCTGAAGTCTACAGCCCAGTGTTCAGAAAATAGGCGTCAAGAAATCTTGTTATGGCATTCTCGCCTGGGACATTTATCTTTTCAATCCTTAAAGGTCTTATTTCCTAATCTCTTCTCTTCTGTTCCTCTTGAGTCTCTTCAATGTGAAATTTATCAATTATCCAAACATTGTAGAACTCATTTTTCTGAGTCCATGAATAAAAGTTCGTCTCCGTTTGACCTTGTTCATTCAGATGTGTGGGGTCCCTCTCCTGTGCCTTCTTTGGATGGCTACCGATACTTTATATCTTTTATTGATGACTACACTCACTGTACATGGCTTTATTTGATGAAAGGCAGAGATGAAGTTTCTCGACTCATTCAACATTATTGCAGAATGGTTGAAACTCAATTCCACACAAAAGTGAAAACTCTTCGATCTGATAATGCGCGGGAATACTTTACACAATCTCTAAATGCCTTTCTTGAGGATTTAGGAATTCTTCATGAATCATCTTGTCCTTACACACCACAGCAGAATGGAGTGGCAGAAAGGAAAAATCGTCATATCCTTGAAACAGCCCGTGCACTATTATTTCAGCGCCAATTACCCAAATATTTCTGGGCTGATGCTATCCTTGCAGCCGCCTATATCATTAATCGTCTACCATCAAAAGGTCTAGGGTATCGGTGTCCACTCACTATTCTTCGTCCTGACACAGTGTTGTTTTCCCTTACACCTCGGGTATTTGGCTCCCTCTGTTTTATTCATGTTCTTGGTCCCAAGTCCTCTAAGCTTGATCCTCGCTCTATACGGGGAGTCTTTCTAGGGTATTCCACTTGCCAGAAAGGCTACAAGTGCTTTGATCCTATTACTAGAACAAGATATGTCTTAAAGGATGTTACATTTTTTGAGTCTGAGTCCTATTATGCTCCCCAGACTCGTCCTCAGGGGGAGAATCTTACCTCTTCCCTTGTACCTCAAGTGGTTCCTTCTCCTATTCCTATTTCACTGGATGTCATGGAAAATAGACAAGATGATGCTCCATTACTGGGCTCGCAAGCTTCACAAGAAATTATTACTTACAAGCGACGAAGACATAAGCAAGGACCTACTACTAATCGGCTAGCTGAATCGGATGCTCTGGCTCCTGATCCTGTATCCTCATTGGTTGAACCAACTACACCCTTGAATATGAATGAGCTGAATCTTCCAAGTGCTGTTAGAAAGGGGGTCAGGTCATGTACTCAACATCCTATTTCTAACCATGTGTCTTATTCTCATTTGTCTTCTTCATATCATGCTTTTGTTTCACAGCTATCAAATCATGTCATACCTTCTTCTTATTATGAAGCTGTAAGGGACTCAAGGTGGCTGGAGGCAATGAATGAAGAAGTGGATGCTCTTAATAAGAATGGTACTTGGGAATTAGTAGATCCCCCAAAGGGGAAGAACTTGGTTGGCTCTAAATGGGTCTATGCTATCAAGTATAACTCAGAGGGTGAAGTGGTCAGATATAAAGCCAGACTCGTTGCCAAGGGATTCACTCAAACATATGGGGTGGATTACTTGGAAACCTTCGCTCCGGTTGCAAATCTCAAATCAGTTAGAGTGATTCTTTCTCTTGCTTCTCAGTATGATTGGCCACTATTTCAGCTAGATGTGAAAAATGTCTTTTTGAATGGCAACCTTCATGAAGAAGTCTACATGTTACCACCTCCTGGAATCAAAACAAAAGGGAAGGTTTGCAGGCTAATAAAAGCTTTGTATGGACTTAAATAATCGCCCAGAGCATGGTTTGATAAGTTCTGCAAAGCTATGATATTGTTTGGCTTTAAACAAGGGAATGTTGATCATACACTCTTTGTGAAAAGGAAAGATGACAGAATTACCATTCTTTTGGTTTACGTTGATGATATGATAATTACAGGTAATGATGAGATTGAAATCCAGACTCTTAAGTCCAAGTTAATATCAGAATTTGAAATTAAAGACCTTGGACTATTGAGGTACTTTCTTGGTATTGAAGTTGCTCGATCTCATGAGGAAATTTATATATGTCAGAGAAAATATGTGTTGGATTTGCTCAAGGAGATAGGGAAGTTGGGTTGTCGGCCAGCATCGACACCTATAGAAGTAAGTCATGATCTTACTAGTTCTAATGGGGAAGATCTTACAAATCTGGAAAAGGGAACGTATCAAAGGTTGGTTGGAAAGTTACTCTATTTGTCTATGACTAGGCCTGACATTACCTACGCTGTTAGTGTAGTGAGTCAGTACATACATGCTCCTAAAACTATTCATATGAAGGCTGTTGACAGGATTTTAAGGTATTTAAAGTCATGTCCTGGAAAAGGCTTGCTGTTTAAAGGAGGTGGTAACCTGAAAGTGGAATGTTATTCTGATGCTGATTGGGCTGGTTCTAGAAATGATAGAAGATCCACTTCTGGCTATTGCACCTTTTTAGGAGGAATCTTGGTAACTTGGAGAAGTAAGAAACAGAGTATTTGTGCAAGATCCAGTGCGGAAGCAGAATATCGGGTCATGGCACATAGCCTTGCAGAAATGTTGTGGTTGACCTTCTTGTTAGAAGACATTGGATTAAAGGCTGAATTACCTCTCAGGCTATATTGCAACAACAAAGCTACAATCAATATTGCAAATAATCCAGTTCAACATGATCGAACCAAACATATCGAGATCGATCGACACTTTATTCGGGAGAGACTTGATTCTGGAGAGCTATGTTTGCCTTATGTCAAATCCGAGGACCAACTTGCTGATATGTTTACAAAAGCTATACCTCAAGCTGTATTTAATTCTGCCCTTAGCAAGTTAAACATGTTTGATATATATGTTAAACTTGAGGGGGAGTGTTGTGAGGGTAGTTAGGTCATTTCCTATTTTGTGTCATTAGGGTTTGGCACGTTATATAAGTCCTGTACAGGGTCGTGGTTTAATATGATTGAAAACATTTTACAACATAAGCATTTAGGATCATTTTTACAAAGTGATGGAGGGATTGGGAGAGATGTCTTACATAGAATAAAAGTAGGATGGTTAAAATGGATATTAGCGTCAAGTGTTTTATGTGATCGTAAAATACCTTTAAAACTTAAAGGGAAACTTTACAAAATGGTAATTAGATCTGCTATGTTATATGGTGTTGAATGTTGGGCTATGACTCGGGCACATGAGCAAAAGATAAAAGTTGCAGAGATGAGGATGCTAAGATGAATGTGTGGGCATACGAGGATAGACAGAATAAGGAATGAGAGCATTAGAGAAAAAGTCGAAGTTACATCTATTGAGGAAAAATTTCGAGAGACACATTTGAGATGGTACGGGCATGTATTTAGACGACCAATAAATGCCGCTGTTAGGCGATGTGAAACTATGATAAATACGCACATTAAACAAGGAAGAGGAAGACCAAAAAAGGATTGATTGACAACAATAAAACAAGATAAATTTTATTTAAATATAAATGATAATATAATAGGGGACAGCCCAATGGCGTAGAAGGATCCATATAGCCGACCTCATCTAGTGGGATAAAGCTTAGTTGTTGTTGTCGTCGTCTCTTGAATAACTCAAAATAAAATGTGTATATAAGATTCAAAACTTCCTGGTTAAAAACCACCTCATTAATTCGCATCATAAAGGCTTCAAAACTTCAGAATAAATCATCAAATTTGTGAGCTAGAATTAGAGAAATGACTGTCTTCCTCATCAAGACAGACCAATGTCATGCTTCTATTTCTGCAGCCAGTGTAGCTTCGTATGCATCTTGAGAAGCAAAGAACAATTACCGGTATACTCTGATGCAAAAACTAGAAATTTCAAAGATATGCAGGAAAATATGCAATTCCTATTATATCTGATTTAGTAATTATTTCAAGATAATTCATGTTCAATTATTTCCTGTGAAGAAACATGTTTAGGGGAGGGGAATGTAATTGATTCACTCCCTCCATGAAACAATATGAGAATGAAAATGATGCATATTTAGTATGAATTGAGAAATGCATAAAGAAATGTGCCAAATATGAATCTAAATTGTGGTTGATAAACCTCATATGTTAACTTTTCCAGTATTACTCAGTAAAGTAAGTTGTTACTAGAGAGATGACCTTCAAGAAAGCTTGATCTTGTGTGACCTTTGGAGAACTTGACTGACTAGGAGAACCTATTGACGCATCATTGCCATTCATTTGACCATCTTTTCCACTGAGAACACTCCTTGGCAATGCTCGAAGCCTACGAGGATCCATGCCACAGTTAGATGAGTCAATATTGCTTTGTGGTTGAGCCTGTGCCAAAATCTGCTGTTGGTTGGGGGATACAAGCTGAAATTGGCTTTGATTTGGCAGAAAGGGCTTGTTTACTTGAGGACCAAAATTTTGACGTAATTGATCAATTCCCTGTTAATTAGCATACAGTATAAGAGAACAAACAAACAAAGATCATTCCCTAGAGAAGAAGAAGAAGAATCATACTGTCAAAGGCCAGCCTTTCAGAGGAAGACCACTAACACCTTGAGTCATTCCTGCAAAAAGGAACAAAGTGAAAGTAGGACGAGATGTACGCTAGACTTTCATAACTGAAATTTATTTTAAAACCAGAAAAGACCTCTCCTCACAAGTAAGAACTCCTTATTAATCTAGCATTTTTTTTTACTATTGGAGTAACAGACAGAATTACAGATAAATTATTTAACCAACCCGTAATATACAAAAACTAAAGAAGTGCAAAACAGATTGATAATAGCAACTAGATCAGAACCTCTCTGCAACTAGTTGATAGTTTAGTCAATTGATGAAAGAATAGGATACCATCCTTTCCAAAATCGAACACCTTGACAATTCTGGTGGGCATAACATTCAATGTTGCATTGATTTTAATACCAACTCCTTGGCTAAGCATGGAGTAAGAACATTAGCCAGTATTTTGATGCATATGACACAATCCCCAAAAAAATCAAGAACAAATGTACGTTGCATAAATTACAGTTGGAACAAAAATAGGTTCACTGTTCAAGCAGTATTTATTGGACAAAAGAGTGAGGCGTCATCCCTGAAACATTCAATTCAATACCACTCTTGTAGAGCAGTTGATACCTCAATGCTTAACCAGCCCAATCTTTGGTGTATTAATGTTATTGTTTACAGACAGTATCTAAATTATGATTGGATAATGTTGGTAATCTCAGAACTTGTTGGAATCGTGAGATGAGGATGATCAGTAGTGGGGGAATACTCATGCCTACAAATACAATCTCTAATTTCTTTTTACTAATTCTTAGCAAGGTCACATACAATTGGCAGTGGAAATAAACATTAACACAAACAAAGCATATACCACACACTAACACGACAGGTGTATGTGATTCAGCAGCCCTCAAGGCTTCTTTTCCATGAGACATGATCCTTCAGCAGATCACTCTTGAATCCCCTCTGTGTTTTCTCCTTGGCAGCACCAGAGGTTGAGAAATCTCCTCTCAAAACATATAAAAGAGGTTTATAGAGTGAGGAAAATAGGATCATTACAATAAAGGATTCAATGTGACTTATTAATCATAGGTCTGATTAGCAGCCCTTTAAATTTTTTTATAGCCTTTTCCTTGAATTCAAATGTTGAAGTTGTTATGATGTGCTAGCATCGATCGATTGACTGCTTCACTATAGTCATCAACTAATCCTAGCATTGAATCTTCCATTAATGGCTTGCTTGAATCTGTCTACTGTGGTGTCAGTCAACTAGTCATGGGCATCAGTCAACTATTCCAGGATTAGCAACTGCTCAATTGACTAGCTCCCAAATATAAACATTTTGTTTGATTGCTCCTTATTTTGAGTTGACTACCTAGTAGACTCAACCATCAATAGTTTCCACATCAATCAATTAATCAAGACACAAACTCCAAACACCCTTTAGGGTATTGGATTTCTAACTATTTTCGTAAGTTGACTCCATCACTAGATTGGAATTGGATCCAACTGACTGGATGCTCAACTACGATATCATAATGATCAAGCCTCGGTTAAGTTGAAAACTACCCTCTTCTAAGTACATGTGCTCTCAACTCTCAGCTTGCCATACATCTTTGTCACATGGTCCTCTCCTTTTAAGTTTCTCGTCCCTTCAAATTCACCTGAGCCCTTGTCTCGCTCCTCGTCATCCTTCACGCTCCGCTTGAATAGTCTCCTTCCATGCCATAGCTGCATTCCGATATTTCTAGTCTTGTGGTCCCTCATACCATTCTTTTTCGATCTCCATGGACCTCTAGTCATCAAGCAACCAAGACCTTGGTCACACCAAATCGTCTTCATATGTGTGGACACTAAGTCGTAACTCAAAACACATATCAAACAAAACCGCAAGTCCTAACTTAAATTCTTTGCCCAAACATCAAAACCTAAAGTCAAGCCTGACCACTAGTGCAGGATTATACAAACATTAGTGTCCTAAATTGATCCTGACTAGTTGGAAATGTTATAGTGAATATAGCTTTTAAAGTACATGACAACAACTTGGCTAGCCTATGAAATGGGACATTCTACCAATAAAAAAAAGGGCAGCCGAGTTATCTTAGCCAAGTTGCAACATCAGCATCATACATGAATGAGTCAATAACTCGTCCAAGCACTAGGTCACTGGGTTACTAGTTGTAGAGATGGATCAACGAGTCAAACCATACAAGAAATGTAAAAGTAGACTTTAAATACTAAAAGCAGTAAAAGAACAAAAGATCAAAAAGGGTGAACAGAGTCAACCTTATATGCTCATAAGCTTCAAACTAAGTCAATGCATGTATTTTTGCATTTTGTAACACAAGCATAGGATTTCCATAAAATCTACTAATTAGGTCCAATTTTATAAGTGTAATTATTAATAATTGAAAAATCCACCTACATGTGCCTAATCAAATCATGTTCTCTAATTTGAAGTAGAAAAATTGTAAATGTAGATATATCTAAATTGAAAGAGAGTTGGGTTCCAAATTATATTACACAGAAAATGGTATTATCACACATTGAATCATAAAATGGACATACCATTCTCTAATTATTTCCTTTTAAGGAAAATGGAAGGGGTAAACTCCAATCAACTATTGAAATCAGATGCAACAGTGTCAACCTTACCCAACTGAATTAGTTAGCAGCTTTGTTATATATATATATATATATATATATACTCCGGAAGACAATTAGGTGTGAAACTATGATAAATATGCAAATTACACGAGAAAGAAAAAGACCAAAGAAGACGGGATTAGCAATGATAAAATAAAATAAAATTTATTTAAATATATATAACGATATAGTAGGGGATACAACCAATGGTGTAGAAGAGTCCATACAGTCGACCCCGCCTAGTGAGATAAGGCATGGTTGTTGTTGGTGTAATATAAATAAAAGAACCCAGAGGCAATACCTCATAAGATCTTATTCTCAGAGAATTAACAACTCATGATACTCATCAAATCTGCTTCAGATAGCTTGTTTCCCATTTATTTTTCTATTTTGATTTTCCAGTGGCAATTGGAGCGTACATTGCTTCAAAAGTTGCTTGGTAATTTACCACATCCTAGAAACTCAATCCTAGGTTTTTTTTTTTTACAAGTTTCTTGTTTCTACTCATGATAGGGCTTAAAATTAACTAACATTCAATAAATCTTAAATTGTAACCATTTCATAGAGAAAATATATTTTCCAATGACAAGCTTCATCTATTGTAATGTAAGTGAATGTTTAATAACAACAGCATTATAATTTAGCTATCAAAATAAAATAGCGCCAGATCACAAAGTCAGTCTGCCTAATTTCGACAATTTGCCAAGGTAGTACAATACACACACACACACATTTATATGAAGTACAATGGAAATCGGTATGACTTCCAAGCCTATACAAGGCATTAAAAGAAGAGAACAAAGGCAAGTCCCTATAGATCAATGAGAACCTGAGATCAAGGTTTGGTTGAATAAATGTAATAATTCCGAGGACTCTTCTCAAATCAAAATTTGTGACAGGGAACATCTCTTTTAGGAAAAAGTTGGTGCTAGTCATTAAAAATTTGTCAAGTTTTTGCACGTTTATCCATATACAATTTTTCTGTTCTTCAAAGGCAACGATTAAAAATATCTTTTCATTAAATTGCAGAGAAGTCACTAACCAGAGCCACATAGCCCAGATTTTGCTTGCATTATACCATGGCCATACAACGAAGAGGGATCCATATTCAAAGATCTTTGGGCCGCACCCATGATACCTTTAATGTCCTGCAGTGATTAAACTAAGCAGATAGAAGATCCAAGAGAATAAAATATCACAGATTAAATTATGCAAGGGACTATAGGTGCAAAATTTTACAGATGTCTGTTGATTTTGTCCTTGAACATGCTGTGTTGCTGCAGATCCAGTGGCAGGGTTATTTTGGATAAATTGCCTACACCCACATATTAGAAAGAACAATTAGGTTATAAAAAATTCCTCACCGAAGGTTGGTTCTAAATTTGTTTTATTTAATTAAACAACTAAATAATAAAAAAATACCCAGGATGATTGGTTGCAGACTTGAGAAGAACAACTCTATTAGCATCAAGAAGTTGTGGGGATATTTCACCATCCATGGTTTGTGGCTGCTTCATTCGCTCTTCGTACAGTTTAGCAGCCAATAAACTAGCAGTTGGTGGCCCTGAAATACCATTTGTGTTTGTAGAGCTTATTGTCCCATTGAGAACCGGATGGTTAACACCTCTTTGTTGCAGTTGAGCCTGTTGCTGTATGAGTTGCAACTGCTGCATCTGTAATTGCCTTTGATGTTCTTCCTTTGCTTTTGCCCGTTGTGTCTGTAAGTAGAAACAAGCTTTATTTAAGAGTTTAATTACCTTGGACAAGGATATGGTCTAGTGCATTGTAGATTTTTATCCAAGACTTATGTTGAAACCTAAAAATTGAGGCGTATAGTTTCCACCAAAATAATTACCTCTATGTATGCCGCAGCAACTTGAGAATGTTTTTCATTTGTTCTTGCTATGAAGATATCCCAAAACACAGACCACCACTCAAACAAAAAACCACCGGGAGCATCAATTGCTGCAATTAAAGCAAAGGTTCATGAATGCCCAGGAAGAAGAATGAATCCTCCAAGCAATTCAGATATGATTGGAGAAGCACAACTTAAGAATCTATTTATAAGAATTCTAACATCATGCAGATACACACACACACATATATATATATATATTTTAACATAAGGTACTTTATATTTTTGTATTATCTTAAATTACAGAGAAAAATATTAATAACTCTTTTTATAATAATTTTCAAATTTTAAGATTTTATATTTGCATATGGCCTACATATATGTTATTGTGTCATTTGTATGCCCTGTAAGGTAATTGCTTCCAACTACCCAAGGTCAAGATTACAAATTAACATAAGATTTGAATGACTTCAACAAAGGCATTAACAAGTAGGATGAAGAAATGATTAATGGTCATTTGAAATTGTACCAGCACTTGTAAAATTAAGGCCCATTGCAAATGAACTAGCAATCATATGTTATTTGCAATGAGAAAGCTTGCAAATAAACTGTTCAATCAAGTGCTATTTGTAGCTTTCTATTCCAAGTAATCAAACAGCCCAGAATTGCATGTGGGTTGCTGAACTTTTCAAGGTGCTCATAGGCGAAACCTCCTTGCTATTAGAAACATAAAATCATAACTTTATTTTTAAAAAAACAAATTGATGAAAAGATTATTTAATTCATTTTTAACATTTGTTGAATGTATAAGATCTTCCCAAAAGTATCGCATTCATATTCTGTGCAATAACTAGTAATCAAGGTGGCAGATAACATAATGATCTAACTTGTCATGGATGTACAGTAACAAAATATTGTCCAATTCTTACAGTATATTGTGTATTAACATGAGCATTTTATCCCAGCTAAGATGTTGGATAAAACTGCTATTATCCTAGCAATATGATGTGAAAATGTCATACAAAAATGTTCGAAATTACAAGTTAGATAGATAACCAAACCCGCAAGACCCATGAGTGGGCAAATACAACAAGACTCAGTAAATAAGCAGTAGCACATCAGAAAAAATATTGCAGAGAAGTGGCATCACAAACAAATAACATCTCCTGTTTGGTTTTCTTAAGATAATAAACAAAAACCCAATTCATATACATATAAATAACAGGTGAAAAAGAGAAAATACTCACCCACGGGATCAGTCGCCACTTTCCCTTCTTCCTTGAAAGCTTTCGCAGTAGCTTGCAAATTTCTTTTCAAAAGATAATCATGAATATAAACATCAAGCCTAACAGAACATCAAATGGGGAACATCAAATGGGGCAAAATTAGCGGAAAAGAGCTACAATCAAAAATTCGCCGAAATGAGAAGACCAGAGCGAGGATATAACAATAAGAAGAAAAAGAACTGGAAAAAAAAACTCACATCTTATCAGCCTCCCAATTACTCTGCGCCATACCTTCCCCTCCAGGACACGATATGAGGATACTTATTGTCTACCTGTTTCCTTCAAGCTTCACCACCAAATCGTCAAACATACATTAGTTTATCCAACCAATGAGCCGGGAAAAAGCAGAAAGGGAACCATGAATTCCTTATTTAGATCGAGATCACGTCCAGCATTATAAGAAAATGAAATATTCCAGTTTGACGAAAGAAACGAACTCGAGTTGACTACTTCCGCATACAAAACTCACAATTTGACTTTGAGAAACTATGCCAATTGCGAGGAATCCAACCACCAGAGCGGCATCAGAACAGTCATCATGATCGATTCTGAACCTCGATGAAAACGAATACAAGGGAATTAAGATAGGCAAACGATGTGGGGAGGAGGAGGAGATCGATGCGTCAAATGGGACGATTAGGTTACCCAATCGGGGGAGGGAGCGAAATCGCCAAGGGTCTCAACTTTGGAGGGTGGAGGAGGAGATCAAAAACCGCTGCTGTTTTTCGAGCTTTTCCGGCTCGGATCCGGGCCATGAGTATAAGCATGAGCGATTGCGTCCGTATCAAATCAAGGCTGCAATTTATGGGCGCAATCCTCATGTGAGGTTATATGCGGGGACTGAACTTTGCAGAGCGAGACCACTACATCAGAAACTAGTGAAGAAGAAAACAGGGTTCGCATATGGCCTTTATGCTGTTATGCAATTGGACAATTTGTCCGAGGCACGGAGCGATGGACCGACATTGAATCCAAAGCAGTGGTTTGTCACCTGGAGCGCATCTTAGCCGTTGGCTCAAACAGCGAAGCAGTACCGACCGCAGATAGAGACTGTGGGCTCCACGGTTACGTGTCCGCAATAGTTAAATTGTATTTAAAATTTTAACTAAATTACGTGTCATATCCTTAAAACCTACTATTTCACATCTTATTTTAGCACATTTAAATATCTAATACATCAAAAAAATTATTATAATTATTGAATTGTATTTAATAAGGTTAAATAACAAACAAATCTTTGATTTGTACTCATCAGTTTTTATGGATTGAACTAATCAGTTTTTTTTTTACATTGTATTAACAAATTGAATAAATTAGTTTTTAATTTCTATTTCAAGTAAAATGATAATCTAAAAGATAACCTTCAATTTCACTTTATTATTTAGTCGTGTTAAAGTGAATCTTAAAAATTGTATATTCTAAATAGCTTGGACAAGTCTATCAAGCCCAACACATCACCTAGGACGAGGTAATCATGCCTTCGTTTACTAATTAAAGTCATTGTACTATAACTCCATCCAAAATATGCCAAATTGACTGTATTTTATCAAATGACGCAGGTAAAAAAATTATAATTATCAAAAAATATTTGAAATTTGATTTTTATCAAAGGGCGCATCAAAAATTATCTTCTTCCTCTTATACCCCTCCTGCCAACAACAATCTTTCTCAGTTAGCTTTCTGAGACATCCGAATTACTTTTTTAGAATTTTCATTTAAAAATAAGAGAGTGTGGTTCAGATGCTCAAGGTATTATCCTTTTTGTCACCCTACATATCTCTTTCTGCCTTACACAACTCGACTCACCACGAACCATTTACTGTATTTTGCGACGATTGTAAAGAGGGAGTTAAAAGCGGGAGTGTGTTCTAGAGATAACTTCAAAGAGTCAACTTAAAAGAATCATTGAGGAATATAAGTGTTGAAGGAGAAACTTCAAATAATAGTTTGTTGGTAGAAGGAAGAAAAAGATTTAATAATATACATATGATTTGGCTACATAAAATTTATGTATACGGTGAAAAGAAATAGAATAAGGGTTTTTATAGGATTTATTTCAACTAGATCATGTTCTACTCTGATATGGTATCAACCCTAGTTTTATACATAATCAACTCTTCCTACTATTTTTTTAGTTTGGAGAAGGACTCTAATGGTGTCATACATTACATAAATAGGGTTTTCAGAATTTGTTTAACCTTACGATAAATTCATGTTTGAATATAACCTCGGGTCTGATATCATACCATATCAGGCCCAAGGAGGGCCTAATATCGGAGCATTTCAGGCTCGAGGAGGGCTTGATATGGTATGATTTCAGGCCCTCCTCGGAGCCTGATATGGTATGATATCAAGCCTGAGGAGGGCCTGATATGGTATGATTTCAGGCCCTCCTCGCCCCTGATACAGTATGATATCAGGCCTGAGGAGGGCCTGATATGGTATGATTTCAGGCCCGCCGCGGGCCTGATATCATACCATATCAGGCCCCGAGGAGGGCCTGATATTCGATCTGTATTGATCTTGTTTATTTTTTTAATTACTGAAACACTTGATTATGAATTTGAAAGTTTGCTAAATTTAATTATAATTTATTTTTCAGGGATGATAATATTATCGACGAAATTCTCTCAGAGATATGGAATACGCTTGATGATAATGTTGTCATGCGGAATGGAGCAGAAATATCCAATAATAATATTTCATTATCTTTCAAGTATAGTGATAATAGAATTACAAAAAAATTGTCATTTAATCTAAACGAATAAGCAAGTAATCTAAAAGATAAGTGTCTGAATTCTTCTACAAGACTTGTTGAATACTTTGAGCCAACTTGCAGTGAGGAGGAAGATCATGAAATCCGAAATGCAGATGAATTACAACTCAGTATATGTGTACTAGAATTTCAAGCTGATGATATACAAATTGAGTAATATGAATTTCTCCCATATCAGTACAATGACTTAGAGGAGAAGTTTCCAATAACTGATAATCCTTATATTTTGAATTCTCGATTGCTAGCTGGGTCAATTGGAGAGGTAGAGGCAAGAGATGAGCATAATTTTTTGTGGAACATATTTTTCTATCTAGACAAGAATTCAAGAATGCACTTGTGAAATATGTCATGGTTAACCATATGAGATATAACAGAGTTAACACCCAAAAAATAGAGTTAAAGCAGTGTGCTTCAACCAACCATATACATGGAGAGTAGTTGCCCGGGAGGAAGTAGAGTTCACTGTTACAAAATATGTAAAGGAATACCAATGTGGAAATGTTAGGAAAAGTATTGATCATCATGCATGCTCTTTGTCATTTGTAATGTCTTTTTTGAAAAATAATTTCTTCATAATGAACAATACAAACCAAGTATGATTATATCAGATATTAAAGCTAGGTCTGGAGTGACCATACATAAAAGCATACATAGCCAGGGAGAAAGCGTTGAAAAAGGTCGTTGGAGATTATGATGAGGCATATAGAGATCTTCCACAATATCTACGTGAGTTAAGAGCTAGGGATCCTGAAACTTATGTGGTACTATACAGGAATGGTAACAATGAGTTCCAACAGTGTTTTAGAGTTTTGGTGCTTCTCGAAGGGTGTTCAGGTCTTATTTGTGTAAACTTATCGGAATTGATGTCACACATCTAAGAGAAAAGTATCCGGGTGTATTTTTGATCGCTACAGTGATCAATGGTAATGACTAGGGGTGCAAACAAATCGAGCCGGCTCGCGAGCTTTTCGAGCCAATTCGAATAATATTTGATTCGCATTCGAAATTATCGAGCTCGAGCCGAGCTCGAACATGTTCGATACTGTTTTCGAGCCGAATTTGAATTTACAATAATTTGTTCGAGTGTTCACGAGCCACTCGCGAGCTTTTATTTAATTTTTTTATATAATTATTTTACATATATAACTTATTAATGATTAATGAGTTATATTCTAATTTCTGATGGGTTATTGGGTTAATGGGTTAATGGGTTAAAGTGTTAACCCATCCATTACTACTACACCTTTTACTTTTACTAACCGTATAAATGTAAACCTAATAACCCTAACATTTACAACCCCTAGCCACTTCAAGCCTTCGATGCCGCCGCTGTAAACTTCACCGAAATGGAAAGAGATTGAAGGCGATTGTGCTTCAAAGTGGTTGGGAATTCAGGATCAAGAGTAGAGATCGTACGCAAGCTTTTTTCTCTGCCTCGACGTTCTTCATTGGGGGAAATCTGAAATGTAAGTTCTTTCTCTTCTCATTCTTACTTTTTTTTTAAGTATAAGATTACTCTGGCATCGTTCTTAGTTTTTCTTCTTCTTCTTCTTCTTTTAGTTCTTCTTTTAGTTCTTCTTAGTTTAAGATCTTCTTCTTCTTTGTGCAATTGTGCTTCTAGTTGGGAACTTGAAATCTGAGAAAATCTGAGCAGTCCACATACGAAATCACAGTCCACACACGAGCTTCTTTCTCAACCTCAAGCCCTCGACATTCTAAATAGAGAAAATCTGAGAAGTAAGTCTCTTCTTTCTCTTCTCAATCTATCTCTTTTTTTTCTCTAACAGCATTCTTAGTTTTTTTTCTTTTTTAGAAGAAATTACTTCTTGTTGTTTTAATCTGCCAAATCATTTTATTTCTTAAAGAAATAGAAGCTATTAAATATTGTTTTTAGTAGAATAGTATTTATTTTGATAACTCTTAGAGTTTATTATTTTGCATAGTATAACAATATTCATTTTCATGAAATTTATTTGAGAAATCTATTCTTTAATCTTGAAGATATACTAATTTCATAGGATACCAAGAAATATATTCGAATAATTTATTGGGTTATTAATATTTTACAGCTATAATTTCTGATTTGATTTTCAAAGAATATGGTTGATTCTCCTCTAGCAGCAAATTCAGATATTCAAGTTTCGTTAGATTCAAATGAGATACCATAACAGATAAGAGATAAAGGGGATAGTGTGAATAACAATGTAACTGAGGATAATAATTTAACTCATAAATTAAAGAAACAAAAGAGATCTCATGTATGGTCAGAAATGATTGAGGTTGAGGATCCAAAAGGTGATAAGTATAAGTGCAAACATTGTCAACTATTCCTTGCAAAAATGAAGTTAGGTACTACAACACACTTAAAACGACACTTGGATCATTGTGCTAAACACTTGGAGTCTAAAAGAAAACTTGAAGATAAACTCAAACAACAACAACTATTGTTAGGCTTCGAAAGTGTTGATACAACTATGTCACCTTTGTTACATGATGGAAAATTTTGTATGGAACACATGAAAGAAGCAGCTGCTTCATGGATTTTAATGCATGAACATCCATTTACATTATTAGAAGAAGAAGGTTTTAATATGTTTTGTAGATGTGGAATGCCTGAGTGGACTCGTATATCACGAACAACGGCAAAAAAGAATTGTTTTGCAATATATGAAGCTGAGAGGAAAAAATTGCATAATTTGCTGAAAAATATAACAAAGATTAGCCTCACCACAGATTTATGGAAGTCAAAAAATCAAAAAATAGAGTACATGGTTACACTGGTCATTGGATTGACACTTCTGGAAATTGAATAAACGCGTTCTCAATTTTTTTCATATACCTCCTCTGGTGGTCCTCAAATTTCAAATAGTCTTCTAAAGTGTGCAAGGACATGGGAGATTGAAAATAAGATATATACTATTTTTGTTGATAATGCGAGTGCTAATGATGCTGCAATTAAATATATGAAGGAAGATTTTTTGAAAATAAATAAGAATCTGATTTGTGGGGGGAAATTATTCCATGTCCGGTGTTGTGCACATATTTTAAATCTTATAGCTCAGGATGGCCTCAATGAAATTAAGGATATTATTCATGTTATTCGTCAGAGTGTGGATTTTATTAGAAGAACAGATGCTAGACTCATTCAATTTGCTAAAATTGTGAAGCAATTGAAATTACAAGAAAGAAAATTGATTGATGATTGTAAAACAAGATGAAATTCAACTTATGAGATGTTAAGAACAGCAATTGCTTTCAAAGAAGTTTTTCCAATATTTAAAGATCGGGAACCTAACTACATTCATTGTCCAACAGAATCTGATTGGGAGAAATTGCTTGAAGTATTTTCAATTTTGAAAGTTTTTTATCAAGCAACCAAAATTATTTCTGGAAGTGAGTATCTTACTGCCAATCTTTTTCTAAATAAAGTTTATTAGAGTAAAAGTAATTTTGGATGAGAAATCTTGTGATGAGGAAGAGTTTATTAGAAAAATGGTGCAAAAAATGAAGGAAAAATTTGATAAATATTGGGGTGAATGTAATTTATTAATGGCTGTTGGTTCAGTTTTGGATCCTAGATGCAAAATGTGATTACTTGAATTCACTTTTCCAAAACTTTATACGACATTTGAATCAGAGAGTAATATTAGAGAGGTGCAAAAGCTTTTGTACGCAATTTACAAAGAATATGCAGATGCAGCTGTTGAAAAGCTTCAAGGATCAAAATCTAACTCTGAATCTCAATCTTGCAACAACACAACTCAAAATAATAGACAGCATGCTACCTTTTCATCTGGATGGTCTGAATTCTCATCTTATTTAAAAGAAATTGAAATGGTACAACTTGAAAAATCGGAGCTAGATGTGTATCTAGAGGAAGGGTGTCATAGGCATAATCCAAATGATGCATTTGATGCTCTTGGTTGGTGGAAGTTTAATACATGCAAATTTCTAGTGTTGTCAACTTTGGCTAGAGATATATTAGCAATACCCATTACCACAGTAGCTTCAGCGGCAACCTTTAGTGCTGGAGGTCGTGTTATTGACAAATATCGTGCTTCTTTAGCTCCTACAACTATAGAAATGCTGATGTGTGGTGGAGATTGGTGTCGAAAACGACATGGAGTGACTAAAAAGACTAACGTATGCTACTGAAAGATTTGGCTTTCTTGTTTTACCTCCTATCAGAAAGTATATTTTTTTAAAAAATAAATGATACATATTATTCTTATCATTGTAGGTTGAAAAACAAGTTTTGACAATTGACTTGCCCATAGATTAAATGAATCATTCTGGGTTGAAACTTAAAAAATCTGTCTTACCATTGAGGTATAAATTCATTTTAATGTTTAACCTTTTATATTTGAGTTTTCTAACTATTGTAACACTCATACATTTGATCTTGTAATGTTTTGCACAGATTGAAGAGGTAAGTATCAAACTTTTTTATTTTATGAAGCTTTTGTTGCTAAATGGAAATTGCTAGTAGCTTAATTGGGATATGCGTGGCAGATTGAAGATGGGAAGAAGTACTATTTTCTAAACTGGGAAATGTAATAGCAGAGTGATCAAGCTGGGTGGCAATTGGCATTATGAACATTTTATTTTGATCAGTTTGTGTTTGTTTTTCTGAATTGGAAAATATAGTGACAGATTGTAGTATGAACTTTTTATTTCATCAGTTTGTTTTTGTTTTCTAATGGGAAATGTAGTGACAAATTGAAGCTAAGCTTGAGATTTGTAAAATTTTCAGTTATCATTTGGGCTTTCTAATCTTTTAATATGGAAATATTGCTTGCCTACTTGTTAAAAATATCAGAGTGCAGTGGGTGCAACAAACACCATATGGAATGTACCAATACTTCATCAAGGTAGGTCTTATTATAATGTTTTCTTTTCACTTTTCCGATTGGATGCTTGAAGCCCTAGTATCATACTGTCATGCAGTGTTCTTGAGTTTTTGTATTCACTTCCTTTCCAGGTGGTTCCTACTGTATACACTGACATAAATGGACACACTATCCAGACCAATCAGGTAACTTTGATTCTGAGATTCACATTTTCTGTATTTTGTAATTATTATACAGTGATTCCTTTGATGCTATCCAAATGCTTGTGTGATTGTGCAGTTTTCAGAAACAGAGCCTTTCAGGAATGACGATACTGGTCGGCTACACTCTGTTCCAGGAGTGTTTTTCTTTTATGACCTTTCTCCAATTAAAGTAACACTTCTATGTGCATTGGTTTAACTGTTGATTGATTTGATACCCTCACAAAGTTGTCATATTAGCATTTATCATTTTTGTCATAATTTATCCATCAATGTTTTACTATCTTTATTCACTTTAAACTGGAACTTTGGCTTCTGCATCCACTACCATGATGTACTTGTTTTACCATGATGTACCACCACTTTAAACTGGAAATTTGTTGTGGGTAAAACCTCAGCCTTTTGTGGTGATAGCTTTTTCTTTCGATTGCATGCAGATCTCTCTATGGTTGGTCATGTGGTGGAAGCCAATTGGTGCCATGGTCATTGTCTCCAAGATATTCTTGGCAGGTTTGCTTCTTATTACTGTATTTTTCTATGGCCCATTTTAATCAATGTAAACTACAAGGTATTATGGAAACATATTCTTCTTTGGCAGTTGTCTCATTGCTTGCTGCTCTTGCCATTCTTCTATACGGAGGGAGGTATGTTCATTTTTATCTGCCTTATGAACAGATGCATACTAGAGATCTTCAATTTTTTGTTTTCATCATTCTTTTTTCTGTAACATGTTTGGGGAATTAAATCTCATCAATTCACCGTTTGTTTGCTGGTCTCTAGTATGATTTCTTTAGTTTGCATATGTTTCCACCATATCCAGTTTAGCCAAGGGAAGGCTTGGGCCTTTGCTTTTTCAGTATTATGTGTTTACATATTTGAAAGCTTATTGGTTTGGGCCCACATGCAATTCCTAGTTTCTGAGAAACCTAAAATTAGTAAACAAACATGCCTATAGAGGGAAAAAATGTCTTATCTGTTACTAAACCATTTTCTGCTATATGAATACACAATGCTTTATTCTTATAGTTCCTTTTGGATTTGGTAAAACTCATAGTGATATTAGGTATAAGAGTGTCTTTTCTGATTGTTATGAATTACAAATGCTTCACAAACTTGGTAGGTAACTGTCGAGGGGTTGGTTTTAATATAAAAAGCATTAATGTATGTTTTAGTCCGGCTAGTTACAATGCATTACTAAAAGTTATGCAAAGGCTTTACTCATTTTGCTGATTCATGTTTTGGTGTCTTTGTCATGCATAATATCTAGAAACAGACAACAAACTTCTGAGACAAATAAACTCAAACGTGATGTTCTCATCAATTTCTCAAACGTGATGTTCTCATCAATTTGTTTAAAGTTCCACCACTTTAATGGGCCATATTTGTTGAGAACTCAATCCCAGATTGAATCTTAGATCCCTCCTCATAATATCTTTTGCTAGAACAAATTGTCAATTCCCACATAAATTGTATTATTTTGCTTCATCCTGAGGAGACAATATTAGTGGTATGCTTCTATATGTTCATATAAAAGATGATTGTTGGTTTGCAAACCTGCAAAATTGATTTTTCTTATCCTGGTAGCTTGGAGCTTGCATCAACCTGGATATTATTCACGAATTCCTTTCCACTTGCAGGTATATTCACTATTTCTGGAATACTAGATGCATTCATCTATCACGGCCAAAGAGCAATCAAGAAGAAAATGGAAATTGGAAAATTCAACTGATGGTCTGTGTACCAAACCACCTACGCACCGATCGAAAAGCCTTCTCTGACCTTTGCAGACATTCAAAGCCCAAGTCGCTAATCACCATTTTGTTCTCATGTCACTAAGTTTCTAAATAGGGTCAGAACAGTAGGTCCTTCTTTACCATCTCTTCGCAGCTCAAGAGGTCCATTGTGTTATGCAATTTTGCACTGTGCTAAATGATTGTCGATGTCATATTCATGTCACCTTGAGCATACCATTTTAATGTAAATTGATTAGATTAGAATAATTTCGTTTTACTTATTTTTATTTTATCGTATATAGTTTTAATGTAAATTAATCAGATTTGAATAATTTGAATGGAGCTTAAATTCTAGTCATTTGGAGTTAATGTTCGATTTTGTTCGAATCACAGTTCGAATAAATCGAATCGAATTCGAATTCAAATTCGAATCCATTTCGAATCGAGTTCGAGCTAATGTTAACTAGTATTTTCGAACATCGAATCGAATTCGAATAGTATATATATATTTCGAACTCGAATCCGAATATTAATAATTTTGTAATATTCGGTTCGATTCGATTCGTTTGCACCCCTAGTAATGACAATGTTCTCCCAGTTGCCTTTGGAATTGCTAAAGTTGAATGTGAGTCTGCATAGAAGTGGTTTTTGGAGTATACAAAGAGGTTCTTTACTGTCGATGAACAGTCAATGACCATAGTATCATATAGACATCGTGACATTATATCA
The DNA here is from genome assembly GCA_024364735.1 of Boesenbergia rotunda. NCBI lineage: Eukaryota > Viridiplantae > Streptophyta > Magnoliopsida > Zingiberales > Zingiberaceae > Boesenbergia > Boesenbergia rotunda. The sequence goes on along the minus strand of JAGFNQ010005055.1, from coordinate 141,316 downwards.
GCAGTTAGGAAATGTACACAAACGTCCATCATGCTTTTTGTTGCCACTACATGTCTTGTAATATGGTAACGGATATTGAAAGTAGAGCATCTTTAGATTTATTTTGGGCGGCAGCACGAGCAAACACAACACTCCAATATGATCTCATAATACAATCAATGCTTGAAAACATCCAGATGCCCATAAGTGGCTTCAAAACATTGACCCTTAAAGGTGGGCTAATGCATACTTTACTAGGAGAATGTACAGAATGATAAACACTAATTGTGTGGAGAGTTTAAATGTCTTGTTCAAGAATACACGTGAACTTCCCATAAACAGGTTAATTGATAATACAATAAGAAAGGTGGCTCAATGGTTCTTTAACCGCAGAGAGGAAGTCTCAAAATGGTATGTTGCTTTGACACCTCGTGCTACAAAAGAAATAGATTCAAGGAGAGAGAAAGCTAGAGCATATAAGGTTCACCCGTACTCTCAATCAAAAATGAAAGTAGAGACATTGGGTGCTTCATACATTGTTAATTTGGAAAAAAAATATTATCAATGTGGGGAGTTTTAAAATTCAGGACTCCTTTGCTCACATGCTATTGTCGTTATCGTTCACTGGAACATGGATATACTCCCATATTGTAAGCATTATTTTTATTCACAAAATTGGAATGTCATTTACATGGATCATATTTACCCTTGTCGAAACAAGGAGTTTTGACCTAGGGATGTAAACAACATTATAGTTCTATGTTCCCGTAACCTTGTGCAGCCTGATAGGTGAAAGAAGACACAGATTGAGTCGAGATAGAACGGGAAGGTAAAGCTCAAATGCAACCGCTACAAACAACTTAACCATAATCAAAGGGCTTGTAGAATGTCGTCAACCCCATATTCATGAATTACTGGTATATGTATGCAGGAATATTCTGCTTGAAGTATATATTTTGTAAGCAGGAGAAGTGGATCTATATATTTTGTATCTAGTATAACGATAGTATTGTAAAAAAACTAGTTATGGTTAATGCTGTCACTTCCAGTGGTATTCCAATAGCATGGTACATTTTAGCTTGTTAAATTCAATGTAAGCAGAATATGATCATAAATCAGTCCACAATACACGAATATTTTTTGTCAAAAGATTAATACAAATTTTGAGATTAAATAAAGATAAAATATATAAAATATACAAATACATAAAGAATAATATAAAGGAAAAAATATACACTATAAATAAATAATTAAAGTTTAATGATTAAAATTATAAGAAAAATATAGAATAGAAAGTAAAATAAATAATTATGAGTTGATGGTGTTGCAAAGAATCGAATTGTATTATGCATTGTGTATTTAAGGGTTTTCTAGATGTTTTTTGATATTACGATACATTTAAACTTGTTTTAAGTTTAAACAAATGTAAGTCTGTATTGATTATACCTGACTATTTCAATAAAATAATATTTTATCAGATAATATAGAATTATATAAAACATTATCCTATAAATAATTAATAAATCATGATTAAATATTATAAAAAATATTTTTAAATAAAAAAAATATGAGGTCATGTTGGGCCTGAAATCCTCTGATTTGTTCTAACCAAAATAGGAATATTCTCTTCCAAATTATAAATACATATGCATAATATAAATATATAGAAAAAAATTAAGCAAATATATAAAGAGATAAAGAGAAAACATGAAGATATAAATATAAAATATATAAATTATGAATACATAATTAGTGGTTATAGATGTTAAATATAAAAAATAAAAATAAAAGATATTAAAATAAGTTTAGACACGGTATGAGAACTTCATTGTTTTTGTGCTGATTTGTTCTGTACCAACTGATACGGTATAAGAACTTCATTGATATGCATTAGAACTAAGTTTAGATACCACAAATACCATCTCGTAGCTTAACTCTAACTAGTGATATCGAGCATCGAGAAATCTAACAGCCTGTTTGGAAAGGAGGGAATTGGAATTCCCAAGGGAATTGGAATTCAATTCCCTTCTTTGGTAGCAAATTTTAAGAAGGAATTGGAAAGGAATTGAATTCCAATTCCCTTCACACACCCCAAAATAAATCAGACCCAAAAGGGTCTGATTTGAGAAAGGAATTGAATTCCATTTCCTTCCAACTTTAAAATGACTAATTCACCCTGCTGCATGCAACCCTGCTGCATGCAACCCTGCTTCCATCTTTATTTTGTTTAAGGGTAAAATGGTAAAAACATAATAAGTGATTTCAATTCCGATTGATTCCAAACACTGGAATTGGAATTCAATTCTGTTGTTTACTATTCATTCCAAACATGGGAATTGGAATTCAATTCCGGTCGGAATTCAATTCTGACCGGAATTGAATTCCAATTCCTTACTTAAAAGTTTCCAAACAGGGTGTAAATATCCTAGGTCTATCAGTGGATTTCCGTCGAAACCCATTGATGGACCTACAAAACTCCTATTGCAACAAATTCTGAAATTATGAGTTGATGGTTTGCAAGGAATTAAATTTTGCTATGCATTGTGTATTTAGGGGCTTTTCAGATGTTGCTCGATAATATGATATATTTAAATTTGTTTCAAGTTTAAACAAATATAAGTCTGTGTTGATCATACATGGCTATTTCAATAAAATAATATTTTATCAGAATTTGTAGAATTATATAAAAGATTATCCTATAAATAATAAATAATTAATAAATCATGATTAAATATTATTAAAATATTTTTAAAATAGAAAAAAAAATCTGAGTTAACATTAGGATAGGATTTCAAGCCCAACGTGGGCCTGAAATCAGAGGATTTCGGGCCCTTTGCTAACCAAAATAGGAATACTCTTTTTAAAATTATAAATAAATATGTATAATATAAACATATAGATAAAGATTAAGCAAATATATAAAGAGATAAAGAAAAAACATGAAGATATTAATATAAAATATGTAAACTATAAATAAATAATTAGCAGTTATAGATGTTAAATATTAGAAATAAAATTAAAATATATTAAAATATAATTATAAATGTGAACTTCATTAATATTCATTAGAACTAACTTTGAACACCACAAATATCATCTCCTATTACAACAAACTCAAATATTATGAGTTAATGGTCTGCAAGGAATCAAATTTTGTAAGGAATCGACATTGGGCCTAAAATTCTTTGATTTCATACCCAATGTGGGCTTGAATTTTTTTTTATTTTAGGCCCTCTGTAACCAAAATCAGAAAATTCTTTTTCCATGTTACTGATTGTATATACAACAATTACAGATTACACAACAACGTGGATCGAAAGCAAGATTCCATTGATTTCAAATGGATTGTATACAAAACAATTGCAGATTACAGATTACATACATTATAACTATAAATATACAATGTATACACAACAATTACAAATGCATTGTATCCACAAAAAATAATTACAGATTACCCTTCCAGAATTTATATGTCATAATTTTATATCCAACCTTAAATCAATAAGGTTCATTTCGCTTTGGGTAAAATCAGTTGATCTCTGAAACACTAAACTTTCAGCATAGCACATCATAAAAAAAACACAATCCACCATAAAAAACCAATATTTAAATTGTGGTTAGCATATTACAGGAACCATCAAAGATTATGTTTTAATTAACCAAAAAAATTACTTACAATCTACATTGGGTGGGGCCTTGTACTTCAATTTTAGTATAGTCTTTCCCCGAGATAGAAGACAATCCTTTATTCCATCTGATGTAATATGTCCAGTTCATATTCTTGTAAAACGCCACCTACACACAAATAACATTAGTAAAAAATACATACTGAAAACTACTTGTAATGATTTATATATAACATATAAAACTTACAATTTTCTCAAACTTAGTGAGGTAGCTTTCCGTGGCGCCGAGAGAATTATAATGAAGTATATTACCTTCCTTTAGGTCTATCACCAAAAGATATCAATGATCATCTGCATTATTTATAGGATAGATGATATATCTAATTAGTTTATCTATATCAGTTACAACTGTTTCTTCTAATGCGTCAGTGTGCATCATATCAAACAAATCCTATGTTTTCAGAGAAAACTGTTAGTGGACTAAATCTTAGAAAAAAGAAACAAAATAAGGTGTTCATTACTTATATCTAACCCCACCTCACAAAATATGGAGGGGTGGTATGGTAAGTTAAAGGTTTGGGCCTCATTTACTAAAATTGTCCAGTATGTATGTTTTGCTTCCCATCCTTAATTTTCACCACTTAATTCTATGAGTTGTATGTTTTTCTTCTATTGATAATATAATTAATGTATATATCCAACACTACTAATCTATACCGAGTAGTTGAGTTTGCTCTAGAGATGACCTTGTAATTTTTACAAATCTTTTTATCCTATTTCTAATCATAAAAAAATCAATTTGTGATTTATTATTCTCACTTTTGAGCATGATCAAGTCTACTTCTTTTTTCTTAAAAAATATATTGGCTAGTATAAGGTTATATGCGATTGTAAAATCAAATATAATTGATTTTTCTTCATTTCTTGTTCCAAACCCATAACCCTTATGCAACCTCTCATATTTCTCATTTTTCACTCTGACATGCTCATTTAGATTGTCGCATATTAAAATCATTTAATTTGATGGAATGTTTTATAATATTTCAGCTCAGTCGTCTCAAAACTTTGATTTAATATTTTCATTTAATCATATTTGAGGTGTATATATGCATTACGTTCATTGTTTCTTTCACCACTATCATCTTAAGAGCTATAATTCTATCCCCTTTTTAACTACTACAAAAATTTCATCTTTTAGTGAACTATCTAAAAAAATATCTGTGTATCATAACTCGAAACCTAAGTTCTCTATCATTGTTGCCTTTTTGCCTACTTATTTTGTCTCTTGTACACACAAAATACTAGTTTTTCTCCTAATTATCATATCTACGACCTCCATTGCTTTACCAATGAGAGTTCCTATGATATATGTTCCAAATACTAAATTATTAGTTTTCTTATAATAGTTATTCTTATTCAATCTATGATATGAGAGCTCTTGCCTATTTAACACTACACTCAAGTTTTCCTGGAGATGTAACAGTCCTTGCAGATACATTACAGTTGGACCTTTAATGTGAACTCTTATATATTTATCACTACACTTGAGTTCTGAAGATATAACAATCTTTGCCTAGACGTTACAGTCGGATCCTGCAATATGTTCCTTTCAAGGAACAACTCAGCAATAGTATCATAGTTTAATGAATTCGTTCATTGAACATTTATCATAGATTAACACTAGTTAACAACCTAATGCAATCCTCCTCCTTTATCCAGGCATGAGACCGATTATGACTGATCATCATGGGCAGAGTTTATATATGTATATATACAATTTTGATATCTTGGACATCTTTATGTGAGTGACAATGGGCGACATCCGATGTGGTCGCCTGGTGCGGCTTTGACCAAATTTTTTTAATTCCTCTCGAGTCTCATTTGCATGCAACAAATTCTCTTATTTTTAATTACATAAAGCATGCATAACCACCATTGTGGTGTTGATTTTTAAAAGTCAGCACCATCTTGGTGATGGTCTTGGTGCTGATTTATAAACCGAGATATTAATTTCTATAAACCAGCACCAACATAATGTTAGTTTGTAGAAATCAACATCGCCTTGGTCTAATTTGTAGAAATCAACACCAACAGTGTTGGTCTTGATGCTGGTTTACGAACCGAGGTGTTGATTTTTACAAACCAGCACCATAATGTTGTTTTGTAAAAATCAACATCGTTTTGATGTTAGTTTGTAGAAATTAGCAAATCAACACCAAGGTTGCTAGCCTTGGTGCTGATTTACAAATTGAGGTGTTGATTTGTAGAAATCAACACCACCTCAAATCATCGCCAAGGTGGTACTAATTTGTAAGTACTGATTTTTACAAATCAACAACACCTTGGTGTTGATTTGTTAGCACCACAAGGCTGGTTTGTAGCAATCAATACCAAGGTGATGCTAATTTGTAGAAATTAGTACCGCAAGGTTGGTTTGCAAAATCAATACCGATTGGTGTTGATTTTAAAAAAAATACCACCTTGGTGCTGATTTATACAAACCAACACAATTTTATATGTAATTAAAGAAGAGAGAAAAGAATTGTTTCATGCAAATGCGAGAGGGAATAAAAAATTTGGATTTTGGCTGTGCCGGGTGCCCACGTTGGACGGTGCCCATAGAAGCTCAAATAAACGTGTGCAGACTATCATTTCTTTCTCTTTTTCTATATATATATATATATATATATATATATATATATTATATAGAACCCACTAATTATTTTTATGGATATTTAATATGTTTTATTGAATATGATTGTAAATTAGGAGTAGGTTATAGATATTTAATTTATATTTATTAAATTTTATATTTATAAATATAATGTTAATTTGAATATGTTTTTTTTGAATGATAATAGTTAGATGGAACGAATAAATTTTTAATATAAAAGATATTCGATGCTCCGATAGGTACATGAATGAAGATGAAAATAAAAATAAAAATGATGAACCAGATAATAATCGAACTTGAGGTGATTAGTTTAGTTCCACGGAAGTTTTCTACCCATCACTAAGATAAATCGAAAAGTGTTCGTAGTTGACCGTTTAGAAATCTAATATTTTATAGATCAATAATTCATGATTATATGTTTCATTTAAAGAAAAAATTTCTCTAAAATTCATCGTAAAAAAATTCTAATCAAATAAGGAGGGATAGAGAAAAAAATGATGAACCAGGCAGTAGACAAATTGAACCTGGGGTAGACCCGACTCCGGGCCGGGTCCAGCCCGGACCCGGCCCGGAACCGGCCCGGAACCGGCCCGGGTCAACGGGCCGGTTGGACCGTTGACCCGGTTCGCCGGGCCGAACCGGAACCGGCCCGGCAGGATGCCGGGCCGGTTCCGGTTCCAGGCCTCCGGAACCGTGAACCGGCGGTCGACACTGAACCGCCGGTTCAGTGTCGTTGGGTAGTTTTTTGAATTTTTTTTGGACGGATGAGATCATTTGACTGTTTTTTGATCAATGGCTATGATTTAGTGACCATTATGATCCGAACTCTATAAATAGGGAGCTTATTTCATCATTTTCACTCACAAAACAACTTCTCTTCTCTCAATCTCTCATTCTCAACTCTTTAACTCTCAACTTCTCTCCGCGTTCTTCATCGACGATAATGGAAGGAGGTCACGGAGCTTCATCATCTCGATCTCGGAGGGGAAAAGAAATTGCATACGAGGATCCCAACCTTCAAATTCAATCTACCGATGATGAGATCGAGGCTCAACCCCAACGCCCTCCGATCCCCGAAACGCAAGGAAGTACCGATGCGATTACTTCTAAGGTTCGGGATAATCCTCCTTTAAAATCGTCTATTTTCACTAAACATTTTGAGAAGGTCACACTTCCGTCGGGAGAAATGCGTGCAAAATGCAAGCATTGTAATGCTTCCTACAAATTCCAAGCCGGCGGCGGCGGCTATGGGTCGTTGAAACGACATGTAGAAACGAAGCACTCGACGGAATATGGGCTTGACCGCTCTCAAACACAATTATCTAGATTTTCTAGCAGTAGTAGTACTGATTCTGGTTTATTTTTATATTCAGATAATAAATTAAGAGAATATTAGCTAAATTTGTTTCCGTAGAACATCTTTCTTTTAGTTTTGGATCTAAATACACATTTAAAGATTTTTGTAAAGAATCTCTTAATCCTGCTGCTAAACGTGTACCTAGGACTACACTAACTCGTACAATTAAAAGATTAGTAAAACAAGGAAAAAAGAATTTAATTGAAGAATTTAGTAAATTAAATAATAAAGTTTCTTTATGTTCCGATATTTGGAGTGATCATTGGCAAACTCATTCTTATATGGGTATAACATGTCATTGGATTGATAACTCTTGGATCCTTCAAAAAAGATTATTAGCTTATAGAGTTTTTGATAAATCACACACTGCTCATAACATTGCACAATTATTACACATAGTTTTAGAAGAATATGTATTGACTCATCAAATATTTTCAATATCATTAGACAATGCTAGTTCTAATACTGCTTCAATAGATGAATTAAAATTTATTTGTCAACCTGTCATTGGTGGTTTATTTTTTCATATTCGTTGTGTATGCCATATTTTAAATTTATGTGTTCAAGATGGATTAAAACTTTTACAAAATTATATTCAACCAATTAGAACCGCAATTTCATACTTATGGTCCCATCCATCTATGATGAAACAATGGGGTAGATTTTGTAAAGCTAATGGAATGCGACCAAAAAAATTTCCACGTGATGTTTCAACACGTTGGAATTCAACATATCAATTATTACAAGATTCTTTTCAATATAAAGATTTATTATGTTTATTTTTTGCACAAAATAGTAATACTAATATATATTTATTTTCACAACAATGGAATATTTGTAGTAGTATTTGTGAAATTTTAAAAGTTTTTAACGATGCAACTGAACAACTTTCCGGTGTTTATTATCCCACTGCTCATTTAATTTTAGTGAATTTTTGTAGTATAATATTAATATTAAATGAACATCTAAATAATGAAACTTTAACTTTATGTATATTAGCTATGAAAATTAAATGGGAAAAATATTTTTATTTTATTCCTGAAATTTATTTAATTGCATTTGCTTTAGATCCTAGATTTAAATTAGAAGTTTTACAAGAAATGCTAACTTTATATTATGACCCATTAATTCCTATTAACGATTCTTCCTCTCCGGATCCAGCTAATATTGTATATAATATTTAAAATTATTTATATAATCTTTATAATCAATATTATGTTAAATATGGAACACAAACTAATATTTCTGAAACACAACAACCTACTACTACTAATTTAAAACTTACAAAAGCCCAACTTTTATTAAAAGAACGGACGAAACGTCCACGAGGATCCTCAAGTTCCACACAGGAACTTGAGAATTATTTTACGACTTCTTTTGATTTTAATGAAGCAGATAGCGAAGACTTCGACATCTTGAAGTGGTGGTCACAGAAGGCTCAAAGCTTTCCCGTTCTCTCCGTGATCGCAAAAGAAATTTTAGCTTCTCCAGTGTCGACTGTTGCTGTGGAGCAGACGTTCAGTGCCGGCGGCAACATATTAGATGAACGACGATCAACTATGTTTCCCGACTCATTGGAAGCTCAAGCATTACTTGATGATTGAACCAGAGCCGAGAAGCGAATCCAAGGAATGCAACTTTCAGAAGACAAAGTCGAAGAATTTGATACCGAATGAACAAATACAACAGGAACGGTAAGAAATGCAAGTGAGTGAGAAAGAGTAAAAATGTAAAAATGTAAAAAATGTAAAAAAATGTAAAAGGGTAAAAATGTACAAGAACTACGTGGGCTTTGATTCCCCTATACCCTAAGGGGATACGTAGGCAACTTATATAGGTGCAAGCCCTTTTTTAATAAAATTTATTTTTTTAATTTTATTTTTATTTTTTAATTTTTTTAATATAATAATCTTGAACCGTGGCGAACCGTGAACCGGATCGTGAACTGGCGGTTCCGAACCGTGAACCGTAACCGTCTTGGGCGGTTAAGGTTAAGGGTCGACCTCCCACGAATCGTCGAACCGGCGGTTCCGAACCGTGGTCGGGTCTAACCTGGGGTGACCGGTCCGGCCCTACGGAAGTTTCCCACCAGTCACCAGGGTAAATCGGAAAGCGCTCGCGGTGGCCAGTCTAGAAGCTCAGCGTCCCAGGGTTTGTGCCTCATTTGGAAAAAAAAATTTCTGTAAAATGTGTCGTAGCTGGGGAATAAGGAGGGATAGAGAGGATATATAATTCGATGCAAAGGCGTACGAATGTCAATTTTTTAAAGTAATATTCGTCTATCTTAATGGTTAGATCACAACTATAATTGTTGCATGTTCTTTTTTTTTTAATAAATGCATTTTTTTATTATAATTCGGATATTTAAATTTTACTCAACTAATTGTAAAAATAGATGAATTTCTTTTTAATTTGTATATTACATAAATTCAGATAATAATTTAATTAAATATTATTACATTAGTTATAAATAAAGTTATATGATAAATTTTTAAAATGATAAGCTAATTTGTTTTAGCTCAAATTATATTTTTATTTAATTTTTAAAATTTAGGAAAGTATTAAAATCCAATGATTCTAAAGGTAATCTGATTAAAAAATAATTATATAACAATTTTATCATCTGTAAATTCATTTGACCAGTCAAATTGCCTTATCCAACTAATAAATCTTAACGGGTCAAAATTTGGGCTGGTATATTATATTTCCAAACTTTATTTTTATTATTATTTTTTTACTTTTAAAAATATTATTAAATATTTATAGATGTTCTGCGTCCGCTCACTGCTTTGTTTGACTTAGGGGCACTGACATCTGTCTCTCCGTCAAGCGCGGTGTTTATGTGGTTCGGTTAGAAAGCATGTCCATCACCGACGCCTAAACTCACTCGTCGCATCGCCCGTGTCTGCCGTCTCCGTTGGCGAGAAAGACAATACTAGAAGAAGCAGATTTGCTTCATCCCTGATCTCCTTGTTTTGATCTGTCATGGCGCACGAGGATCTTCCGATTCCGATCTACTCGTCTTTGGAGCCCGTCTACGGCGACGGGTCGCTGCTCGAGGAGGCGCAGCTCCGATTCAATGCCGTAAAGGCCAAGTTCGTCGAGCTCTTCGGCCAAGAGCCACAAGTCTACGCTCGGTCGCCAGGTGAAGTTGTTGTCTTTCTCTGATTTCTTCGCTTCGCTACGTCGACGGCCACTCTGGACTGACGTAGGATTTTTTTCAGTATTATATGATTAGTTTCACGATTGGTTTGTAGGTAGGGTTAATCTAATCGGTGAGCACATTGATTATGAGGGGTATTCGGTGCTCCCGATGGCTATCCGTCAGGATACAATCATCGGCATTAGGAAGCGTGATGCGGGAGAGTCGAGCAAAGAGGTTCGGATCGGGAATGTGAATCCTAAATATCCCGTGTGCACTTACCCTGCAGATTCCGACCAGGTATTTTGCCTTCGCTTGGATGTTATTCTCCTACTGCTGATGGTTATCATGAGTAAATGAATGAAGGTGTTCTTTATAAATCAGGAACTTGATTTGAAGAATCATAAATGGGGCCATTATTTTATATGCGGGTAAGAAATTATTCATCTTGCTTTAATTGAGACAAGTTATGCCGTCTCTTTTTGCGTCACTTTAACAATTTTGTTTTTCTCTGCTAAATAATGCTTCGGTCCATTTTAGTGATTAGTAGGTGATGTGAACAAATTGAGAACTTCAAACCCTTCACACACACACACACACACACACATTCTATTGAAAAGAAGTAATAAGATTTAATAGAGAGGATGAGAATGATCTTGTGCTTTAGTTGCTATAGGTAGATAATAATCCAACTATGTGTTTTTTTTTAATTATTGTAATTCATGTGCGTTAGTAGCCTAAATTATTACTTAGTAATCCATGCTGAAAAGTAGCCTGAATTATCAGGCTGAGTGGTTACAATGCTTTCTCCTGGATGGTTGGTTTGTTTCTCGATGGTGAGGGGACACCACCATCTAGTAAAATCCTGTCAGACTGGTTGGTCGTAGAGATAACTGACTCAAGGGCCTCTCCTTGTGTGAACTGTGTGGTTTCCAAAACTCAAGAGTTGGCTCTTTGATATTTTGTTCATGTTAAGATAATTTAAATAATGGTTTTGGTGATGAGGTTTTTTTGGAGTGTCGAAGAAATAAAATGTATCTGCTGACTAAATGTTGCAAACCCAGTTACTGCAAATGACTCATTCTCCATATTCCCAAACACTTTCTCAGGCTTGCAATTTATTCACCTGATTTAATGCCTTTGTTATAATATGATGGTGCAGGCACAGTCTCTATTCATGACTTGCTATGCTTGGACTTAAATTATCCTTTATTTGAAAGTGATAGCTTTTTTAGCCTGTACTGAGACTTCATTCAATATCTTGATTAAATTTCTTCTTGCAGATACAAAGGCATATATGTGTTTGCTAAATCTAAAGGAGCAGATGTTGGTCAACCTGTCGGTCTTGATGTAGTTGTTAGCGGGACTGTGCCAACAGGTGCTATTACCTGTCAATTTCTTACTTTCATTTGTTTCATATATATTCTAAGATTGTGAAATTTTATTTGTCAATCTCATACAGGTTCAGGACTTTCAAGCTCTGCAGCATTAGTCTGTTCAGCAACAATTGCTATAATGGCTGTTCTTGATAAGAATTTTCCAAAGGTATCTCACCAATTACTATCGTTGATTTAGTCCGAATGATATCTTTTTTTGGCATTGAGCTTTTTTATAAATAAATTTCTTTTCCCTGTTTTTTCCAATTATTTTTATCTTGGTTCTATGTGGGTGCAGAGTCTGCTTAGGTTCATAGCCATGTATGTGGGAATGTTGCCTCTACTCTTTACAGTTGTATGGTTGAGGCATCATCATCTTTCCTACATTAACTTGCAAATGGTTACCTTGCTGTGCCTGCAAAACTTGAATTTCAACTATGATTTTGTCTTCCACCACTTACTATTTTAATAACAAAAAAAAAAATGTTATACTCCTTCCAAGTCATCAATCATTCAAAAATATATTATTAATCTGTTTGATTTTCATCTTGGTTCATGACCAAGCACAAATTAATGTCATCTTTAATGCACCGAGTATTTGTGAGTGAGAGAGTTATGGTATTAAGTAGATATTGGTTATGAATATGTGTCACTTTATAGACATTTATCTTTTCTATATCTCGCAGAAAGAGATTGCTCAACTTACATGTGAATGTGAGCGTTACATTGGAACACAATCTGGAGGTATGGATCAGGTAAATTTGTATACAGTTCATCAGGTAGCACACACTCTGAAGTTTAAGTCACCCATGCATGGTATAGACTGTGATCTTATTTAGCATTGTTTTGTGAATCATAAAGTTCACACACTCAAATTTTGTGCCAGATTGAACATTTATGTTGCTTGAAAATATTTCCTATTATATAGCAATGAATGCTCCATGCTTTCATCTTGTAATGATTAATGCTATCAAAAACACATTTTTGATCATGAAAGATTCTATGGTCTGATCATGTTGGTGGGTGGAGATTTTTTCCTTTTGGGGGTGGGGTGACTTTGTGTTCAATAGAGAAAATAGATTGAGATGCTCTGGACATGTTTAGAAACAACTAAGAAATTCCATAGTTAGAAAAGATTCTATGGTCTGACCAAGTTGGTGGGTGGAAATTTTTTTCCTTTTGGGGCTGTGCTGACTTTGTGTTGAATAGAGAAAATAGGTTGAGATGCTATGGACATGTTTATAAACGACTAAGAAATAGGTTGAGATTCTATGGTATGAGTGTGGAAGGTGAGGGATAAATGTAGATGGAGAACAAAGGAAATATTTGTTAAGGAAATGAAAAAGTGATTTGATAGTTTGAAGATTATTAGTTATACTATCTTGCATAGAGTTTAATGCGCATTAAGATTCACGTAGCCTGCTCCAATTAGTTAGGACAAAGAAAACTTGATGATGATATACGCTTTAGCATCTTGATCAAGACCATCTGCACACATTCCTGACTTTCTGGTACATGAATGGTGAATCTTTACTTTTCTTTTGACTTGTCCAAATAATAATAATGAAAGTTATTACTTGTAGAATAATAGCATAAAGTATTTTTTTTTTAAATATGGATACTTACATTCTTGGACCTTAGCATTCCACAATTTGAGCCTTTGATATGATACTATAGACCCTTCATTGCAGGATAGTTTTCCTGATGGGTTGACTTCATACAAAACAACTTGGACCATATAAATGATTTGATATTTCCTTTAGTCTGTGATTATTCCTTGCAAGGACAGATGGAATTACGTACTACCAACCTATTCCAAATTAAACAACAATGCATTAGGTGTTGAGGATTGTTTATGAATTTGGATAGGGATGGTCTTAGATCCCACATCATAACAACTTCAAATCCTCAATTTGCATGATAGTTATGTCTTGTTCTTGAGGGTCTGCTTAAATCCTTATTTCCCAATTTAGGCAAGGGCATCCTTAAATCCTAAACAGAAAAATCTGATTTCCCTTGTTAATTATGCAGTGATTGACTAAATTAATGCAATTCAAAAGAAACAACTTATTTGACACTACTTTTCAAATTGAATGTGAATATGTCAAGATGGGAACTTTGTCTTATATGTTCATTCACCTTTATGTAAAAAGGATGTTTCCCTAGCTGAACGGTATCCTCAAGGTTGGATTATCATGATTATTGAAGATAATCCTACGGGTAGGATACAGGAAAAAGGAGAAATGTGTATGTTCAATGCTGCACTAGAAGAGATCAAGAATAGTGCATGGTGACCAAAAGAAACAACAAATTGCATAGGTTTCATAAAAAAGAGAACATTCTTCCACATGTTCAATCTCTAGGTGAGTTGACTTCCAATTTTCCATCTTGTCCTAATCAAGGTTTAAAGTATCATTCCATATGGGGAATCAGTCCCTAATATCATATTAACACTTGGGGCATTTCGACACACTTCAGATTGTGTCAATATGAATTTTGATGAGTACCTTCCACTCGGTGTTTACTTTCAAAATTAATAATAAAGAAAATAGATAATTAATTGAGTCGAACGTTTACAAAACTATTTAAACAAATATAACAAGCATCTCAACTATGTCGTGTTTTGCAAAAAATACCACAGTAGTGTTGATTTGGCCTTGTCTAGAAGTAATTATGCCTTCATATAACTAACTAAAGTCTAAAACATTATTTCCAAAACTCCCTCTCAAAAACATACCACCATGGTTGTTGTAGTATCGTCTGATCTCTTAGTGCCAACATAGTGTTAGTTTCGGTTGGTGGGCAAAATGATAAGTTTCATCCTAGCAGACCACATTGCCATGAGATTTTAAACCATGGTGTTATTAACATAACATTAAGAACTAATTATTCTTACATGTTGATTTCTAACATAGAAGATAAAGGTTACTGTCAGTGACCATGATCTGGGTAAGTACACTGCACCCACACCCTCATGATCTTGTTTTAAGGAGTTTTGAAGTTTAGGAGAAGAAAATGCATATCTTGAGCAAATACCGACTATTTCAAAATTTATGATTAATTATTTTCCATGATTTAGAATAATGCATAAATTATGAAGTACTTTCGGTGTAATACAATTAGATAACTTGCTGTGTAATGTTTCTTTGGTGTGCTACCCTCCATGTCAGAAAGTTAACTTGTAATGTTAACTTTATTTAACTTTTATTCTAGCCATTGTCTGTGATAAAATTTTGATAACTTTGTTCTCATTTCAAGTATATCTAATGTTGATCAGTTGAAGTTGTTTTAGAGAGTTGAGGAACCTTTAGTACTTTCATCTTTTGATTTTACTTATCTTTTCTGGTTTCTTGTATTTGTTGTATATCCATTTCTTTGTTCATGATGCAGCTCTTTTTTCTTTTTTTTTTACTTAATCTAATGTGACAGGCAATATCTATCATGGCTAAAACTGGATATGCTGAGCTGATAGATTTTAATCCTATACGAGCTACTGATGTACAACTACCAGCTGGTGGAACTTTTGTAATTGCACATTCTCTTGCAGAATCTCAAAAAGCTGTGACTGCTGCAACAAACTACAATAATCGTGTAGTAGAATGCCGCTTGGCAGCAGTATGTTTTTTATTTGTTTTTTCTGCCTTCTATGCTACTTATTTTTATGCTTTATTTCCTTCATCATTTCATGTTGATATCGGGTGATTGGGATCTATTCTTCACCTTGCATGATCCAAGTGCCTGATGTTGCAGTACCAGTCAATATAACCTTATTAGTTAGACAGCATTGTGCCCCAGCAGTGCCAGACCTGAGAAATTTCAAACTCCACATTTAGCATGACAAGAATCACCAAGTAAGATGTCTTACATGCGGATCCATACAAAAATTTATAAGGGTGCTCAAAGAAGGAACTAAAAAAATATTTCTTGCTATCAAATAAATATATCAAAAGATAAAAGTATGATAATGAAACAACACCAAAGTTGATTTTGTAAAAATTCACCAAGATAGATGGAGCTGGTTTGATGATGTTGACACCAAGTTGGTGTTCGTTTGTAAAAATCAATACCAACGTGGTGTTGGTTTGTAGAAACTGGCACCAGGCATGGTGTCTAGTGCTAGTTTGTAGCCATTGGTGTTTGGTGCTGACGTGCACCACGTAGACCTCATTGATCCAAACTGAATCACAGTTTTTAAAAGTGAAAATAGAAAATCAAACCAAATGAAGCCACAGTTTTTTAAGTTTTTTTTCTAAAGATGAACAAGACTAGAAAATGTGCAAACAAATGCAAAAGAAATATAATATGCACCGATCTCTTTCTAAATCAGTTATTAACAAATCTAGAAATGTGTAAAATAAATAAAGCAAAAGATAACAAGCCAAAAAAGGAAGAAAACAAATTATAGGGAAAAGGAACAAAAACTTCAAATTCATAGAAGCCGGAAGCAAAGCAAGAGAGAAGGGAGAGGGTAGTTGGCTTACCATCGCTGCGGGACTTGAATTGGGCTGCAATGGCTGCCCAGACGCGCTTTGCCGACAATCCCATTGACGGAACAGCAGTGGCGTCCGTCAACAGAACAGCAGTGGCGTTGACGAAGTGTAGAGGCGACAAAGATGAGGGCAACAGCTTTAGGAGAGGGGGAAATGATGAGATCTCTTAGAGATTAGGGTTTTTGGTTTGAAGAGGAGGAGGCCTTGCGAGATTGCGGACGAAAAGGAAAGGTTTGGCTGGTTTTTTTTTATAATGGCAATTTTGCGAAAAAAGTTCAATAAGCTTGAAATACTTATTTTTTTTTTAATATAACAGCATAGGTATATATATTAGTTAATTTTTGGGAGTAAGGGGGTGCTTCAACACACCCTCGCACCTCCTTGCCTCCACCACTGATGCCTTAGATATGCAAATCGTGTATTTTCAAGGATGTATTTCACTAGTAGATTATGGTTTGAAGTTTGGATGCTGGTGAGGTAAGAATGGTTCCATACCAGTGCTGACCTGGCACTGAAGTGTAAAGGGAGAATGAGATGCAAAGGAGGAAGCAAATGGATGAAACAGCTAGACTTTGCCAATCTAATACCAGCAGTTGTGTCCTAGCAATATTGTGATATCTTGCATCATATGGGCAAGCTGACCGAAATTTGAAATCTTGATAATCTTCAATGATATAGTTAGCTTTATCAATTTTATGTCGCTAATTTTAAGATCCTTAGGGCGAATTATTAAATAGTGGATTGTCAATAAAATATCCAAAAATTTATGATTTAGATTTTAAATTGTTTTTTTTTCTATTTTCTTTTTTTTAGCTAGCACTAGGTATCCAGCCTGTCGGGCCAACTAATCCTAGGGATGACCGGCTAGGCCTCACTGAAGTTTCCCATCGGCCATCAAAGTAAATCTGGTAGGGCGGCTCAGCAGCCCAACATCCCAGGTTTGTCATCTCATTGGAGGAAAATGTCCTGCAGTGCGCTGTAGCTAAGAATCCAACTATGGGTGCTTGGGAGACTGCATGGGTGCTGCATCTTAGCCTGGGGAACTTATATTGTTTTTTCTAGACCAAAGACAATGCTGCTCAAAATTTAAATTCTTGTCCTTCTAGAGTTTATGAGATTATGATTTGATTATGCTGTCAAAATAACTAAGATGTCTCTACTTTGCTATTTACAATGTCTTTCTTATGAATACAACTCTCACATGCAAAATTAAAAAAAAAAAAAGAAACAATATCTTGAAGTGTTATGTTGTGCTGTTTAAATCTCATAATTACTGTTTCATTTTCATCTTTCGATCCAAACTTGGTCATGTTGAATTTTTTCAGATTGTCCTTGCCATAAAGTTAGGGATGAGTGCAAATGATGCCATCTCCAAAGTCAGAACACTGTCTGATGTGGAGGGATTATGTGTATCCTTTGCTGGTGATCATGGCTCTTCAGATCCTGGTTTTGCTGTTAAGGTTGGTTCTTGATAAATTATTAACTTTTATTAAAATTTTCATATTAGAGACTTTATTTTACTGTTTCCTTTATTTAAGCTTTAAAATGACCTTTAACTGCTGTTCTTGGATATTCACTCAGATTCTAGGAGTGTATGTGCGTTTTAACTATTTAAATAGAACCCACATACACTCCTAGAATCTTACCCGTTACCTTTTGGGGGAAACCTATAGATTGTGTCTGTTCTTCCCGCAGTTGCTCATATTTAATATGTTTATTATAAATAGATTTAACTTTTTCTTGTTACATTATATATTTGATTGTGATTATTTGTCTTAGATAAGAATTTAACAGTGTCTTTCCCTTTGCTATGTTCTATGAACAACTTGTATTCTCATGGCTATAGACTTCATGAACGAATATCAATCATTACTTAGAGAATAATTTTTGACCGCGTTATGAGAAATTAATGCATTCCTTCAATATATTTTCAGATCATTGAATCTGATATGGTATACATAGAACAATTCATATTTGCTTAGCTACTACCATTTAGTGATAAATTGCAAGAGAAGTATTTAGCGAGTGCTCAAACTTTGTATCAAGTTGTATTTCATCAAATAAATAGCCTTGAGGTCATAATGAAGAAATTTTCATTATAGTTAACGTATATTGCAATAACAAGGTCTAACGTAATGCCTTTTGCCCATATGTTGTTGTCCCTTTGATGATGTCTTATTGCAACAAAATTATTTATAAATATTCAGTCATGTAATCAATGCACTTGTTAATGGTTACTTGCAGTATTCCATAGTGGATAACACATCTGTCTAACGCTAATATAAGGCATCTGGTAGTTGACTTTGTTTTATTGTATATGGAATTGAGTATGCCCTCTTGTTTCTCTTTTCTCTTCCATTTCTCTCAACTCCTCTTATTGTTTCTAAGTTTTGTTTGCTTTTCTGATTCCTTATTTTCTCCTTCCTACACTCCATGCTTTATGTTAAGATGGTATGAAGTCATATTCCAATTATTATTTATTCTCTGATTGTTTACATGTAGTTCATTCCTTCATGTTCTTTCCATTAAATAGACACTCTTGAAGGAGGAGCCTTATACTGCAGAAGATATTGAGAAGATTGCAGGCGCTAGTCTTACATCCATTTTTGTGAATTCACCATCTTCATTGGATGTCTTGAACGCTGCTAAACATTTCAAAATTTTTCAGGTAGTTTTGTATTTTAGTTTCCCTTCGCATCATTATAGTTTGATGAGCACACAGGTTGGTGCTAGAATATTAATCAAGTGTGATTATTCATTATAGATAGTTCAACTAGTTGTTATCTATGGAAAAATGGGAGAGAGAAATTCCCAACTAGTTTCTAGTACAGCATATTGAGTGAGAGCCATTTATTTAGAGAGCTCTCCGATTTAGCACTTTATGCCTTTCACACATTAATTATTTCTTGGTTATATTACTTAGCCACTGTTCTCACGTATGAGTTTGTCTTGAATGGCCTAGGACTTTGTTGTATCGTTTAATGACTGACCCTGATTTGACAAATTCCTACTAGAATCAGCTGGATTCAACTTATCCATTGATAAGATGAAGAACAAAAGAGAGATCAACAATCAAAAGCCTACAAAAAATTGAGAGGAGAATCCTGAGAGGTAGATGCTCTGAAGAATGTTACCACCTACCATACTTGTGCTGTTTGCCTATGATTTTGAAAGAGAAAACGATAATCACCATCTACATCTCCACATCCATAAAGGAGAACAACTGAAACAAAGTGAAAAAACAAAAAGGGAAAAGAAACCATATTGTTGTAAAATAATTTTAAACAGCTGAAAGACTGAAAATATCATCAACAAATTCTCCTTGAGTATCTAGTTATGTTTTTAGCTGTCTTAATTCCTTGAACCAGTAGCATTCCAGATGATTACATTTAAATTATCTTTCATCTTTGATACTGCTCACTGAAGCCTGTGCAACAAAGAAAGTCCTTTGTCATATTAGTTCGTATTAATCCCATTGAATGACCTTAATAGTATTGGGATTGGCTATGTGATCTCTCATCCCTCCAATGAGCACTATGCAAGACAATATCACTAATAATATTTAAATTTATTTTTTATCCCATTCAGTAATATTTTCTTTGGTTTTCATATACCACATACACTTTTAGTTCTAATACATTTTAAGTCTTGTAAATATAGAATCTATTGGTCATATTAAAATGTCTATACCATCTCTTAACCTCTTATCCGGTTTTTATCTCTTTTTTATCACTTTTTGGAGCTACAAATAATTTCTACCATTTCTTTTTTGGTAGTAACTTCACACATCTATTTTAATATTCTCATCTCTGCTATATTGATGTGTTGCTATATTAGTGAGTTGTTTCCTAACAATCCAACACCAATCTAAAGGATGATAGATTGTACCATATCACTCTTATAAATTCATATTTGCCTAAGGGAGAAGCAATTACACAACAATTTCCTTTTGATCATTGATTCTTTCTTCTATTAATTATATCTGCATCAATAGCCTCATAAATATCCCTTTTGGTGAATAAAATATCTGAGGTACCAAAAACTCTTACATAATCATGTTCATAAAACTAAGACAAAATACACTGCAAGGTATCATAGTGGACATTCTTACTAAGGAACTAGGAAAGGGAATCCTTTGATTTCTTAAAAATTTTAAGACCAAGTACATTACCCAACTGAACTAAGGTCGAGTTTCTAGTTCCCTATTAAGTTTGTCTTATAACACGTTTCCCAACATGATTTGAAATATTATGTTGTTATACTCATTCGTCAGATTACTTAATAATCACCTATTCAAGAATAAGTTTAGGTGATTTTTTTTTCTTTTTGTTTTAATACTCTTCCTCTTTCTTGTCTCCCTTGACCACTCTACTACGTGCTCACTGATAAATCGACAGGCGTGCTAGAGGGGGGGGATGAATAGCACTTTTTCGTTGATGTCTCTTCACCTACGTTGTTAGTTGCGCAGCGGAAATACAAATAAAATAAACTAACAATAAAAAAACAATGCTAACAACCTGATTTACGTGGTATCCACCCCGGACGGGTGACTAATCCAAGAATCGTCGGTGGATCAACCCCCGGATAACCTCCGGCTAAATCTGTCGCTCCTTGTGGGTGGAGAAACCTCACCACAATCACTTTAACAAGATCTGAGCACAAAAGACTACTAACTCACTTTATCCAAGCGAGTTTCGTCAAGAGTCTCAGTCCAAACCGAGTTCTCTTTAAATAGAACTCGGGCTGAAAACCCTCGCTGGCAGTCGACTGCTCCCAGGGCAGTCGACTGCCCGACTCAGAATTCGACCGTTAACACTCCAACGTTCGAATTCTGCCAGCTTACCAGCCGCTACCAGTCGACTACTTCCAGGGCAGTCGATTGGTCCCTTACTAGTCCTAGGTTTACACTCCCCGAGTACATTTCACTCCGCACTCGACCCCTAGGACTTCCCGAATACAATCACACATCACTCGTACCCTCACGACTCGACTGACTCCTCCTCTGCAGCCTCGACTGTTGACTTCGCGCCCTCTTCATCTTCGGCTCCCGTCCCTCGGATGCACGTAAGCCTCCAGCTTGCCTCCATGTCATCCTTCACGCATGCCTCGAAGTCCGCGCCCATCAGCTCATCGTCCCTGCTCTCTAAGGTCCCTCGGATGCGCACACAAGCCTCCAGCTTGCCTCCATGCCACCCTTCACCGTACTGAGGCTGTCCAGTCAAGTCCACATGTGTAACCTGTACATCCTGCACACTCAACATACACATATAAGAACACAAGGGTAAACCTAACTTAAACCCTTTGCCCAAACATCAAAACACTTGGTCACTCCGGACCACAGATTGCCTCAACAATCTCCCCCTTTTTGATGTTTGACAATACGTTTAAGTTAGGGAAAGCAAGATAGTAGTCAATAGCAAAAAAACAATGCTAAATAAATGCATATGTAATGCAAAACTGGATCCTATCCCTAGACATCCCACACCTAACTCTCCAAGTTAGGATTTTTCAACACCTAACCCTCCAAGCTAGGACTTTTACACACCTAACTCTCTAAGTTAGGATTTTCTACCAAAACGGGCTTTTTAAAGCTTCTTCCAAGCTCCCCCTACATTGGACTTACAAAGGCTTTTTAAGAACCTCTCTCAGATTCCCCTAACGCCAAGAATGGAGCAAACATGCTCCCCCTTAATCTTAGCTCCCCCTAAACCCAGGGTTTCTTGCAAAGGTAAGTTTGGTTTCCCAACTTAAACCCAAACTTCTCCCCCTTTGCCATACATCAAAAAGACCCTAATAATATCCCAATTATTGGTTCTTTCAATCCCTAATGGTCCTAAACACAGTGTACTAACCCTCATACACTTGTTTTACACCATTCGGACACCAACCCAGCTGCTGATACACACATCAGCCCTGGGCAGTCGACTGCGCCTAGGGCAGTCGACTGATACTATGAATATCAGACTTTTCTGGCCAAATTCAGAAATGTGCCAGAAGTTCCACAATTCTCCAAAAATTTCGAAACTTCGTGGAGAACTTTGTGGTACCCATACCTACTTGGGAAAAATACATTTCATAATATATATATCACCGTTCCCAAGTTTGACACAAAACCCAAAAATTTTCTATGAAAATTAAGGCAAAAACGGAGGCAACCTCCCCCTTAACCTATGCCTTCTCCCAATTTTCATTTTCCCATGGTGAAGTTCTTCCCAACTTAACACCATAGACTCAAATCAGGTTCTACCCAACCTAACAATCAAGTTATTCTTCCTTGGACACCATTAAGGATTGCCCCCAAGCAACCTTATCCCTAGTGCCAACAAAAACTCAACATAACCTTAAACACTCTGAAGGTTTGCAAGCACATTTGCGAGGATATAACCTATCCTAGAAAAGTATGATTCCATGAATACCATAAATGTGCTCGACTTTTGGTACAACTTCCAATTTTCACAAAAGATTGACATTTTGTATCAATCTTTAAATCCATCTATAATTCCATGTGTTTGCTAAGGCTTATCATTATAATCTAACACATGGAATTGTCCTCAATTTTACCTTTTTACCTTTAAATTCTAGATACCTAGGGAAACTTATCAATCTTCCTTAATTTTCAAGATATCAATAAAGTCTTATTAACTCATGAAATAACACTTCATTCAAGGAATATGAGATCATAATCAAGACTTTTAATCCACATCTATATCCTATAATCCAAACTTGCAATTTCTGATTGTCCGATATCCTTTTTCCATTTCAGCCTACGGACAGTCGATTGCCCCTGTGGCAGTCGACTCCCAAAACTCACAAAATGTTTCTGGGCTTGAGACCAGTCGCGGGGCATTCGACTGATACCTGAGTTTCAGGTTTTTCAATCGAATTTCAGAAATCCCTAACTAATTCTACAAATCTCCAAAAATTATGAAATTTCGTGGGGAGATTTGTGGGCCAATGTCTACTTGGGAAAAATACGTTTCCAAACAAATGTACTAGGGATCCCAAGATTGGCACGAAACTCAACTTATCCTAAAGTGTATCATTGAAACTCATCCCAAAAGTCTCAATTGTGATTTCTCCTCACTGTTTCTTCTTATCCTTGATTATAGTTCATTTCTATCAGTGAATTACATGGTATTCACACATTAAAACCCAATTTTACCCAAAATAATTGTATTTTCATTCTTTTCTCCCTAAATTCCCTTTTTAATGTGCCAAAACTTAGGATTAAGACTTACCCAAGTCTTCCAACCCTTTTTGGCACAATTCACCTAATTTCTTAGGAGAAAAACTTTTGAGATCCATTTACCATGGACCCCAAAGGCTTCTAGAGCTCCCCCTTGAGCTCTGAGCCCTAGTCACCTCCCTAGGTAACTCAGCCCACACTAAGCCACACCGGTGAACCTCCGGTGATTTTTGAACTATAAATCTAACCTTCTTAACTTTGGACACCTTGTCCTTGGTTAAGCCACTTTCTTTCCCTTTGGATGACACCCCCTTGCCATCCTTGGACTTACCCTCCTTGCCATGATTATATGCTTCCCCAGCATACCTCTTTCCATTTGCCTTGGAGGTCTTAGACCGGTATCCTAACCCCGATCTATCATAGTTGGGTTTTAAACTACCCAACACCATGTCTAAGCCCTTAGATCCAACCGTGAATCTTTCTAGGGCCTTTTCTAATGTGTCAAGCCTTGCCCTCAAGGCTTGATTTTCCCTTTCTAGGGTTCTAACCTTAGAACTCATATGTCCACCTTGGACATTTCTAGGACTACCCATTTTCCTAGGCACATTCCTCCCCTTTTTGGGATTAGTGTCATGATCCTTAGGTCTAGAGGTTTTGGGCTCATGATGCATGCTTTTCCTAGGGTTATGATCTACCTTGTTAATCCTAGTCCTATCATTATATCTAAATCCAAAGTTGTGCACAAGTAAGCAGTTTTCATGGTTTCTAGTATGCATGGATGAGTGATTAATTCTATTTTTATCATGCATAGAGAAACTTAAATTTGAATTAAACTTTGGCTTAAGATTAGGAGTTACCTTCCTTACCTTTGGAGTTCCTCCTTGATGTGAGCTTCTTCTCTTCCTCCTTTCCACTTTCTCCCATCTTCCCAGATGCTCCATTTTCTTTAACTCACTTTTTCTAGGACACTTGGTGTGGTAGTGCCCTAGTTCTCCACATGTGAAGCATCGAATTTTCATTTTCCTCTCCTGGGCTTCTCCATTCCTACAATTCATGT
Source organism: Boesenbergia rotunda (assembly GCA_024364735.1). Classification (NCBI taxonomy): domain Eukaryota; kingdom Viridiplantae; phylum Streptophyta; class Magnoliopsida; order Zingiberales; family Zingiberaceae; genus Boesenbergia; species Boesenbergia rotunda. The sequence goes on along the minus strand of JAGFNQ010005055.1, from coordinate 116,426 downwards.
TAGACTTAAATCGAATGGACCCGGGTTTAGAGAGTACCTTCTTCTTACCATTTGGACACTTATCTTTGTAGTGCCCCTTTTCGTTGCAACCAAAGCATGTGATATGTTCTTTTGATTTGGCTTTGGTGGAGGTAGAGGCTAGGTTGACTTCCTCTTCAACCTTGGATGATGTGGAGGCCTCCTCTTGTTCTTGTGTAGATGAGGATCTCTCCTCCCTCTCAATCCTTGAGGTGGTGACCTCCTCCTCTTCTCTAGATGAGGTGGATGACCTCTCACTTCCTTCTTCTCCTTCACTTGAGGATGTGGACATTTCTTCCTCCTCTTGGTCTTCTTGGACTATTGACCTTACTTCTTTGGGCTCTTCAACTCTTTGAATTGTTGTAGGGTTCTCATGATATCTTTTCAACTTATCCCATAATTCATATGCGTTTTGGTATTCCCCTACATCACTCAAAATTTTATTAGGCAAAACATTTTTCAAAGTACTAATTACCTTCTCATTGGCCCGAAATTGTTCTTGTTGCTCCTTGTCCCAATATTTAGGACGAAGCCTCTTCCCATGCTTGTCTTTTGGAACTTTGAAGGGATCTTCAAGCGTAATTCTACATTCCCATTCCATCGCGAACCACATCTCCATTCTCGCTTTCCAATAGCCGAAATCCTCATGGTCGTAGGCCGGTGGAGTGTAGATGTCGTCGCCAAATTTTTCTTCCATTCTTTTTTTCCCTCTAGCGTGTGCTCCTTCGACGGTTAGTCCATCAAGAGCGGTCCTTCGCTCTGATACCAACTGATAGATCGACAGACGTGCTAGAGGGGGGGTGAATAGCACTTTTTCGTTGATGTCTCTTCACCTACGTTGTTAGTTGCGCAGCGGAAATACAAATAAAATAAACTAACAATAAAAAACAATGCTAACAACCTGATTTACTTGGTATCCACCCCGGACGGGTGACTAATCCAAGAATCCGTCGGTGGATCAACCCCCGGATAACCTCCGGCTAGATCTGTCGCTCCTTGTGGGTGGAGAAATTTCACCACAATCACTTTAACAAGATCTGGGTACAAAAGACTACTAACTCACTTTATCCAAGCGAGTTTTGTCAAGAGTCTCAGCCCAAACCGAGTTCTCTTTAAATAGAACTCGGGCTGAAAACCCTCGCTGGCAGTCGACTGCTCCCAGGGCAGTCGACTGCCCGACTCAGAATTCGACCGTTAACACTCCAACGTTCGAATTCTGCCAGCTCACCAGCCGCTACCAGTCGACTGCTCCCAGGGCAGTCGACTGGTCCCTTACTAGTCCTAGGTTTACACTCCCCGAGTACATTTCACTCCGCACTCGACCCCTAGGACTTCCGGAGTACAATCACACAGCACTCGTACCCTCACGACTCGACTGACTCCTCCTCCGCAGCCTCGACTGTTGACTTCGCGCCCTCTTCATCTTCGGCTCCCGTCCCTCGGATGCACGCAAGCCTCCAGCTTGCCTCCATGCCATCCTTCACGCATGCTTCGAAGTACGCGCCCATCAGCTCATCGTCCCTGCTCTCCAAGGTCCCTCGGATGCGCACACAAGCCTCCAGCTTGCCTCCATGCCACCCTTCACCGTACTGAGGCTGTCCAGTCAAGTCCACATGTGTAACCTGTACATCCTGCACACTCAACATACACATATAAGAACATAAGGGTAAACCTAACTTAAACCCTTTGCCCAAACATCAAAACACTTGGTCACTCCGGACCACAGATTGCCTCAACACTCGCTCCCTCTCTTCGTCTTCCTCCTGCCTCCCCTTAATGCCTTATTGCTCCTCCCCACAAACTTCTTCCACCCTTTCATCCTCTTTCACACCTCCTGATCCTTTTTCCCTCTTCACCCTCCTCTCCATTTCATTCTTCCTCTTCACCTGATCAGTCCTGATGGACAATGCTATCCGGACAGGACCTGCACTCCTACTCCTGCACCATGGCGCGTGTAGCTAATTCATTGCAGTGGAAAATGCACACCATTGATGTGATAAACAAATGCATACTCATAGAGATTTATCTTTGTTTAAGATGGATGCTGGTAAATAATGTGTGTATTATTTACAATAAGCATCAATAATTGAAGTTGGATATAAATAGTTGTGTAACTAGTTTTAGGCTATATGACTGTCTTTGCTGAGTTTCTAGATATAAATTAAATTATCCCATACAGAATATTTTTTATGAAAACAAATTTAATTGATGTATCTTGACTGTATCATATATTTACAATTTCGGTCATATCAGTAGCCATTATTTTCATCCATGCTTCATCTTTGTGTGCCACTGCATTTTTTATTTTATATTGAAAACCTCCTATGCATATTGTGTTTTATAAGGATATCCCAACCAGATACTGCAGGCAATCATTAGTAAATTTTTGCTTTTGTTAATTCCTCCTTTGCATGTCTGTTACAATGTGCTCTTTTAATTGCTTGTATTTCTTCTCTCGCAATTAATTCCATAAAGATTTACTGTGTGTAATGCCATAGTGCGTGCCCAACCATTCTCATTTATTCCAATATCTACTGTAGTCCCCCCTTGGGGAAAAAGGAATAATCTGCTATAGTTTTGTCTTTGTGGATTTTCTTTTCTTGTGCAACTTGTTTGGCCTTCGTTTACCCCTTGTGCCTAACATGTATTTCATTATTGTCCAGCGTGCCTTACATGTTTACTCTGAAGCAAAGCGTGTCCATTCTTTTAGGGATACTGTCTTATCTAAGCTCAGGTTAGTCCAACAAAATGATGGTTTATAGCTTCATCTGCTTTTGTTATTATATTTTCTCTGCCGTGCTTCATGAATTACTTAGAGACTCGTTTTCATTGTGGATTTATCTATAAAGTTTAGAAAGCTCTTTACTTCCTAATATTTACCCTTTTGGGGTAGAATTTCACTCTCTAAATGATCCTATAAAATCTATATTACCTTTCCAAGAGAATTATTTTAATACATGGCGTAGGTTCTCTTCAGCTTGTTTGATAGCCCAAATAAGTTGAACGCTTAATATAGTTTTCTGTGGTTGACCAATTTTTTCAGTGGCTAAGAGATGCTATATAGCAATCACCTTGTGCATGAGTTATTGTGATCTCCAAAGAGAAAACAAATAAAAATGGGAGATTCAGACAACATCGAGGATTGTGCAAAGATGTTATTATAGGTCTACTCATGAGATTCAATTTTAAACCGTTTTGATATGCAAATCTAGGCGAATATGGTCCGCTTGTCCATGAAGAACTTCACTTGGTAGTCAACAATTTGTATCTAAGCTGCTGGGTTCCTAAGTGCTGTATCTGAATTATAACAAATGCTGTACTCTTCATATCTAGGTCCTACTAATGGATCAAATTAGTTTATGATGTTCATCTATTTCATGGTGAACAAAACAAGGCTTTGGTGTTCGATCAAGTCATTCTATTTCTAACTATATCTTTCTGATTAAAATCTATTTAATGTCTCGTATCCTTTTGTCTGCTTTTCAGTGATGAAGACAAGCTTAAGAATTTGGGTGAATTAATGAATGACAGCCACTATAGCTGCAGTGTACTATACGAGTGCAGGTAGGACGTCTATTCTTAATTAACATGCTTCTGTTACCTTAATGCATCACTTATTCTCTCAAAGTCAATCCTGGTGGAGCTTGTCAATGAACACCATTTTAATGATCATTAGTTGCTACCTTGAACCGTATATGAGAACCATCAATACCTAGCTATTTGTTTTGATTGCACATTGTATACTAAAGAAGGAAAGATTGAGCATTCATTTCTAGGATCATTTTTAAATCGGAAACCATTTTATAAAGAGAAGACAGGCTCTGCCTATGTTATGGAATATCAGTTAATTCTTGGGTTCCATTAGTGTCTTTATCAATTTTTAGATTGATGTAAGGTTTGGTCACTTATTTCAGTGAAAAACTTATCGAATAAATATTGACTGAGTGATTTACTACAATCAGCTGTCCGGAGTTGGAAGAGCTTGTAAAGATTTGTCGAGAAAATGGAGCACTTGGTGCAAGGCTCACAGGTGCTGGATGGGGAGGCTGTGCAGTTGCTTTGGTGAAAGAAAGTATTGTTCCTCAATTCATTCAACAGCTGAAGGTGAGTAATAAGTGGAAACAGTTAAATGCTCAATTCATGCTCGCTAATAGAATAAATTGGCAATCATAATATTTTGTTCTACAATTTCGAAAAAAAAAATTCCTTCAAGGGTCGTGCTTGTTCTTATACCTGGGCTATCTTATCTAGTGCACGCTCATACCTTTTTCAAGCAAAATATATCCTTTGTCTTATTGAAGAACTCTCTTCTCCGATTATCATCAAAGAGTGAATATATTTGGGAAGGCCATCAATTCTGTCAACGATTTGCATACAATTTATCTATAAATTGTATTAATTATTAAATGCCACTTCTTTCTTACCGTCACTTCTTATCATATTTCAACCTGATTTAAGTTGGTTTCTAATACCTCTGAGTTCGTGGCATATTTTTATAATAAATACTGTTTATGTGCGTCATATGGTTATCTGATTATTACTATGTTGTAGGTTATATATATATATATATATATATTATATATATATATATAGGGTTGTTATTCTACTTATTTTATGATCTCACTGTGTGAGCACCAAGTATAATTTTTTTTTGTGAGCACGTGTATTTTTTCCCCTTTATTCTACTTACTTTATGGAGCTCACTTTGTGGAGCATCAGATGTATTTATTTATTTTTTTAGAGTTTAGGGTTTAGTCTTAGATTTGAGTTATAGTATTTAAGCTAAAGAAATTTTAAAAAAAATAAAAAACAATACTTGAGGGTCACAAGATGAACATCATCACGCAAGTAATAGAGAGAGAGAGAGAGAGAGAGAGAGAGAGAGAGAGGGGGCAAACGAGTTACTGCAGACTCGTCCGTGCCTATTGTGTTTCGGTTTTTTTTTTTGTTTATTTTTTTAAGCTCTTGGTTATGCCAATCTTATTTTACTTTTAGGATTTAAAGAAGCACAAAAAATTTTCAAATTGAAAAAAGATTTTAGATTTGCACGAGATGCATGTGGTAAAATCTTAAGGTAACAAAATCACACATACACCTCGCCACGGATGGTGTGCACACCCGCAACAGAAAAATTTTCTTTTTTTTTAATTTTTTGTTTAAGCTCTTGGTTGTGCAAATCAGGTTTTGCCTTTATGGTTTAATGGTTGCGCTATAATGTTAATTATAAAAAAAAAAATCAAACTGAAATATTGGTTGAGGTTTGTATGGAGCTGCGCGATAAGAATGTTGGGGGGGGGGGGATGTTTCTTTTCTATGAATCTTTTATTATTACTGCACAATGTGTACGTAGGCTATTTGTTTTCTGACGTTTTTTTTCCTGGAGCAGGGGTCATTTTACAAGGCGAGAGTTGAGAAAGGAATCATAACCAAGGATGATGTCGACCTTTATTTGTTCGCATCAAAGCCATCAAGCGGTGCAGCTATTTTCAAGTTCTAGGTTTTCTTCAGTTCTACTTTGCCAAGTAACTTAAGCTCCTTCCCTGCCCTTGCTAAGATCCAATTATCATTCGTTTTACAGAATCATGTTTCCCATCTTTTGCAATAACTGGAATTTCCAGCAAGAAATTCCAAGCTCTTCTTGGCTGAAAGACATCCCTAAAATGTAATAATGACTAAATTTCATCATATTTCAATCCCCAAACCTTCCTCTCATTTGGTTATTTGTCTATTTTTTTTCTGTGATGGAATAAAATATTTTTCATGATTATCTGTGTTTATTTTATTACGGGACAGATGATATTAAATTGTTTGAGATCAACCATATCATCTTTTATATCAGTTTGTCTCATGATTTTTTTGTTGTTGTTGATTGACATCGTCCAAGTGTTCATCCTTATGCAAATGTTATATCACGTTGTTAACCTTTGGTTAGTTGGTTGGATTATGTGTGGCAGTATCATCAACTGTTTGGTTTTTTTTCATACAAAGAACAAACTGCATCCAAAAAGCTGTATAACGTCTCTTTCAGTTTACACACCGTCTCAAAATGGAAGGAGAAGGTAACATTCCGTGGAGAGAAACAATACCACGGGACTTCTCTTCCTCCATCTCTCAGAGAAAAACATTGCTGTCCTCACGTGAGCGCAGAGTCATTTCATTATTCGTTTAAATTTCATTGAAATACTTCTCGTCGAGTCTGCTGCGCATTGCGCTTTTGACTTAACAAAAATGCTCAGCCAAGTTTGATTAAATCAAATTAATCGATTAAATACTTAAATTTAAAAATTTAATTTGATTATCTTATAATTTTTATTTTTTAAAAAATGATTATTTTAAATAATTTAGTTTGATTTTGATTTAAAATTTTTTTAATTCAATTACATAGAATAAATCAAAATTTAATATCACAATAATATTTATTTTGAAAATTAATATAAAAAACAGTTCCATAGTGATGATTAATACTGAACTTTTCAAATTAATCTTGATCAATTAAATTAAAAATTAAATTAATTGATAATTTATTTTTATTTATTTAATTGTTTATTAAAAATTTAGGTACGATTTCGATTTAATTTAATCGATTCCGTCGGGTTTTTAATTGATTGTCAAAACATCGATCATCTCTGCGGTGCACTTTCCAACTCCACCTCTCTCCTTCGTCTCTCTTCCTCCGGCTCCTCCTGCCCTCACGGGCTGGATCGGATGATAAGGCGCTGCTGTTTGAATCGGAGGTCTCAGGGTCGAGGGTCGCCAATTACACACGGGGATAAAATCCAGGTCTGCTGGCATTAAATTCCTCGACCCCAGGCGCCTCACCACACCAGTGATAATCGTGATTTACCTCCTCCGTGTTGGTCCTGGGGCGGGGGCGCTGGGCGAGCGTTTCGGTTTTTTTTTTTTTTTTTTGAATCTTCCTCCTGCTCCTCCTACCCTTTCCCGTCTCTCCTCCCCCGTCTTCCCTCCAGTCCAACTTTCACACAAGCTTCATGATCCTATCCGCTTCAGGAGGAGACAGTGAGAGCTCCTCATTGCTGTGCTCCTGCTACGCTCCCATCGCACTGCGCAACAACAGAAGCGGTGATGGGAGGGAGAGCCAGAAGGTCACCACCTCCCCTGTCAATGGCCATGGCATTTGTCCTGTCGGCCAACAACTGCCCACTCCCCCTCCTCTTCCTTCTCCTTTGAAGAGCAACCTCAAGAAGCCAATCAGGGTGGAAGAACAACAGCAGCAGCAGCAGCAGGATGTGATGGTGAGGAATGGGAGAAGAAGTTAGCTGGCCTGATGCCCATGGCTGAGACCTTGCTCATGTCCAAGTGTTCCATTCAAGGTCGGCTCTTTTGTTTAAGAACATTTCAATATGCGGATCTGATTTTTGTTTTGCAATTCGTAGTGAGTTGGAGGAAGGGGAATTTGCAGTGGCAGGGAAATTCTGCATTTGCAGCATTCAGTGATGGGGGTTGTTTGCTCAGAATTATTCTTCTAAAAACTTTTGCCTTTTTTTTTTGAAGCAAATGTTTCAGTTTTTCTTCAGTCTTCTTAATATTTTTTTGAAGTAGATGTTATTAACGATTCTTCGCTAATCCTTTTCCTTCACACCTGTTGTCAAAAGAGCGACCACAAATAGAACCGCTCTTCAAGATTCCACGGGTCAAATCCTCAAGCCTTCTTGATGTTTCGATGGTCCCCTACCTTCTTAATAGAGGAAGATGAGTGGGCAAATAACGCCCAATCGATGAATAATGTGTGCAGTATTACAGTACACATTCAATATCTACCACTCGTCTAAATCAATCTTATTAGACCATGTAAAAATATTTAATTCATATTTTAGAGAAAATGATTCATCTCATAGCAAACACACTGAGCAATTATGTTAAGAAAATTATTACACTTAACCGCTCTATCAAATGTATCAAATACATCAATAACTTGTTTTTATCTCATATTAAATTATTTACATCAATATAAACATCTCTAATTCCTCATAATAACAATTATGTCGAGAGTGTAGGATTGTGTCGGCCAGCTAAAGGAAGTGAATAGTCCTGAAAAATAAATATGAATCTTTCACTTCTTAACAAAGATAAAGTTAGTTAAGCAAATAAGAAAGACATAAATAAGATTAACAACTAAAAATAAAGAGAATAATTATTTTAATCAGATGATTTAATCAAACACTTGAAAGCTAATCTCCAAATAACTCTTACAACTCAGAAATATTTAGGAAAGTATTGTAGTTGTTGTACAGAATGATGATGAAAAACTTAAGTTAAAGGGTTTTATAGAGTCTAAAAATTATGGACGTGTTGACTAACATATATGGAAAGTATGTGATCAGTCTGATGATTGTTTTTCTGTTGAACTATTTAAGTTTATGATAAGATAAGTTCGCTTAAGTCTGTACTGGCACGAATTGGTGAAATCTCTAGCGAAGCTAAAAAACTGGTGATGAAGGTTAGGAGGGAAGTTAGGTGAATAAAGTCCGTATGAGTAGCTGCCAACTAATGAGTTACTGGTCAGACACGGAGCTCTTTCTCGGACAGAATGAGTCAGAGAAGCTAAGCCTACTTGACTAGTGAATCGGACTGGATCTCTAACGATAGGAGTGGCACGAATTTTGTATCGATCTGGTGACGATCCAAAACGAAGAGAAAAAAATTTTGTTAGTTGATCGTCTGGGAACGATAAGAGAACAGAAGGATTGGGTCGACGTGGTGAACGATCAGAGAGAAGTCGTAAGTTGCAAAATGAGATCATGATCGGATCCTGATCGTCAGAGGTGGCCTGATCGTCACTATACCGATCAGGCACAGCCTGATCGGTCAGGTGACCATCAGGCCAGGAATTGCAGGGAGTTGGAGGAAACTCAGCAAGCTGTGGATCGGTCACTGTGACGATCCACAATCCTGATCGTCAGTGTGACGATCAGGAGTCACTTACCTGATCGATTAGGTCTTCATGATCGGTCGATAACGATCAATGTCTGATAACTTTAATTCAAATCCGTTGTCAGACTTCTGATTTCACTCTGATCACTATTGTTTTCTCTGCCACCTTACTGATTCATGTTTGATTTGTTGTGCTAAGCATCTGTTAAGTGTGCAAGTAATGCAGGGATGACTCAAATGAAGAAGGAGGGTCAACTGGAGACTTTCGCTTCGTCAGGTTTGTCTGTTTTCCCTTCGCAAGTTTCAACGGCTTCTGGCGCAGGCTGGCAACGGCTGGCGAAGCTGACGACTGACCTGAGGCTCGGCTGAAGAGGGTTCAGTAGAGTCCAGAAGAGGTCAGTGGGTTGGTGGCTGAGGTTGTTGCAGACGCTCCTGTGAGTGCAGACGCGTTGGTGAGCTGCAGAGACGCGCCTGTTGGTGACATGCTGATGAGCAGAGATTAAAAGAAGAGCGTTAAAGAAGGAGAGGATATCTCTTGAAGCAACTCTTCGAACACTGGAAAACTCTGATCATTTTGAATCTTCTGCAAACTTGAGTACTTGGAAGAAAAACTGATTAGCAGAAAAAGCTCTGAAGTTTTAGTGATTTTTTTTTTTTTGTCTGTAAGTTCCATTTAATTTATTTGGAGATCAGATGTCTACAAGAAAGTCATTATCCGACCGTTGTAAATCGCTCTGGCTGTTTTTTTAAGTTTCTGTCTTTTTGTGTTTCCTTCCGCTGCTAACCCTGATCGCAGAAAGATCAAAGAAGCGAGAAATTTGAGTGTCTGGCTATTCACTCCCCCCCTCTAGCAATCCAAGTACCAACAAGTACAACACGGGAGTCTGATTCGGGTCAACGTTTATCCATGTCGCAATGGTCGTAAAACGGCTAGTTGGCTTCTCAAGCGCCCGAGTGCAACATGGGCGCCTATATAGTCGGGCACCCGAGTCCACTCGGGCGCCTGTTTGGCCGGGTGCCCGTGTTGACTCGGGCTCTTGGTTCACCTAATTTTGGTCAACCTTCGGTTGCTAGTCTTCTAGAACTCTGGGTGATTTTTAATCATTCGAAGTTGAGCTCACCCGAACCCAACTTCCGACCATTCCCTCGGGCGGGCTTTCTTCCCGACTTCTCATCACTCGGATGTCGCGCATGCTTTTCTCATCTACCGATGTACTCTTTCACAAACTTTGTGTCCCTTGGATGTACCGGCCCGTCAGCTCCCTTCCCGTGTCATCCTTCTCGACTGCTGTGTCTTTTGCTCGACTTCCTATATTCCTAAGTTCCTGCACACTTAGACACAGGATCAAACCAACATGATTTAACTTGATTTGGTTAACCACATCAAAATTTCAGGGTATTATAATCTCCCTCTTTTTGATTTACATTAACCCAAGTTAAGTTAGTAAAACACAAATAGTAAAAAAACAAGTAATAAAATTTTACAATAAAGTAAGCATAACCCTTTGCAATAAAAATTAAATCAATCAAAACCTCCCACTTAACTAAATTTTCATTTCCCTCTCTTTGATCACATAAAAAAATAGTTAAGGGAAAAAGCTTTAAGCAAAAAAAAAAACTTTAAAACATCTTGCAAAATTTTTTTAAATAATTTTAGCTAAAAGATAGTTTATTTTTAAAAATAAAAAAAATCTTTTCTTATTCAAAAATCTTTTGTAATTTTTTTAAGTTTTAAAAATACAATCAAGTGCCATCGAAAGATTAATTTTGTCAAAAATTAATTTTAAGGAATTTTAAAGTTAAAATTCATTTTGGATATAAAAATCATAGAAAATTATTTTTTATCTAAAATTTCTAAATCACTTTTTGATAATATCTCATAATTCTAGATCTGGTCATATAAAAATTTTCAAGGCCAAATATATTTTCGTTGAGTGTGGAAAAATAGTTCATCAATAATGTATGAATTTTGAAAAATAAATTCTTAAACATATATTTGATTTTGAAAAATCTTGATAATTTTTTATAAGAGTCAAGATCTAACGGTTAGTTTTCAAAAAATTTGGTTTCCAAAAATTGACTTCAAAGTATTTTTAAAATTAAAAGTTTGACTTTTGAAAATAAATCGTAAAAATTTATTTAACAAGCGAAAAAATCCTAAATTTTTTTATGGATATATATGAATGAAGTCTATCAAAAAAAATTTAAAAAAAATTTCTCGATTTTTTTTTCAAAATGACACAAAATATTAATTTCTAGACACTGTAGCAATTTAACATAAATTTAGGAACTCAAAATAAATTTCTACCTATAGGGTTATTCAAAAACTTTAGTGGAATGTAATTTCTATGTACTTTTGCAATTTAACCCTTGTAATTTCTCAAATACCAGTTATGCCCTCTATAATATGAGTTTTGAGAAAAGTTTGAACTTTGACATGTGTAATCATTTTCTAGTTTGGCTATTCGTGCTTTTAATTCTTATTCTCAATTTTTAATTTGTCATAAGTTCTAGTGGACATATAGAGGCTAAATTTCTTTTTGCTTCTAAGTACTAAAATCTTAATTTACATAAGAATTTCATCATAGCTTTAATACCAAAGTATAGTTGATCAGGTGGGAGTGAGCATACCTCATTTAGCAAGTCGTGTTCGAAGCTGGATGCTTCCCCTTCATTGTTGCTTTCTCCTGACAAAGCTTCCCTTTCATCGACGCTTTCCTCTTGATGACTTGCCATTAGTGCTAGTCTGGCGTACTCCTCGAGATCAGACTCTTCTGATGATGACTCGTCCCGGATTGCTTTCAGGTTTTGTGTTTGGATTTCTTTTTCTCTTTATTCTTTAACTTTGGGTAGTTGCTCTTTATGTGCCCTTCTTCATCACAATTATAACAGCAAACTTTCTTTTCCTTTGAGAATGTTTTTTGCCCAGCTGCGTCTTATTTAATTTATTAGATATAAAATATTTACCTAACTTCCTTACCATTTAGGTTGTTTCTTCTTCGTCAGCTGAAGATACCTCCTCGGGTTAGGAACTTCCTTGTGGCTTGGGCAATGTTGTCTATCTTTTCCTTCTTGATTCTACACATCTAGATTCGTGAAGCTCAAAAGTAGAGAATAAATTTTCTAGAGTACATATCTCGAGGTTCTTAGAGATGAAATAGGAGTTGACTATCGACATCTATTCTGGAGTTCTCGAAAAAGCGTTCAAGGCATACCTTAACAAATCTCGGTTTATTATCGATTCTCCAAGATTCGTGATCCCGATGATCAACTCCTTGATTCTTGCATTCAATTGAACCACTGTTTCTCCTTCTTCCATCTGGAGGTTAGTTAGCTAGTTCCGGAACAGATCTCTTCTTGCTACTTTGGCTTCCAAGATCCCCTCGTGCAATTCCAGAAATTTCTCCCATAACTCTTTTGCTGATTCGTAGTTGCTAACTTGGTTGGCTTCTTGTGTTGGTAGGACGGTTATCAAATAAAATTTTGCTTTTCTATTAGCCATGGAGTCGACTTGCTCCTTCTTCATCTAGAGATATTCTTCTTTGTCCTTGTCATTGTCATCCATAGGAGCTACAAAACTGTTTTTCATAATTAAAAGTAAATCAAATTCAATTTTAAAGAAAACTTCCATTCGTTGTTTCCGCATTGCGAACTCCCCCTCAGCGTCAAATTTGATTCTGTCGGCTTGTGAAAAGGGGACCACCTGGCAATGACTCGCTCGGGTGTTGACTGCTAGGTCGCCGACCGGACGCTTGGGGAGAGCGCCGACGGGGTGACGTAAGCCCTCCGACCGGGTCGCTAGCTGTAGGTTGACTTCTAAATCTCCCCCGGGCGCTCAGATGAACCACCAACGAAGATTCCCTCGGGGAGGACACAGAGACCAGCCGAGTGGAGCTCTGATGGAGGGACTCTGACCACTCTCTAGGAACTCCGATGAGTAGCGAATGATGGAACTGTAGATAGATCCCTTGCCTTTCCCCTAAGGGGCCTTTATATAGGCCAGATAGCAGACAAGGACTAGTCCCCCACCTGCTGAGGAATCTGCTATGTATCTTGTAGCAGACCATTGCTGGTCGACAAAAGGGCGGCCAAGTCTGTCATAGTACCGCTTAACATTCTGACCTAACGGTACAACCACCCACCTTTCATAACTGCCTGTCAATTCAGTGGGCCCGCACCGCCTTACTGTCCTCTAGTGTTGATCTAGTTGTACGACCGCCCACCTTCCATAATTGCCTGTCAATTCATGGGTTCGTGGCGCCCCGCTATCTGGTAGCGAGATCTACCAGGTCCTTTGTTCTTCAAGAGGAACTCGGTGATATCCCTCACGACTCACGCGAGTGCCCCCTAATCTGACCAGATGCTTAGACTCAGCCAACCGGACGCTAGGGACCGATCAGCTGACCACTAATGGCTTGCCCAACCGACAGATACCAGCCCGACCGGTTGGCCGGTAACGGCGCCACTCTCGCGTCCTTCCCTAAACCCTACCACTCGGACCTGAACCTAGCCCGGCTGTCCCCTGCCCAAGGTTCTAGACCGGTCGTTTGACATAACGGCCCACTGACCGACCATTGTCTCAAATCGCCCGACTGACCCCTCACGGTTCGGTCAGCCGCTATTGACTTAGCCATTGGTCGGCTGCTCTGTCTGGTGGGTTCTGCGGGAGTTAGGTCTCCTTATGAGTCCTATCCGGGCAGGCTCACATCCCGTCGATTACCCCGGATCGGAAGTGTTGATAGAATCATTGGTTCTATGTAGAAAGTATTTAGTTGACATGGACGTTGAAATGAACTTCTACTCTGCTGGCTAATGTTCTCTTATATATTGCCAATTAACAATTTAGAATATCTTTGGTAGAGTGGAACAGAATAATGATTCATGGTGTATGTCAGTAGGTCTGATTCATTTAATTTTTTTTAATTTCAATTTGATCTGCTTGGTTCATGTACTGAGCTCAGCTCGATGTCTCTTGCCTTCATCATTAGGGCGCCCTTTTTCTTTTTTATCATTTTTTATGTTTCTTAAAAAGATAATCCCATGCACGAAATTTCCACTTATACAAATTCTGAAGAAGGATTATGTTATATTAGATGTATCGCACTCGATTTTACTTTGAATTTTATAAAAAATTATTTTCATAATTTAAATTCGTGATTTTACGATCACGTGGTAATAATTTTATCGCTGCGTTAACATTATCTTTTCTTTTTTTTCGTACTTCCCTATTTTTTGTAATCCTTCCTGATATCTAACCGATTATTCCCATAGAGAACCAATTTGACCAAGTTTGACTCCGGTGGACATGAAATTGGACTCTATTTAATGCACCATAAATAATTGAAGCGATGTTGTGGTCCCCGCGGTCATGGCATAGGTCATAGGTCATAGGTGTCGGGCGCTGATGCTCGTAGGTGTCCAACGTGGGCGCGTTTCCTGCTCTGCTTTACTTCTTCGGCAGTTGGCCGGAAGTGTTTATGTATCGGGCACTGCCTCGTCTCTCATCTCTGCTCGCCTGGCCGTGAACCCTAACCTCGATGGCGGTGAAATCCCTTCTTCAGGTGCAATTTGCCGATTTGTCCCCCAAGATGGCATTTTTCTGAGGTAAAGCCCTCACAGTTTGGTCCATTCCTTGTGTTCCTGTTATGTACTCTGCTGGATCGAGGCATTCTGAGGTTTTACTATTATCCCTTGTTTTTAAATAAAAAAACTTCATTCTAATTTATGGATTGGTATGGATCCATTTGATTTGACTTGTTTCTTTCTTATTGTTTGGAATTGGATTCGGTTTCTGGAATCGATTATGATCTCTGGAATTTTGGATGTTGAGAGGAGCTTTGGCACATTTTCCCTCTTTTGTTTGGCGAAAAGAAGTGGCTTGAACCTCTAATTGTTTCAAAATTGCAACATTTTTTTCTCTCGAGCAAATGGTTCAATAGAAAATTTCTCCGACTCTGAGGCGTTAGTGTAATGGAATCTATTCCATCTGACTTTTTTTAAGCTATTCATTGGTAAATCCTATGATTTATGTCTTCGAATCGTTTATTTATCCATACTTCCATAATACAGCTTGAGATCGTTTATTTATAAAAGTGATTTTGGTGCGGATTTAAAAATTGTGACTGTGAGCTTGCTAGAAAGAATTTACATTTTTTTGCGTACAAAAATACGATTATGAAATCAATATCTGAAATCAAATGCATGCCTTCTCTTCTAAGTCTCCGTTGAAAGATGAAAAGCTAGATAATTGAAAATTGAAGTTCATCAGTAGATAGAATCGGACGACACTTGAATTCATTCTAGTTCTATCGCTTTCACATCGGTAGGCACAATAGCACTCAACGTGCCTTCCGCCAATAATTTTCTAAACTGGTGGGGACTAAAAACTAAGCACTCTTATTTTGTTTCACATCAACCAGCTTTTTTCAACCTGAAAAACTGGATTACATTTAGTATTGAAGTCCCACCAAAAGACCAACGTCATCTCCTACCTGTCTGTCCTTGACCAACAAGTTGCAGTTGCAATCCATGTGGGTTACTGATCTGTCAGTGGGGGTCCCTTTACCTTATAGCTTGTGCAAACCTATTTCTAATTATTTTGGAGTAGATTGGATGGTCTACTCATTGATTCTTGCTCCCTTATCTTTGCCAACCTTTTTGCTAACTTTTGGTGCAACTTGCCAAAGCATGTTCTCGCAATTTAACGTCACCAACTTACCATCGGTGAAGGAATGATACAGGATGGGTTTCTACGTTGTAACCACAAGCACATCCATTTCCTATTTTGCAGAATCATGTAGTTATAAATCAATTAAAGGTCGTGTTTTATGCATTTTTTTTCAGATGGAAGCTGAGTTCTGCACATGTCATACACCTTGTCCATCCCAGGAAGAAAGTGGAGAAGAACTCTCAGTGCTTCCTAGACACACTAAAGTCATCATCACTGGTAACAATAGGACAAAGTCAGTTTTGGTTGGGCTGCAAGGAGTTGTCAAGAAGGCTGTTGGATTTGGTGGTTGGCATTGGCTGGTAGCTTCCTTGTTTATTTTTTAACACAGTAGATTCTGCCAGTGTATGTATGTCGATTTATTGTGTATTTTAACAAAATCTGACAATTCATATTTTAGGTTGAAAATCTGAAATATTCATACTTTTCTTTGACGGCATGTAGAATCTTCAGTGTGTCTTATAAAATTGCTAATGATTGTTGTTATCATTCTTTTATATTGCTCTTATAATTAGTCATTTTGTCTTATCAGGTACATGATTTATAGAAACTGGACACTGCAGATTACATGGATTAATTTATATCAATCTTTCTAAAGTATATGGTTTGTAGATTTATGAACTCGGACAAAAGATAATTGGATTTACAAACAGGTTCTGAAGAATGGGGTGGAAGTAAAGCTTCAAAGAAATGCTTTGAGTGTTTTAGAAACACCAATTGGAGACGAGGATGAAGATGAAATAGCCTGCACAAGTGTCTACAGCACCTCAGATCTGGGGGCTAAAGAGATTGATTGCAGTATTTTTCTTTTACTTTTTTCCAACTATTCCAGATAAATATCGAAATCAGATTCCTCATATTTCACTCATTTCAGCTCAATATGTTCATGAACCATGTTTTGTTCACAGCTAGCTCAGAATTCTACAGGTCAAGAAAGCTAGGGGTTCAACATACCAGATCATCCATATCTTGTGGCGAATTTAATGGTTGGAGTTGCTACAATGACACTCAATCCCATGGATATAAGACTCGAACAGTACGTTACACTTTCTTGTATGCTGTGTTCTCGTAAGGCAACGTTATAAACACAAAGTTCTCTCACTGGACAAGTTCCTTTTTTTATACAGTATGCATTCGAACTTGGGAATATCATCGACAGTTTTATTTTTGTTTTAGACTCAAATGCTTCTTGAAACTAGCTTGTAGATTCGCATTATTGTATTTGAAACTCATGCTTACGCTTGTTGATTATTGACAGAGAGTAAATTTGTCAAGACTCGGGACAACTACCCTGTGGAGATACTGGAGGCACTTCGATCTGGTAACTTTTTATTAGAATTTCCTACTCAGAGCTTCAGACTCACATGAAAAACATGAACACAGTTCAAAATATTGCAGGTGAGTGTCAACCCGAACCCAACGAAGGAACAAATGGTTCATGGAGTGCAGTGTCATTTCCTATCTCAGGTACTCATCAGTCTGTCCTAGTGCGATCGACCTGCTCCTGCTCTTTGGCTTGCCTTCAATTTTGACGTTTCTAAAATTTTATCCATTGGATTTTACATAACTACCCATTTGCAAGAAGCAATTGGATGAGATGCAGGTGATCGAGAGCTTCATTCATGCAGCAAAGAGATTGAAGTCTGAGGACTCTCCACTCCTAAAAATAGAGTGATTGCAAATCAATGCGGTCCTCAGTCAATGCAAGAAAGAGTGAGGACTCGCTTCTCAGTCAATGCGCTTGCTCGATGCTGGTTGAGCGGAAGGTTTCGGAATCGAAGATATATTTATGCTAAATATAGCTAAGAAGATTGTTAATATTTGTGATGCAAAGTGTTCCCCAAGGTGGTTGAAAGGATTGGGGGCATTTGATTTGAAAGTTCTAAATGAAATGGCACTGAAAGTATGTATCGCTCACTATGCCAAAGTAGACTGGGAGTTTATTAGAAAAGCTCTTTAGCAATTTTCTACAACCAAATTAGTTAAAAATGATCAGATAATATCTTGACTTTTTTTTTTGTTAATTAACAAGACAGATTGTGTGGAAAAATTTGATTGAGTAATTAATTATATCAAATGGTTTAAATTAAATAAAAAAAGACTAAAGATGAATCATTTTATGATAATTAACTAAAGAGTATATTTAGTTGATCACCAACTCTCAGGGAGGAAGTGTTTTATGCATTTTTCTGAACAAATTTCACGTAATGACTCGAATTGTTGGATAATTGGTTCAATTATTACACTTTGGACCGCACGGTTTGATAGTGCCTACAACTCCGGCCCCTGGGTCAAACCCCTGACCCGGTCATTTTCTTTCCCATCCGTTTGCGACTTAGGGTTTACGGTTCCCAAGTTGGCTGTCGGAGATGATGTACGGCGACCCACCGCAGAATCCGGAGTTCCCCCGAGTGCCGCCTCCGCCTTCGCGGCAGCCGTCAGCTTCTTCCACCAATCTGGTGCCGGAATTCCCTCGGACACCGGCGCCTTACGAAGGTAGTCTTGTTAGAATTCTAGTTCGGAGCCTTTAATCGTTGCCGTCTCTTCATTTTTTTATGTTGCCTCTTGGGCAGTGCGGCTGGGAGGTGTCGATGGAGACCGTCAATGTTTAGTGTTTTGTTAGGCTATCCTTGCCTCAACCAAATACATAAATAGCGTTCTTTTGTCATCTGAGATGTCATGTCGTTCATGGCTAGGTGTTAAGACTGCGAGGGTGAGGAGGTTCAGGGAGGAAATGCGAGAAGGTACTACTCCCTGCTGTTCCTCCGTAGGGGCACCACCATGATAAGGATTGCCATGACATAGTTACTGTTGGATCTCTATCTACACTCTGCCGGAGGTATAGTACTTACTTATCTGTCAATATGACTTGAGATGATTATCTCAAGCAGTTGGTCTAGCAAGTTGATCACCAACTTCGTCTGAGTTCTTTTGGGACGCCGCTGGTGGTTGCATGAGTCGAGTCATCAAGTGCTCCGAGTCAATGAATCGGATGCTCGAGCTTGCTTCAACGAAGCTGATGTCAAAGGCTTGAGACGGATGTCGAACAAACCCGAGCCTTAGTCTGAGCGAATTGCGTTGCCCAAGGAACAAAGATATCAAGTCCGCGAGGCAGTCTCTTTAAAATAGATTCGTCCCCTTTGGTGGTATTAAGAGGTCATGCTTGAACGCATGTTTCCCAAGCTAAAACAGTGAGACCACGAACACAACCTAGCATAGGTTGTCATGGCGAACTGAGCGTATACCTGAACGTTATCGCTGGTGTTTTCTAGTGAAAAATACACGACCAAACAATAAAGGAATAAAAAGGGGATTAAAAGAGAAGAGATCTCTTCTCATCTTATTTTTCTCTCTTGCTTTCTTATGTACGAAGAAGAAATGCTTGCTCGAGTTTTTGTCTCTGTTCCTTTGCTCATGATCAAAGCTCATACATTTATAGAAGTGCCTTGAGTAACATACAGGTATGCAACGACATGTGGCAGACTCTTGCAAGGCATATGGCAGGCTCTTGTTAAATCATGTGGCAAGCTCTTGCAAAGGCAAGAGGCAATGAGCAAAGCATGTGTCATCCTCATGCAAAGACAAGTGACACTTGAGCATGCATCGACATGTGGCGTGTCATGTGGCATGCTCTTGGTTATGCCACGCGGGCTTAGCATGCAAAAGAGACTCGTGACAACTTTCGACTGATTCACATTGACACACTATGCCCCGACCGTTGCGTGCAGTAGCGTTCTCATAAGAATCCTTGGGTTGGTGCAATCCGGGTCTTGGATTCACACCCCTCCTGCACTCCGATGTGGGACTAATAGCCCACAAGTTTGCATTCACATTTCATGGGAAGTAATGATAAGGTAATTAAATCCACAAAAGCTATGTTGAACTCAAGATTTGATATGAAAGGCATGAGCTTAGCTGATGTGATTCTAGGAGTTAAAATTTTAGAACAGCAGAAGGACTTGGTCTTAATCAATCCCATTATGTGGACAAAGTTCTTAAGAAATTCAACAACGATGATACTACGTTGGCATTGACTCCGATAGATATGAGTCAACATCTATTGAAAAATAGTATCTCTCAGATGGAGTACTTCAGGGTGATTGAAAGTCTGATATACTTAATGGGTTATACATGACGAGACTTAGCCTACACAATAAGCAAACCGAGTAGATACATTGGTTATTACGGTGTTGACCACTAGAAAGAGATAACAAGAGTACTAAGGTACTTGTGGTATACTCGTGATTATGAACTGCACTACACGAGATATCCTGTTGTGATCGAAAGATACAGCGATGTGAATTGGATATCACCCTAAAGGACTCTAAGTCCACAAGTGGATATGTATTCACTTTGGGAAGTGCATGCATTTCATATAATTCTTCTAAGCAAACCATAATAACCAGATACATGGAGTGAATGTTTGTAGTTCTTGACAAATGTGGAGAAGATGTTGAATGATTATAACAATTCTTAGAAGATGTTCCTAGATAACCAAAACTTGTGTTGACAATTTGTATACATTATGATAGTATTGATCGGGCACAAAGCCATCTGTATAATAAAGTCTCAACATATATGTTGCAGGCACAATACTATTAAAGAACTACTCTCAACGGGAGTTATCATTATTGACTATGTGCAATCAAAGAATAATCTAATGGATCCACTAACCAAAGGGTTAAATAGAGAGTTAGTTGTAAGTTCATCGCAAGTGATGGATTGATATTAGTGCCGATGCCGATTGTAGGTGCAAAGAATTGATAACCTAATTGCATTGAAAGACAATCACTATGAGGGAACAACTCGATGAATCAGTGACTAGATGAAGGGTAAACATTTTTGCTTTTAATGATCGTAGTGGAGTAATATGGAATACTCTCGAAGGATCACCTATGTGAGAAATAAGTGTGATCGCTTCGAAGAGAATTGGAAATACAATTCTTAGTGTTTCTCACAGAACCATGCGTGTTCATGGCCAAGAACGAACACACTCATGAGACTTGATCTATTAGGGAGAGTCCTGGGTGAGATTTGTCCATGCCCATGACAAGTGACACTTGAGCATGCATCGACATGTGGCGCGCCATGTGTCATGCTCATGGCTAAGCCACGTGGGCTTAGCATGCAAAAGAGACTAGTGGCAACTTCTGACTGCACATGGGCACACTGTGCCCCCGACCGTGGTCCGTTGCGTGCAGAAGCGTTCACATAATGACCCTTGGGTTGGTGCAATCCGGACCTTTGATTCGCACCCCCTCTTGCACTCAATACCAGCCTTCATGCCACGCTTCCGATGTGGGACTAATAACCCACAAGTTGTGTTTCCATTCATATTTTTCCAACAATCTCCTATGTGAATGGAAACAAGGTATGTGATAGCCTTTAGTAGTTGAGTCATGCATAGGATAGGTAGGTGTTACCTTTTGAACCTTCCCTTGTGAAAATCTGTTTGCTCACTGGTTGAGCAATAGACGCGATGTCTTTGAACACTCAAAATTATAAATTAGAAGGGAAGGTGTAAACAGTTAATTTCATGCATTTCCCATATGGTTCTTCTGTTCTGTTTTGTTTGGTGAATGGGACCTTGAACCTTTTTATTTTGTAATCTAAGAAAAATCTGTAGTACAACGCTTTCATGGAATTCATTCCGATGATTCTTGCTACTATGTATCTGATGACAGTCCCAAAGTGGGTCTTTTTTGCATATATATATTTACTGATAACATGATTTTATATGATCTTTATTTTGTTCGATTATTCTGGACGTTCATTGCTTGGAGTATTAGTCTTCAAGTTGGTGTTTTTGAATCTTGATCAACTTGGTCTTTTAGAGTGACATATATGGACTATGGGTTTAGGCCATTAGTGTTGGAGTATATTAGTCTTCAAATTTGTTGTTTTTGAATCTTGATCTACTTTGTTCTCATACAATGACAATGGCATGGACTAGGTCTAAATCTTTGTTTATTTTGCAGCATATGGAGACAGTTTTGCGGCTAGAAGAATGCGAAAAGTTGTCCAAAGGCGAGCTGTGGACTATACTAGCACTGTTGTCCGATATGTGCAGGTTACTTTTTATATTTATTGTTGATAAGTAGCTTTGTATCCTGCTTTATTGTTGGGAATTGTTGGTTGCACCATATCCTACTTGTTGGTTGAAATGCTATGAGAATGTTGGCAGAGTTGTTTAAACAGTCATGAAATTATGTCTTTAACTTGGTAAATTTTGCTCTTATCTTGTTGTATTGCCTATTTTTTTGTTTGTCTAGGGCATTCCATTCTCAAGTGTGTGAATTTGTCAATTGTTTGTTCTGACCATGCTGTATTTATTGCCTATTTTTCTGTTTATATAGGATATTTCATTTCTTGAGTATGTGAATTTGTGTATTCTTTTCTTTTTCTCGAACAACTACAAGACGATATGACCTTTCTGATCTCTTAGCCTTGTCAAGTAGTTCTTGACTTCTTGTTATCTGAGTCCTACTCTTCATCTTCCTTCTTTAGATGTTAGGATGCATGGTGGAAGAGGTAGGGGTTTTCATGGATTTGATTATCTAACTTTTTTTTGTTGCTGTTCTACATCAGATGTTTTTTAAAATTGTTTAGAGATTCTTTCTAATGTTTTTATGTCAATGTTTGCAGGTTCGCATGTGGCAGCAGGATGTCAAAGACAGACCCATTTTGCAACCTACACCAGCTGCTGTCTTGGATGTTAGTAATTTGATTCTCCAATATTTTTGAATACTATGTTCTGCAATTTGTTTAAGAACTAAGCATCCATTTAGAACTATCTTGGACACATTTTTTTGTTGACTTCTCTTTGTTACTTAAATCTATTATTTTTTGCCACTATGGGTTGGTCTGTTTTCTGTAAATTATTGTGTCTCTGTTAAACATTTTTCAAGGAAAACTTTTACAAGATAGTTAAATATTTTCCCTTATTTGGCTTGGTACAAGAAAAATATCTTCCATTCCTCTTCTGATCTTCTCCTTTCCTAAGTTGGTCGCAGATCTGGCAGTAGCTTGCCCAGATCATGACCAACAACTTTCTTCTTGAGCTTGACACAGATCTGCTGTGGCCAGCAATTCCTTTTGCTAGGGCGACAGTAGGAGGCGGATGATAGGCGGTGGTCTTGGTGAGGAGGTAATGATTTCAGTGAATGATGGCGGCTTGGTCTTGGATGTTCTCAGTTGGCAACAATTGGAATGTGGGCAGCACAACGACAAATTTGGTGTGACCAACAGCTTCTTCAGCCAGCCAATGAGCGACGATCTTGGCGGGCGACATCAGTTCGGTCTCAATGTGTGACTTCAGCTTGTTTCTTGGTAGATGATGGTGAATGTGGAGGGTTATTGTTTGTGTTTGGGAGTTACCGATGGCATGGGAAAAGATCTTCTGCTTGATTTAGGTAGAAGTTGTTTCCCTTCAAATGGTCAAATTTTATATTTAGAAAAAAAATCCCTGACTATGATTTTCCTCAAAGGGAAACATTGGAAAATCCAGAAAACATTTTCTGCTAAAGAAATGGATATGTAAAATATAGAAAAAAAATTCTCTAGGATAATTCTTTGTTCTCGATTGTGCTCCTTTACCTGGTTATATAATAAGCCAACTTTCTTTAGTGCTTCCCTGATTGCTTTAGCTTACAACCTAGTAGTGAAATAGATGCATTTGTTGTGGAATTATGAACTTCCTTTAATGAAAAATATCCAACTTTAATAGGTTATAGTTTTTAGATGTCTCATCACATTTTTTACACTCTAATGATACAATTGCTGGCACAATGCAAATGTTTTCAAAACACGATTAGAACTTGTTGAAACTTATGAATTCTCAACTTTCAAAAGTGTCCATGCAATATGCAATTGGGACACAACATAATTCATGTATGCAGGTCTTACTAAAGAGATCAAAGTATTATTACTACAACAACAACAACCAAGCCTTATCCCACTAGTTGGGGTTGGCTAAAGAGATCAAAGTATTATTTTTGTAAAAATAATTCATATCGCTGTTACTTGTCAATGACTTAATCAATATAAACCATTCATAAAAAGGAGCCTACATCTATCATAAGAGATAACAATTTGCAATTAAGACCCAAAACTAACTAACAAATAAGTGTATTGTTTCTACCCAATAAACTTCAAAAATTAATTGTGTATGAGACATTAATCTTCTTTAGGAAGAGCGTTATTTGACAAGTATTTCATTAGATTCCTAGCATTTTTAATTTGCTACTGATGGCAAGGAAACAGGAAGATTAGTAGTCAGGAATGTGACCTTCTCTCTTATCAATGCTATATGAGGTGAGGGAATAGGTTATATCAAGAGTTTGTTCATTGGGATCTTCATGGTTTTTTGCTGCAGGAGGTGATTAGTTTTTGGTGGAGGTGATTAGTTTTTGGTTGGGAGTTCAACAGGTAATAGGTGGCTCAAACTCAATTGGCTTTTTCAGGAGCAATTGGTAATTAAAGCAATATACAATTTGCATATTAGGTGCCTACTTAATCTCTCTTCCATTGAGTGCATGTTTGTCTAACTGCATGATGGAATTCAATGACTTATGTAGACATATTGGCTGACCAAAATGATTAATTAAACAGTGGTAGAAATATCATCGACTGAAATACTGTTACTTCTCAAGTCTTTCTGAAAGATTCAGCAAATATTTTTGTTATTGAAATTGTTTATTTGTGCAGATCCTACCAACAGTTGCATATGCAGACAACCCTTCCATAAGTTATGCTGCCAAGTTTGTTCATGCCTCAACAAACAAAAATAGGTGTTCCATTAATAAAGTCCTAGTAAGTTGCAAGAATTTCTATTTCTTCTGAGGTTGTCCAGAAATACAAAAATGAGGATTTGGTTTTGATCTTGAAACTTTTGTCTTGCCTTTTTTTTCTTTCTCATATTGTAGTTTTTTGCTTATTACTATTGCTAAAATTTCTGTGCTGTTCTTTATTTTTGTTTAAAAGATGTTCCGCAATGTCCCTTCTTCAATTACACCATGTAGATAACATAAGATTCTGTTTACATCATGAACATAACTTAATACAGCAAGAACATTCTGCATAATATAATGCCCCACCTCCAATGAAGATTTCCTGATTCAATGATTTTTGGTCTCCCACCCTCACCACCACACCCACCCACCCGTCCGTCCTCCCACTCAGGATCTACAATGAGATAACAGTAGCACTAAACAACCAACTTGCATCTAGTGATGATGACCATTTGTAATCAAAGCGCGCTTGTCATTGAGTGGCCCAATCTGTCACTAAAAGAGCTGTCACCAATGGATTAGTGAGTTAAAATCTCTCTAGACAACCTTAGCAAGGTAGAGAACTTTAAATTGAACCACAATTGAGTCCTATTACTCCAAAATCAACCCCTAGAGACCCTGGTTCAACCACAAAATCATCGATTTAACTCTAGTTAATTTCGTTGTGGTTAATTACTACTAGCTAATCCTGGATTAAAATTTGGGATTTAGCACTTGTTCCTTCTTTATGTTTCAGTATTTTTCCTTGACATATATCACCGGTTGATTTTAATGCCTTTATCTTCTATCTTGAAGTGGGCTCCTACAGGCCGACGTCTCATTACTGGATCACAGAGCGGTGAATTTACTTTATGGAATGGTCAATCCTTCAATTTTGAAATGATTCTTCAGGTGCCATTTGTGCGATTAGTTTTGAAATTCATAATGGATTTGTTTCTGATGTATATTTTTATTCTCTAGGCTCATGACAATGCAATCAGGTCAATGATTTGGAGTCACAATGACAATTGGATGGTTACTGGAGATGATGGTGGTGCGATCAAGTATGGCATTGCTACCTTACAAATTTATTATAGTTATTTACTTTTTCATACTCTCTACTTTGTATGTTTACCTCTGGAAAAAAAAACTTAGGTACTGGCAGAGTAACATGAATAATGTGAAGGTCAACAAAACGGCACATAAAGAATCAGTGCGAGACTTGAGGTATGTTATGTTTTTGAATGTACATAAATTCATGTTTGGCTCAGATGGTATTTATCTCGCTTGATTTGATGTGTGTTCAACAGTTTTTGTCGAACAGATTTGAAATTCTGTTCTTGTTCTGACGATACAACTGTTAAGGTTTGGGACTTTGCAAGATGCCAGGAAGAGAGATCATTAACTGGTAATGTTTCTAATTTATTACCAGCTTACTCCACTTCTTGTTAAATGCTTCTTGTTAAGCATTTAATAGCTCAAGCTTGGTAAATGCAGACAACTGTAACAAGATGTGGTTCGATATAGATGCTCAGCATGTTTACATTTTAGACCTTCTACTATTCTAGAATACCTTGTTTCTGTTGTGTTGTTTGGCGGTCCTCCATAATCCATCATTTTCGTCTCACTTCCACTTCTCCATAATACTCACTTCTTTATTTTCATCGTGCTTCGACTTCTTGTTTACATGGGACGAAGTAAAGCAATGGTTGGTGGACTGTTTTTTTATTTCTGTACATTTTGTGTCCAAGTGAATGAAGATGCTGAACGTATACAAAGCTTGCTGCTATATGTGTTACATTTATGTCTTTCCATTGGACTGAAATTATTGCGAGCTTTCACTAATTTTCTGTACGCAACTTGTTTTACTATAACCTTGAGCCTCAAAACATCTGAGGAAGGATTCAGTCAAAAACTAGGAAAATCTTTTTGATGGTTGACAGCCTAAGAGTTTGACAATGTCACTGCGCAAATCTTGACCCTGTGACAACTACCTCTAATATTCTAGCCAAGCTCTCTCGTGTAAACCTTCTTTTTGTTAAGGTGAGAAATTTTTCCTCGTTGTACACTTCTACTACACTCAAATCCCTGCCCTTTTCTCTGATTCATTGAGATGGAAATATGATGCAGGTTTGTGCTAATTATGGCCTTTAGAACTCCTATTTGACTAGTCGCAATGTTGTTGCTATAAAATAATTAACTTGTAAATGCATTGGTTGGGATTAGGAGAACTGCAGAACTGCCGTTAGGAGAGGCAGGAGCCCTCAGAAATCTTCAGCTGAATGAGGATCCTGCAGGACCCCTGGTTTATCTAAATAAATTGCCCTATGTTGGGCTGACAAGAGAAAGTGAGGCCATGCATAAATAGTTTGGGAATTTACCAAAGGTCTCACGCAAATTTGATAAATTCTCAAATCATGCACCATACTTTGAGAATGACCAAAGGGCACATTGATTTGTGTGGCCTTTCCATTCTACCCCTCCTTCCAACCGCAGGTTTCAATTCCTACTTCCAAAGCATCCGAGCCACATTTAAAAGGTTAAATATAAAAATTGTTTCTGTCATTTTGATGCATGCAACTTCTCTCTCTCTCTCTCCACTCATAGAAAACAAATCTCTCTCTTCCTTCCTCTCACCTGTGAATTTATACAATGATTTTTTAAAAAAATTTAACTACTAAAATCAGAACCAAGATTGGACATCAAATTTACCTTCTCCAAACTCTACTCTTTGATGTGGTTGCAAATTTGTAGAAATCCAAATAGTCTAGGTCCATTACTCGTTTTCGAACAAACGATCTAGAGAGTTTTGATTGCACTCATTCCAAATCTTGTGAATTTTTGAAGTGTCTATGTGTCCATGTGTGCCCTCCTTTACTGTTTTTGGACTTCCCTAGTAGTGCCAAAGAGAAAAAAGTCTTTAGCTAGAATGCTTTGGCCTAATACCGGAGCATCTCTGGGAGCCCGAAATAAGTAATGGAGGGCACCTTTAGACTCGTTGCGACCTTAGAAACCCACATGATCTGAAATGAGTGCAATCTAAGCTCTCTAGGTCGATCAATCGATTTTGATCGAAGAGCGAAATCCACTGATGAACTTAGGCTATTTGGATGTCTGCAAAATTGCACCCATCCGGTAGGATTGAGTGAAAGGAAGGTAGATATGGTATCAAACTTGGGTTCTGATCAAGGGATCAAGGAACACTGTAGGCCTAGCGTGGGGAGACTAGACCCAACTTGATCCTGGTTTGCTCCTAGTGACCAAGACCACGTTGGGCCTGATCAGACCAGTACCAGGTTGGGCTTGTTCTACCCACACCAGATCCACAGGAGAGACCAAGACCACGTTGGGCCTGGTCTCCCCACACAAGGCCCGCAGTGTTCTTTGATTAGAACCAAAATTTGACACCATATCTACCTTCCTCCCATTCAACCCTATTGGATGAGTGCAACTTTGCAGAAATCTAAATAGGCTAAGTCCATGAGTGGGTTTATGTCAAAATCCACTGATCGATCTAGAGAGCTCAGATTGCATCCATTTCAAGTCTTGTTGGCTTCTGAGATTGCAAAGAATTCAAATGTGCCCTCTATTACTTATTTTGGGCTCTCCAGAGAAGCTTCAGTATAATGCTAACTTTTAGCTAGAACGCTTGGGCCTGGTCTCTGGAGACCAAGCCCAAGCGCTTCAGGAGATCAAACCCAAGCGTTATAGATGAAGGCTTTTTCTTCTTGGCACTCAAAAATAGTAAAGGAGGGCACATTTGGACTCCTAGGCATTCAGAAAGTCACAGGACGTGGAATGGGTGCAATTGAAATTTTCTAGGTTGATCAGTGAGTTTTGATTGAAATCCACTGATAGACCTAAATTATTTGGATTTCTGTGAATTTACAATCACATGAAAGAGTAGAGTTTGGAGAAGATAGATTTGATGCCAAATCTTGATATTGATTTTAGTAGTTAAATTAAAAAAATAAATTCGAGTTGTATAAATCGAGAGGAAGGGAGAGAGATTTGCTCTTCACGAGTGGAGAGAAAGGGAGGGAGAGAGATATTGAGGTTGCATACATCCAAACCACCCAAATTATTTTAAATTTAAATGTTTCAAATGTGGCTCGGATGCATTGGAAACCGTGTGTGGAAACCTAGTGTTGGCGGGAGGGGCGGAACGGGAAGACCATCCAAATTAGTGCATCCTTTTGTCATTCTCAAAGTATGCTATGTGATTTGGGGATTTTCCAATCTGCATGTGCCATTTGATAAATTCCGTAAATAGTTGGGACCGTAATGATGGTTGCATTTATTGGTTTACATAATTACCAAATCATTAAGTAGTAGGTAATGGTCCCTATGTTATTATGTGGTATACTGAAGAATGCCAATATTTTGAAGTTTTTCGCTCCTGTTAATTTGTTGATATTCAAATAAAATGTTATGCACAAGTTATAATCACTACTCTCTTCAAAATAACCTTGGGTTTCTTTCTCCATGCTTTGAACTCAGGCAGGCCATGGTTGGGATGTCAAGAGTGTTGACTGGCACCCAACCAAATCATTACTTGTGTCAGGTTTGTATATTTTCTATATTTTTATGTTTCGATCGGTTTTGCTATTTTTTCTGAAATTTCTGTGTTAATGTTTTTTTTTTTGGCTGCTTGTGCCAGGGGGAAAGGACAATCTTATAAAATTATGGGATGCTAAAACAGGGAAAGAGCTCTGTTCATTGTATGTGTAGTTCCATTTTGTTATCTTTACAACTACGTAGGTTGTTTAGGTTTAAGTCATGATTCGATCTGCAGCCACGGCCATAAGAATACTGTGCTTTGTGTTAAATGGAACCAAAATGGTAACTGGGTGCTGACTGCTTCGAAGGATCAGATCATTAAGGTAGGCATAGTTCGCTCTAGTTGACTATATTTTTAGAGAAAATCTTTCAACTTGTGTCAATCACCTATTTTCATTTTTTTTATCTGCACAAGAAGAGTTGGTTTCTTTTATGTTGCAGTCCAAATTTAATATTATGTATTTTATCTAGCTATAAATCTGGATAAAAGTATGGTATATTATAACTCAAAAATGGTTCGTCAATATTGAGGATATACAATTTTCTTTTGGTTTAAGACAGATAATTCACCTTTTTTTTTGGCAATGCTTAGATGGCAAACTTTATTGATTTGTTTAGGGTGAAGACAAACTATAATTTTCTTTGCAGTGTTTTGTATGTTATTTGTTTGGGAGATATAGGGATATAGGCTTTTATACTTGTTTGGTCAAAACACTTATCTGGATTTGAATCCATGCTAGAACACTCCATAGCTAATAGTTTTTCAGTGAATCATATTTATTTAAAAACCATTTCATTCATAAAAATTATTGTAATTACGTTAGAGGTTTTAGACCCCTTGAACCAACTGTTCATGCTGGATACTGATCAGCTATCACTACCCCACACATCGTGTGCACTTTACTTTAGGTCAGCAATGAAGTAGAAGGGAAAGAATGAAAACAAAGGAAGGACTTACCGGAGGTTCCTTGGTTGTCTGATGGCAATGATAGGGATGGAGTGGAGATTCCAGGAGGGAGTGAAGATTAGGATGAACTTAACAACAAATTATTAAGGAAATTAGCACCATTGTAATACAATGCACAGAAGATCTCATATTCATATTTGCTTATAATGCAAGACACAGTGCTGACTACTAATTTAGTTCTTTTAGAAAAAATAAGTGAAGCTCACCTTACCTTCTTTCTATATTTTGAAGCTCGCATTCATTTATTTTATTCCAGATGTTGATTTTACAGATTATTTATTTCTTACTATTTCACTTTTCTAGAGTTTTGTTTTTTTTTAATATTAATGTTTGGAATGCTCTTTGTTGATTTCAGCTTTATGATATTAGATCCATGAAAGAGCTTGAGTCGTTTCGTGGGCATTCCAAGGATGTGACTGGTTGGTATTATTTTTTCACTTATAGGCATTTATGATTAATGTTTTTTCTTATGGTTTTGAAGTTAGCATTTATATTTCACACTACTTGTTTTCTCTTTGCATTGAAAATATTATGTTTTTTTAATCTCTGTGTTTTTTATATTTTCTTTTCTAACTTTCATATTGTATTAAGGCTGTTAAATAAAGTCTGCCCATCTCAGTCTAAAATGGTCAAACCACATTACCATGTGATTTTATTTTAGTTGGGTGTTTAAATTACATGCTATTAATTTTAATGATTTTTATGGTTTTCAAGGTGCTATAAGGTCTTGAAGATTTCTAAATCCCAAATGTTGTCAGATCAACCTATAATATTTCTCGACTGACATTTTTTTTTTCAGAACACAATGCACAAAGAACCTCTATACATTCTTTTATTCCTTGTACTTTGATAATGTGCGATGGCTAGTGCCAATTTCTAAGATTATTTTGATATACAATCTGTCAATTGGAATTATGAGACATGAATTTCTTCTTTGATCAAACATGGAGGGGGCAAGCCTTAATACAATGGTAACATGTTCCTTGTTTCTTGAGTTACCAGGGATTGATGCATACCTTGACTCTTTCTGATCTTTGTGGGAGCCTCATGTAGATCCTTTTTTTGGTCCATAGTTTTGGAAAGTTAACCATCCAAATCTGCCAATTGGATTAGGATTGCCGCATTTGATATGATTTAATCTGAAATTTAGGGAAAACTCACATAAGATTAAGTGATTATTAGAGAGACATTGACACTGTCAAAATCTGTAAATAGAAGCAGGAATCAGCAAAAATTGGGAGAAATTAGTAGAGATTGTGGTTAAGGTGAGAAGCAATGAAGGTGAGGAGAAGAAATCACGAGATGTAGAAGACCTATACGAGAAGTGGTGGGCTTACGAGGGTCAGGCTGGGGAGGAGCTTAGACACTACATGTATATGGTTGAGTAGGGGCATAGAGAAAGATGTGCATGATAAAGGCTTAACTAGTGATGTGTGGATGGGGTCATAGTTGTTAAAAGCGAGCGAAGCACAGCGAGGCGCAAGCCTTGCGCTGACCTCGGAAGCACACGAGGTCTTTGAAGCGTGTGCTTCACTACGCTTCGTGCAAAAGCACAAGCATTTGCTTTTGCACGAAGCATAGATTTTTTTTTTGTTTAAAGCCCTAAACTATGGACGAGGTCTCTGAGTGTTTTATTTTTCCACTTAGATGGCTAGATCACTCTTTTTTATTATTAGCTTAGATGGCTAGATCATTCTTTAACCTATACAATTTTGATCATGAGATATTGTTGACATCATCATTCAATAATTTTAGTCACATGATTTCTAACATAGTATTTTCTGTGGAAATATTGTTTTGCTAGCTTTGGCTTGGCATCCATTTCATGAAGAGTACTTCACCAGTGGGAGTTTTGATGGCTCAATTTTTCATTGGCTTGTTGGGTAAATTCATTATTAAGCAAACCATCATTCTCTAGTAAATTTGTTTGTTTTTCTGATTGTTCTGCATTTTCGCTTATTTGTTCGTTCCTTTTTTATTTTCATGAATAATTAATTATTAAAGTGTTTTTAGCATGTTAATTAAATGCTTATTATGGTCATCTGTTTTGGCACTGCCAATGTAGTACTTGTTTTATTTGTTCTTCCACTCCATTCTCATGTCACTCAAACTGTTTGACATAATGCATTCTATGAAAAAGACTTTCTTCATATTGTTAACTGTGTTTCTTTGGGAAATTTCATCATCACATAATGCCCATCCAAAGCTATTTGCTCTATACTATTACTCCCTTGCATTTGTTAACTGTCTTGCTGAAACTGAAATTGAGTGGAAATAGTTTTTTGCATGCTGGTCATTGCATTTGTTCCTCATAACCTTTTCTTTGAATTTTAATTAATCTAATCATTCTCATACTTTTGCACATATATTATGTATATGCATTGGATCTTTAAATAATTAATTATTGGATGATCCGTATCTGTTTATTACCTTGACATCTGTGGTTTATACCAAGCTATTCTTTGGATGACTATCAACCAGGCAATACCCCCCCCCCCCCCCCCCCCCCCAATGTTATGTAGGTGTTTATGTTAATTTACATAGTATACATTTATGGTTTGGTTCAACAATGGATTAGTCAATTGGAATATATTTGGTTCATTACATATTGGTAAATTTTTGTTTTTCTATTGGTATGCTATCTAGTTCATTACACATTGTTCAGGTTTGGTGCTATATGGTTCTTGAATATTCTCTTTTGTTCTCTGCATGGCATTGGGTGCGTACGTCTTGGTAGATGACCACTTGAGCCTAGATTGTTATTGCAGCAGTGTTGGAGCACGGCTTCAAATCATGCATAATTCAAGTGTCCTTTCTTGCTCTAAATCTTGACAACTACAATTGCTCTGCTACACAGGCATGAAACTCCCCAGATTGAAATTCCTGGTGCCCATGATAACAGTGTCTGGGATCTTGCTTGGCATCCAATTGGATATCTACTTTGCAGGTTTGTTTAAATGTTTATGTCCTTGAACGAAAGTTTGTTAATGTGTTTAAATGTATAATCTAGTAGTTTTTTTCCTGTATAACATAGATGTTCCAGTTTCCTATCATTCTAGTTTCTTCATACATAATTCCTAATTTTGTGCTCTCTAGGTACAAGGCAATAGGATATTATGCTTGATACTGCATCTCTTTATCAGTGACTGCAATCATTTATTAAATCATGTTTGCTATGTCCATGTGACTTCATTTTATTCCTGTGACGCATACAAGTCCAAACTATCATACCAGTGGTTTTTGGTCTTATCTTATGGTTTATGTGCTATTGACTCTTGGGTCATTGCATTTTTTAAATATTTAAAATATTATTTCAATAAGTTTTTATCAGATTAATAATAAATATTTTGATTAGTATTGTAGATAAGTTGTTAAATAGTATTCAAAAAGAATCTTTTATTATTTGTTAATATTAATAAAATTTATGAAAACATATAGGTAATAATTTATTTTTTGAAATTTTATTTTGTGTTGCTAAAATATGAGTCCAAATATTAAAATGTTAAACATTATTTTGAATATTAAGTAAATGTGTTATCGGACTATAATATTTGATATTAATAAATATAATATTTAGTGATAGTATTTTACTAATTTTATCTAGTTCTTGCACTAAGTTTTGAAGTAATTTTGGAATGCACATTTCCAGCAACAATGAGTTTGGTAATGGAATGTTTTGGGAAAAATGACTTTAGAGACAAATTTAACAAATACTATATATTCACTCCCAAAAGACTTTGACATTGCAAAGGGCTTTGGGAAAGCATTCCCAATCCATCCTTAATTGTAGGACTTTCGAAAGATTAGTTATTGTTTTTTTCCTACAATACCTCATGTCTCATAGTCGATGTCAAATTTTACTCTCTTGTAAAATGACAAAAATCATAGTTTCCTTTTCCCGACATTTCTTCTACCTGACATGTTGGAACCTTTATCTTATTTTTTGCATACATCAATTTTATTAATCCTGATTAGCATAAATCTGAATCCTCATAATACCCACGACTAGCTGAATAGGTCAGGACAATTTTCTTGTGTTTTGTGCTTGACTGGTGATTATTACAACGGACTCATAATTAGTCTCATTACTTATTCCGCTCAAATTCAATCAGCCTCATAAATTCTAGTAAACAATTTCAGAAACTCTCATTCCTTTTCCTTGTGCTGTTCATTTATGCTCATTTGAATGGGTGAATTATATAGTTTAAGCAGGCTTTGACAGTCTTTCACTAATTTCAACTCTAATGACTGCAGTGGGAGCAATGACCATACAACCAAATTTTGGTGCAGAAATAGGCCTGGAGATCTTAGTCGAGATAAATACAGCCATGGTCCAACTGCTGGTTGGCTTACAGTCTTCGAGTTATTTTGTCAAGATTTTTCTCAACATTTTGTTTTGAAAATTTAATTTATTTGTCTTCACTTCATGTGTATTTGGACTTTATTGTTTGATTGATTTTCCAGGTTATGGTGATCAAAACTCTATGATATCTGGCCGGGCCGTTGGTGGTTTCCTGGCATCAGAACCACCCCCAACTCCTGGACCATTTGCTGTTGGGTTGTCAAGAAATGAAGGAACTATCCCTGGTATTGGGGCTGCCATGCCTTTATCTGTCCCATCAATTGATGGATCTGATCAAGGGGATCAGAGGCAGTCTTTTCCTGGTAGCATGCTTCCTGGGGCACCTCCTCTTCCACCTGGCCCTCATCCATCTCTTTTAGCATCTGGGCAGCAACAAATTTACCAGCAAACTCCCCCTCTTCACCAGCAGCATCAACCATTTTCACAGCAAATGCCATCTACAAACCTGCCTCAATTGCAGCCTCCATCACATGTACCACAACTTCCTCATCTACCTCCTCCACGACCACCTCCACTTAATCCTCTTAGTATATCTGGCTCAATTCCAGGATCCATGTCCATGCCTTCCTCTATGGTTCCATCTATGCCTCCTTTCCCAAATCATATGGTAATGATCTGAACTCTCTATTAATCAGTAGCATTTGCAGTTGAATATATATATATATAATCAGCCTTTTAAGTGTAGTTACATGAGGATTGGCTACCATGACTGAATATTTGTTTCTGGAGGGTGGCAAACTCCCTGTAGCCCAGTTAAGCCTTCCTAGAAAAAGTATACTGGTATAAGAACTTGGTGCTTACTATGTGCATATTAAGACTTACTATATCAATCTTCAGATAATTAAGAATCTTTGACATGGAGGTGAACTACTTGACCTCTGGTTGGCTGGGCTGACTAGGACTTGGGATTCCCCACGAGGCAATAGCAAATGATGGAGAATTTGGTTCTTCATAATTTAATTTGTATTAAAAAAACTTCTAATTCTGTATGTCACTAACTCGGAAGGTCATAGATCAGATTCCTTGCTTATTGATGCATCTTAATCTGATCTTTGTTTTCAAATTCAGCAGACGTCTGTGCTCAGCTTATCTGGTTTTGCATCTTGTGTATAGAAGAGTTTGCTGATTTCTTTTAATCTTTGCTGTGTACATTCATCGCATAAAATAATCCAGATATTAGATTTCTGTTTATTTCATGTACTCTGAAATATATTTACTGGATTTGCACAAAGACTGATCCTTTGTAAGTGTGATGTGAACGTATGAGCATTTGGGTCATGATTTTGGCATTTATTGATTAACTGTTCATTCTGGTTACTGGTGCTCTTTACATGTCATCCATAGAAAAAGTTATCAAAACAATTAGTTTGTCTGAAACTTTTATGTGATTTAACATCCATGTGAAAATACCTTTAAATGATTGTTGTTGGATCTGTTATGATGATACTCTTGAATTAGACAAAATCAATTCTCTTTCAGCTGATGCAAGGACTGCCTCCTCAGCTGCCACAAGGACATATGATGGGAATTAATCCGATGAACACAGGTTCTGTTTCCGCCAACAGTGTCCCTCCCGTAGGAGGCTTTGCCAATGCTTTGCAGACTGTTCACGGTGCATCAACAAGTGGGCTACAGAACTTCCCACTAGGCGGGTTCAACCTGCAACAGGGTGGGCAGATGGCGCCAATTCCAGGATTCCAGGTTTAACATCTAACTATGCGCTACATTTGTAAACGTATGCCATGTAAATAAACTTCATGCAAATTACTTCTGTTTATTGATCTTGCAGCCTGGGATGATGGATATTCGGGTTTCCGGTATGCCATTAGGAGGGAACACTGGAAATCCGCTTCCACGACAGCCACCTTTTCCTCATGGATCTCCACCCAAATAACTTGCTGTGTGTATTCCTTAGTATTCACATATAAGATTGAGTTGTAATCTTGGATATCTATCTAACAATCATCTTGGTTTTAAGCATTCTATGATAAATTCAGTTGTACAAGCATGCAAGAAAACCCTTAGTGTCGGCACGAACTCTGTAACTCGTTATCGAGAATTATCATCTTGTTCAAAACAATTTTCTAGTTCATTCTACTTCTTGAGATGCTCTAGGAATCGAAAACATGGTGTTCCTTTTGAGACATCCAGTCTTTGTTGTTTACTTTATTTAACTTTTTTTTTAAATTCTTTCAAATAATTGCCTTGCTGTTAGCTAATAGTTTCGATTGAATCCGAATAAGAAAAAATAAATACAATTCAACTCTGACCATTCCACTATTTTGTTTTTTTTTTAGAACTAATCGAATCCTTTGGTGGCTTGGAAGCCACTTGCCCGTGTTTGAAAATCTTTCATCTTATTGAACAAGGAACTTCATAACTAAATGATCAGCTTGGTATCAAAATACAACCACCTGCCTCGTCCTGAAACTTACTTTATTCTTCGACAAGGATTAATCATTATGCATGTGAAATAAAAAACAATGCTCTTGTGGTGAAAAGAATATGCAAAAAACCATTCGCGTGCCGTCTGCTGACTACACTGTTTAATCACGGAATCTTCAATAATTCTACAATTTCGTTTTGACTTTCACATCATAATTAAACTCTCGAGAACTCCAAGAACTTTATGTATTAAATAATAAAGTAGTGAAAAAGAGTTCTGATAAGTAGGAAAGTTTTGGCGCTCAAACACTCTTTTAGCACATGAATATCTTCATCTGATTGTGCTTGTGATCATATGAAACAGTAGGAAACTTTTGGTCGAATAGGATATTTG
The DNA here is from genome assembly GCA_024364735.1 of Boesenbergia rotunda. Classification (NCBI taxonomy): domain Eukaryota; kingdom Viridiplantae; phylum Streptophyta; class Magnoliopsida; order Zingiberales; family Zingiberaceae; genus Boesenbergia; species Boesenbergia rotunda. The sequence continues at coordinate 79,352 of JAGFNQ010005055.1, read as the reverse complement.
ATCAATTAATGAGATTGCAAGGTCTTATAAACAAATTGAATGTTCACTCGAACACAAATCATGTATCTCTTTTGTTTACAGATTAAAAAAGAAGTGATTGATTAAACTCAAAATGAGTGTATGCTTCAGTCAGAGCAAATAGATCATGGAAATTGGCATCTGAAATTTGTTCCTCGGGCTGAAGTCCTCCACAGATGCTAGAGTCTTGCAAGCCAAGAACGCCATCAGGCCGCGAAAGCTCGGGACTTAGGACTTGCGAGTTGGAGCTCGATTCTGTTGGAACAAGACTCATCACCCCACCCTCCAAATTCGAAGAGCCATTGTCGCCGAAAATTGGTATCCAATCTGCAAAAAGAAGTTTGGGGAGGGGAGGCTGTTGGTTGGATTCTGAAACTGGAATTGGGCTCTTGTTCTCATCGGATACTCGGTTTGACTTTCGGTTTTCGACCTTGGGGAGTTTCTTTCTGAGATAGGTGTTCCAGTGATTCTTCACTTCGTTGTCAGTTCTTCCTGGCAGATGCATTGCTATCTGAGACCACCTATGCCACAATTTTCAGAAAATTGCTTATACCAATATTCACTAATCACTAACAAAACAACAACAATCTTAATTTCTATTTCCTTTTGATTCTTAAAGAATTCTTACTTGTTGCCCATTACAGCATGGAGTTTCATAACAGTCGACTCTTCCTCGGCAGTGAAAGCACAACGTTTAAGACCTGGCCTTAGGTAATTCATCCACCTCAATCTGCAGCTCTTTCCATTTCTTTGCAGGCCTAGAAAGAAATTTAAAGTTGGAAAATCTCATTCAAGTTAAAGAACCTAAAAGAAGAGAAATTAAACATGGTATAGAAGACAAGTACCAGCTCTGAGGGCTACTGATGTCCAGCAGCCATGGCCATGCTTGAGGATGTAGTCCTTCAGCTTCTGGTCTTCATCAGGAGACCACAAGCCCTTCTTGTACGTCACCTTTGGCTTCTCACACATATTGCACCCCATCATAAGCCGATTAATTAACCAGCTCCTCTCTTAATCAGTGGCAATTCTCCAGAGAAGAAGAGCTACCACATTTAAAGGCAGTTGGTCAACGTCAGAAGATTGGCAAGAAAAATATTCTTCTATGTTTTCACTTTTTACTTCAATTGTATTGTAGGATAATAAAATAATTGGGTACCTAACAATTTGTTTTTATTAAATATAACAAAATGAAGTCATCATTTCATTTTGATTCCATTGTATAGGGCCTTATAAAGATCAACTCAGCTAGCAAACACTTACCTAGTTAAGTAATGAAAGTCATAATTTGTGTTATAATTACAATTTGTTAGAGAATTTAGTCTTCTCATCACTATATTTTGTGTTATATATATAGAAATGCTAATAATTAAGAAAAACGAGTGTTGTTGAATCTATCACGTCCTCATTCAATCAATCTATAAAGTGAAATCATTATGTTAGGTTAGAGTTCGCAAACATTGGATGACTATTTTGACAATTAATGTGTACTAAATGAAATATAAAGGATACACTACAATTTTTCATTTCAGATGAGAAAGACAAACTTATACGCCACTTCTAATTTATTTCTTATTTGACGACTATTCTAAGTTTTGTTCTAAATAATTAACTGATTATTTATTTTTAATCTTTTCATAATCATATAAATAAAAGTTAGGATAATTTTATTTTAGTCTTATATTATATATAATATGAAAAGCTCAAAGTAAACACCAACTCGAATGCTAAATTAAATTTGTATTTTTCTATTTTTTTTAAAAAAGAGAGAGAGAGAAAAGGTAAAAATCCCCCCCTCCCCTTTAATTTTAAATTGCACATACTTCGTCAAATTTTTTTATTAATAAAATTAATTATTTTTAATATTATATAAATATTAATTGTCTACACCTAGGCTTCATAGTCAAATAATATAATGTATTAAGCGGGTTGGTAGGAAGGATAACGATTGAAATTGACAACTAATTAGTTATAATTGCCATAGTTATATACATAATCCTTTTGTAAATAAAAAAATTAAACATAATTCACTGCTTAAAAACCAACGACTATCTATAGCTTTCATCTTATTTTATTTTCTAAAAATATTTATTCTTCCTTTATTTCAAGCCGTTCAATTAATTATACTGCTCTGACTTATCATCTAATCATATTAAAAAAAGATATCTATAGCTTTCATTTATTTTATTTTTAAAAATATTTATTTTTTTATTTGCGTTAATTAATTATATTTGACTTATCATAATTAAAATTCAAATGAGCATATTTTATTTTTCTAATCATTTTTATATTGTATAATTATAAAATGCCAAATTAATAATACTATATATTTATATTAATGCCAACACTATTGCCGCTGGTCAATGAAATAAATTATATATTAATGATAAAGTGGTCACTAACTACTGTTAGTATAACTAAACACTAATAATTAAAGAAAACCTATTAATTATTTTGTTCTAAAGGAATAAGTAAGCTTCAGTTTTCTTTTACATTGCAAGAGATTATTTTCATGTTTTGAATCGACTATAATACCAAAACTAGCTCTCCTTCTTTTAATTAAAAATATATATATTTCAATAACTAAAAAAATAAATGAACAGTCAACTTGAGTTTGTTAAATATTAAACTCTAGTTTTATTGTTATATATACATTTATACACCCTCGTGATAATTTTTTGTATTATCAAAATCTAATATTGTCTAATACGTTAATTAATAAATATATTATCACATGAGTTATTCTGACGATATGCATATATATTAATATACATATAATTTCTAATTCTATTATTTTTTACTTCATTTAAATCGATTGGATGTTTTAGTTAATGGCATGCGTTACTTGTTCTTATAGTTAATGATTAGATTATTATATCATATGACTAATTAGGTGGACTTGTAATTAGTTTAGCAATTACCGATTAGTTTAATTTTAAGCATGTGCTTCTGGTGATATTAATTAATTAGATAGCTGATTATGAGGTTTTTCTCTGATATCACTCTCATTTTTTTAAAAAAATAAACATTAAATAACTCCTATATTTTTTGAAATTTTGAATAATCTATATTGTTATGATTCTTACATTTTATTTTTAATATTTGTGTGAAGTAAAATATAAAGTTTCCACTAATTAGATATTTAGCTCCTAATTAATTTATGACGTGAGATTGATTGCATAAGAGAGTGTTGAATTGCCGTCGTATTAACTAAATATTAATCTTGCAAAAACTTTAATCTGTGAGAGTAAATTTAATTTAAATAGAGAAAATAGTGCACTAGTTAATAGTTAGCACTAGTAATAAGATTTGACTTTTTGTTAATAAATTGGCAAATGATAGTTTGCATTAAGAATTCAATAAAATCGTACTTGAAGTTGAATGTGTACATGCGATTGGGGAACAGTAATTGTCACATTTATTAATAATTTCACAAAACTTAAATTATAAGATAATTAAAAAATTACAAATTAAAAAAAATATGAAATATGTGACCATTTCGAATTTAGATTTTTTTATTGAAAAAATAAATACAAAAATTGACATATTTTTATTTTTTTCAAATGAGCATTTTTCTTCACCTAATTATGTAGACATTGTCGGTGCTTTGCCACCGCGTCATTAATCAGTCGGTGTCGTAATTAAACATACTTGATTAAGGTTAATGCCATGCATGTTAAACATTGGAAGGAAGAATCTTTAATACATGTTCGAAGGATTTCCTGACATGGACTAATGATTAATATATGAGTATTATATTTGAAATCAGAGAATTAAAATCTAACAAGTTAATATGCTCGTCTTTTTCAAGTGCTAACTAGAATATTGAGTTAGTAATTTTTATGATTTATCTCTTTCATATTGATCCTGAAATAGATTGACTAAAGAATAAAGGTGAACAATAGTGTTTTGCCGCGTAGAAGGGATCTTCTTGTAAAATCAATAGAAAGACGTGCAAACTCCATACAGTGCTCCTTTAAAAAAAATAAAATAATTGCAATCTAATTATCATTATAATCGACAAGTTCTTAGACTTATCTATTTTAGATATGTGTCTTCTTTTTGGAATTAATATCTTAGTCTTTAAGTCTAATAGTTCTAAGTTTATCATGACATGATTTCTTAGGATTTTATATGCATTATCAACCCTATTTCATCATAATATTTGAACCAAAATTATGAATGAATAAATAAGAAAAATTATTCTTAGCATACATGGAAAAATTTAAATTTGAATTACATTTCAAATTAGGAGTTACCTCCCTTACCATTGTAGCTCCCTTTTGATGTGAGTTCTTTCTTCTCCCACTTTTCAAGTGCGTTAATTTCTTGAGTTCTCCACTCCTTGGGCACTTTGTGTGATAGTGTACTTTCTCCCACACGTGAAACATATGATTTTCATTCTTTTCATTTAGGTTTTTTTGTTTCTACAACTCATGTTAGAATTCAAAGGAATTGAAATGAGTTTAGGATTTACCTCTTTTTCTTACCCAATGGACACTTGTCCTTGTGTCTCTTTCGATTGCACCCAAAGTAAATTATATGGTCCTTTAATTTTGCTTTGGTGAAGGTGGAGGCTTCTTCTTGCTCCGATATTGGGGATGGTCTCTCCTCCTCTCAATTTTTGAAGTGAAGACTTCTTCTATTTCTTCCTCACTTGAGGATGTAGATTGCTTATCTTCAATTTCCAATTCACTTGAGGAGGTAGATGATAGATGATTCTTCATCTTCTTTCTTTTCCTCCTTAGATATTGAGCTCATCTCTTCATCCGATTGATTTTTCTCCTCCTCTTGGACCATTAAGCTCATCTCCTTGGGCTTTTCTTCTTCTTGTGCTTGTGTAGGATTTTCATGAAGAGCTGTCATCTTGCTCCGTAGCTCATGAGCATTTTTGTACTCACCTACACAGCTAATCACATCATTAGATAAAATACTAATTAATATTGAGATTACATTCTCATTTGCCTTTGATTGTGTTTGTTGCTCCTTGGTCCAATATCTTGGTTGGAGCTTCTTCCCGTGCTTGTCTCTTGGGGCTTCGAATGGTTCTTCGAGTGCGATCATTAAATCCAAATCTATATCGAACCAAGTCTTCACCCGCAACCTCCAATAATCAAAACTCTTGCGATCATATAAAGGTTGAATAGTGATGTCATCCCCCATTCTTTCTTCGACCGTCATTTTCCTCTAGCGCTTTGCACTCACGACGATTAGTCCGTAGATGAGCGACCTCGCTCTGATACCATTGTTAGAACCGATGGACCGCTAGAGGGGGTGAATAGCTGATCACCCATAATACGCTCATTCTTCCAAGGTTAGTAGTGTAGAGAAAATATAATTAAACTAAAGAAACAAGAGCTAACACAAAACCTTTAACGTGGTTCGGAGATGACGCTCCTACTCACGACAGTCCGTAAGGTGGAAGATTCCGATCCGTCGGTGGATGACACCTTGGAAAACCTCCGGCTAGCACGTGTCGCTCATTGTGGGTGGAGAAATCTCACCACAACTCGCACAAGTCCCCTGAGCACAAAGACTACTAGTTGGCCTTTAACCAAAGCCAATTTCGTCAACCCTAGCTAGCCAAACCGAGCTTTCTTAAATAGAGCTTGTGGCTAAACTAGCCGTTACCAGTCGACTGGTGCCAACACCAGTCGACTGCTCCAGCCGAATTCGAATGTTAAAGTCCAACGCTCGAATTTCAGCTGACACTAGTCGACTGCACAGAAGATCAGTCGACTGATCTTTCTGTGAGCTCTACCAATCGACTGCTCCTAGCAGTAGTCGATTGCCCAAATCATAAACCTAGGGTTTCCCTTCTCGAGTACACTTTACTCAACACTCAAACTCTCACTATTGGAGAAATCTATGGTCCAGAGTGACCATGTGTTTTGATGTTTGGCAAACGTTTAAGTTAGGTTACCTTATATTTGATATGTGTATTTGAGTGTGCAGGTTTGCAGAATACACATAGACTTAGCTGGACGACTTCGAGTCTGTGAAGGATTGCATGAGGAGATGAGCCATGAGCTTGTATGCATCCGAGGGACCGTAGACAAGGCAAGAACGATGAGCCGAGGGAAGCACACTTCGAGGCATACGCGAAGGATGTCATGAGGACGAGCCGCGGGTTTGTATGCATTTGAGGGACGAGAGTCAAAGTCGAAGAAGGCTTGAAAGCAACTGGTCGAAGCTGTAAAGGAAGAATCAACTGAGTTGTGAGGGTCCGAGTGCGAGTGAACTGTACTCGGGTAGGGAAACCTTAGGATTAGGATTTGACCAGTTGACTAGTATGGGGATCAGTCAACTGGTAGTTGGCACAGAAAGATCAATCGACTGATCTTCTGTGCAGTCGACTGGTGTCGACTGGGAATTCGAACGTTGGGCTCTAGCGTTCGGATTTGGTTGGAACCAATCGACTGGTGTTGGCACCAGTTGACTGGTAACGGCTAGTTCAGCCACAAGCTTTATTTAAGGGTGCTCGGTTTGACTGGCTAGAATTGAAGAAATTGGCTTCGATTAAAGGCCAATTAGTAGTATTTGTGCTCAGAGGTCTTGTGCGAGTTGTGGCGAGTTTTCTCCACTCACAAGGAGCTACACGAGCTAGCCGGAGGTCTTCTAGGGACTCATCCACCGACGGATCGGGATCGTCCACCTTACGGACTACCGTGGAGGAGGAGCTTTATCTCTGAACCATGTAAACGGTTTGTGTTAGCGTTTGTTTATTTGTGTTATTGGTATTTTCACTTGCGCACGCTAACATTGTAGGAAGAATCGATGCGAAACGTGGGTGACCGTCTATTCACCCCCTCTAGCCGGTCCGTCAATCTCAACAAGTGGTATCAGAGCCGAGATTGCTCGTCTACAGACAAATAGCCGGGAGAGTAAAACACTAGAGGAAAATGGTCATCAAAAAAGAATGGGGGACAACATCACTGTTCCACCTTCATACGATCGCGAAAGCTTCGACTATTGGAGGTTGAGGTGAAGACTTGGTTCGACATGGATTGAGATCTAATGATCGCACTCGAAGAACCATTCGAAGCCCCAAAGGATAAGCACAGGAAAAAGCTCCGACCACGCTATTGGACAAAGGAGCAACAATCACAATCAATGACAAATGAGAAGGTAATTTCAATTTTAATTAGTATTTTACCTAATGATGTGATGAGTGGTGTAGGAAAATATAAGAATTCTCATGAGCAATGGAGCAAAGTGATTGCTCTTCATCAAAAGCCTACACAAGAAGAAGAGTCCAAGGAGATGAACTTATTGGTCTAAGAAGAAGAAGAGGTAGACCAATCAGATGAGGAAAGAAGCTCAACATCCGAAGAGGAGGAGAAAGAAGAAGTGATATCCACCTCCTCAAGTGAATTGGGAATTGAGGATGAGCAATCCACATCCTCAATTATGGAAGAAATAGAAGAAGCTTCCACTTCAAAGATTGAGGGGGAAGAGAGACCATCCCCAATATCGAAACAAGAACAAGTCTCCACCTCCACCAAGGCAAAATTCAAATATTACATAATTTACTTTGAGTGTAATAAAAAGGGACACTACAAAGATAAGTGTCCATTGGGTAAGATAAAGTTGATAAACCTTACACCTAAGTCAATTCCTTAAAATTTTAACATGGATGATAAGGAAAAGGAATTAATCTCGCCCTAACATTTAATCTGTAGCTTTGTAGGTTTCATTGACGGGAGACTTTTTAACCCCTTCGATCTCCCTTTTTGAATTTTCTTAGAGATCTATCAATTTAATAAACCCAGAAGACAGCTCAGCTTCTTCTTTTTCCATGTTATAGTGACTCAGTCAATATTTAGTATAATTCATCGGTAGCTCATCCTTGTAGGGGTCTCGGATCAATCGCTTTTAGAATTTTAATTTTTAATACTAATTTAGTATATATAAATATAGAATCCATTCCAAGTCCGGTTCGATTGGTTAAAACGGAACCGTCTTCTGGTTAAGTAACACCAAATTCGTTTTCTATAAACCCTCGAACAACTCTAAACCCTAATAATGCTTCGTGACAACTCTTCCGTTTTCAAATTTTCGAAACTCCGGAGAATCGTTCTCCCTTCGGCGTGCAGCGCCGGACGGCAACTTCGGGTGGCTGCAGGAAGTACTCTCTTCTCCGTAGAGCTCTCCGGCGTCGGCGTGTTGTCATGCTGCTGCGCTTTCAGCTCTAATCCCGCTCCTTGTGTATGATCTCCACTTGACACTTATTAAGGAGCACAGATGCAGCCGGCTGTGAGACGACTCTCCTCTTATTCTCCAGCTTTGTCTTCCTCTTCCTCGGAAAGGGGTACCAAACTGTACCTCCGCTTCTTTCACCTGATGATTGATAGCCCAGTTTTGCTGAGCCAATTTGAAGGCACCTGTCCTGTACTAGCAACCTGAACATTAGGAACGAGATGTTTAGTTTTATGCTTTAGGTAGTTCTTGGAAAAGCAATGTGTAGTTCTTTCATTTAATGGACATGTCTTCCCTGTTTGTTCTGTCATCTTGGTTTTGTCGTCCAATGTCTATTACAATGCTCTGTTAGCCGTGGAATCTTTCCAGTTCTGCATTTCTATTGCATGAAAAAGGAAGCTAATTTAGATTTTCCTTGCAACTGGGAAAATTCTTTTAATCGAAGTCACTTTTGCTAAGTTATTTCACTTCCACATTAACGCACGGAAGCTTGTTGACTAGTACTTCAGTCTCTAAATAACTATAGATGTAGTCTTCTTCATATTCCTTTTGTTGCGTCATGTTCATTATTTATTCCAACGATGAAGTATGAACAAAAAATTGTATATTTCAAGGGGAAAAAAGAATTTTAGCTTTATATCCAGGTGGCAATTCCTTGTTTGTTGGTGAAAATGATTGTCTTTCTTAAATCATTGCAGTGTTTATTGGCTTACCTAGTGCATTACCTCAGACAAATTCCAGTAGCCAGGGGAAACCATTTGCTGCATCAATTCATTCTAGTTCGTGTAAACCACAAAAAGGAAAGAGGATATCTAAAGAAGAAAGGCGTGCTCTAGTGGAGTCTTTTGTTAACAAGTAAGATAACTATTTAAATGAGGTCTTATAATGTCCATTCTAGCTCCACATTCAATTTCATCAAGTGATAAATTCTCTTTCTAATCTTTTATAAAACTAAGTTGCATAGAACTGTTGGTTTGTGATTGTTATCTAAGAATCATCTAAATTTGTGTGTGGTACAACTAGATCATATTGCAGTCCACCAAACAATATAGAGAGAAGAATGTATAGGTTAAATCTAGACATCGCTTCTTTACTTATACCAATTGCTTCTCCTGAAGTCATCTTTTCTACCTATATGCCACTTTCCACAAACATTAATGTTTGTAAATTTACAGCTCTTGCAAACTTGCTAATTTACATTTAAGAACATTGATTGTCAACGTGTAAGTTTGTTATATTAATTATTAATATGACATTTGCTAATGTTACATCATGTTCTAGTAGCAACTTTGTGAAATAGCTGATGTCATCTTCATTTAATACTTGGTTGGTATGACAGGTATAGAGCCCAAAATGTTGGAAAATTTCCTTCTCTTACACAGGTCCATAAGGAGGTTGGTGGGTGTCATTACATAATAAGAGTGTTGGTTCAAGAATTAGAGCATAATGTGAAATTGGCCTCTTTCAACAAAGAGACTAGGGTATCAAGAAAAGTAGAAGATGGTGGTCAAATTTCATATGCAGAAATTTCCTCTGCAGTTGTCACAGATGAAAACTTGAAATTAAGTACCATGACTAAAGTAAGTTTTTATAAGGTATATTTTTTTTTCAAGCTAGAAAAATGGTATGTTACTTATAACAACTTGTGATGGTAGTCAACTTGTAGTTTTCGTGAGTTTGACATATTGGCTATGTTTTGACATCTAAGCAACATATTGGCTATGTTTTGACATCTAAGCAACGTTGTCGTATTAATTTTGTTTCATGTGTGTACACAGAGAGTGATCCAGCACAAGTTTTACCTCTTTTCTCCTTCATATGATTATTTTTGTGTTATTTGTTTTCTCCTTTGCTTTTTTAGAATTAAGGATTCTCTCAAAAGGTGATTGATATAATTTTCCTCACTAAGGATGATCGGTAATACCAATCTTTAAATTTGTAACTTTTGTAGTGTTTATCTTCGTTCTTGCATGGATCCGATTTTGGTTTCATGATTGTGCTTTTCACAAATCATGATTGTGATAATAGATAAATCTTAACCAGCACATGATATTGGTAAACTAGTAAATGAAAAGAATTTCTCTATTCTCCGTTTTATTTAGCGGAACCAATTCAGTACAAAGTGATTTTAACCATTTTAGAAACAGTTTTTGGGGAATCTAACCAAACAAAATTCTATTGAAGCAGCACTAAATCTCTCCAAAATACTGGTTAGCTTCGGATGGAACTGAGTAACTACAAATATATTATCCTTTTAGTTAATTATTATTAGTTTTTGATTAAAATAAAGATATAAAAATAATAAAGCTTTAATACTGATACATTGGTATTAAAATCTCTCTTTTTTGTTTGCTTCACAGTTAACTTACCAAAAAGGGAACCAAAATGAAATGTTGTTTCATGTTTTTTGAACCCAATCAACCTAAATTTTATTAGCAAAATTTTAAACTGAAATGAAAATTTTGGTCGATGCAGTTTAACTTTTTCACTTTAATTTTATATGCAAGAGTGGAGATCGCCAACTTAAGCATAAACTAATAGATGCACCAACTGACCTTGTTAGCATAGAGTTCAAAATGCACATTAGCATGAAGTTCTAACATGACTTCAGTTCACCGAGATAAGTATGCAGAAGAATTAGCAAGAATTGTACAAACTCGATTAAAAACTTAGGAACTGAAAGACTTACAGACTTGCGAGTAGACTATCTCTCAAAGTAGGACTTGTAGTGAACTTCACTTGATGTCCTGCAATGAGCTTATGAAGGGTTTATATAGGAAAGAAAAGCGGAATCGGGTGCTCATGGGGACCCATCGACGTTCCATCTTTCTTTTCTATCTTTTCCCTTTACAGCTAAGGACTGACTCATATCTACATATTGGACGGCTCCCCGAGGCTCAATCCAATCCTATCATATCTTACAGGAAGATTTATTCATACTCCTTTTTATGGTGGAGTCTCCATTATTGTCCGGAGGATATCTTGAACGTGGAGATATGCGTTCCACGTGTCTTTTCTTGCTTCTTTGATGGCTGGTAGTCTTTGGGACCAGTACGTGTCTTTTCCTTCGTAATGCTTTCTTCGCCGGAAATCGTACTCTTTGAGCTGGAGGATAAGCTCCAATTCCCTGATTGTCGATATGTTGTGCTGCCTGTCTTTCAATGCTCGCCATTGTTCTTCTTTTGTCATGATGTTCTTGGAGGAGAATTCTTGATCTGACGTCATTTGCAAGGAATTCATATTGAGCGAGGAGTGGATGAGCTTCACCAGGTAGGCTTGGGCCTTCTTGTTGGGCTGGGCTTGGAGCTGCTGGAGGGTTTCTTCCATCATGCTGAGAACTTTCTCCTCTTGAGTCCATGTTCCTGCAAGAAGACTACAGACAAGGCGGGATAATGCGTCAGCTAGCAGGTTATCTTTACCTTCTATATGCTGGAAGGTAACAGAAATGCCAAGTCCGGTAATATAATCCGTAAAGGCTATCCATCTAACTCTTGAAGGCTTATTCTGGGAGGATTTGTTGTAAAAGCTGATTATAGCTTGACAATCAGTTCTTATTATTATCTCTGATTTATCAAGATAATATATCTTGAAGCTGTTCATGCTGTTCATCACAGCATGGATCTCTGCGTCAATTGTGGACTTTGGTGGATTAAATTTTCCACTCCCATATGCACAATCTGTTCTGAAGACTTTGGGTCATACTTTTGGGGTTTCCATTTGCACATCCCCCCCCATCCTTCCATACACCCATCTGTCTCTAGAATTATGAAGCAGTTCTCAGGTGGAATTGCAAGATCTGGAAGCTTTGTGATGGTTTCTTTGACTTTTCTGATTAGAGCCCAATCCTGAGTGTTCATCTTTTTCTCACCCGTTGGGCTGGTCTTTGCATATAATGGGCCTAGCATTTTGCCCATATTTGGTATGTAGCTTCGAGCGTAATTAAGAAGGCCTAGCCAGGATCTGAGGCCTTTTGTTGTCGCTAACTCCTCTTCCTTAAAATCAGCTATTTTCCTGATAATGTGGGCCTGTAGCTTGATTTTACTATTGCTGATTGTGGCTCGAGAAATTCAATTGTTGGGCTGCCAATCTTCATCTTTGTCGGGCTCAAGACTAGTCCATTTTTCCTGCATATTCCAAGCATAATTCTCAAATGCTTTTCATGCTCCTTTTTAGTTTTCGAGAATACCAAGATGTCATCAATATAACAGCAATAAATTCTTCCGTGCCCTTGAAGCAATCATCCATCTTTCTCTGAAATATAGCAGGAGCATTTTTAAGCCTGAATGGCATAACAAGCCATTCATAGAGGCCATCTGGGACCCAAAAGGCAGTCCATTCTATTGACTCTGGATCCATGGCGACTTGATGAAAACCACTTTTTAGATCAAATTTTGAATAAATTCTGCTCCCCCCGATCCTTTTGATAATGGTGTTGATGCCTGGGAGACTATACTGGTCTTTGTGGGTGTTATCATTTAATCTCTTGTAATTGAACACCATTCTTTCCTTCCCTTTTGATTCCCTCCCAGTCTTCGGATCTATGGTAGTACTTGAGTATACTATTATAGCCGTGGTTCGATGCCTGCTTGTACTTGGTCGAATCACCTTAAGATCCAGTAATGCCTTGATATGTTTTCGGGAAGAATCTTGCATTTGAGGGGTAACATGTTTCAAGGGTCTGTCTTCAATAGTTAACTCCGAATTCTTAATGTCAAGCTTGCACTTAACTTTGTTTTGATGCTAGAACTTCATTGGGTCTTCACCCACATATCCTGCATCCGTCAGGTCCCTGATAATATCATTAAACTTTTGATCAGGCTTAAAGGTTACCTCATGGGCGCAAGTTTGCTCCTGAATCTGGTAATATTCTTCCTCATGGAGTTTACGGCTTGCAAAAATTAGTATCCCACTTCCCATTTCTTACCTGATGCCCTATGTTTTATTTTCATGTTCACTATTTATACTGTTAGATCCTATTATCCTTATAACATTGCCTTGACTGTCACTGAGGTGCAATCTTGAGGGTGACTAATAGTTAGATCCTATTAACATTGCCCGTCTCTCAATCGATTCTCCAATTGATTAAGACTTGTAGCAATCTATTAAGATTTGGAGCAATCGATTAAGATAAAATTTTGCCTCAGTAATCGATTGTTGAGGCTTGCTGAGGCAAAAAAAATTGCCTAAGCAATCGATTGCTTGGTTAAGCAATTGCCTCAGCAATCGATTGCTGAGGTAAAAATGAGGCAACCTTGATCGATTAAGGCATACCTTAATCGATTCAAAAATGATATGCTCAGTGAAAAATCTCAAGGAATACCTCAAGGAATAATGAGACACTTTACATGCAGCAATCCCCGACAGGTTCACCGTGCCCCTTAGGGTATAGTTTGATTCGGGGCTGCGGCCGGAAGCTGCCGATGGTGTCCGAGCAACAATCGTACGTGTGCATGTAAAGTGTCACGTCATTCCTTGAGATTTTCATTGAGTTTTTTCATTGAGCGTATCATAGCTCTAATCGATTAAGGCATGTCGCGACGGGCGTGAATTGATTCACGAATCGATTTTGGGTGTCACCGACGGTCGGATTTTAGTCGGAATTTAGTCCCGTTCCCCCCTAGGGTTCACTTTTCCCCCCTGGGTTATAGTTTGGGTCGGACCAGGCCACCGGAGGCTGCCGGCGCTGGCAGCCGGGTGCGCACGAGCGCCCTCGATCATGAGGCGCCTCCAATCAATTCACCAATCGATTGTAGGCTCCAATTGATTCGTGGGGTTGGATCGCGCGCAAAAATGTCGCGCATAATTGCTCGCAAAAATGTCGCGCAGGAGATCAGTTCTCATATATATATATATATATATATATATATATATATATATATAATGTTTGTTGTCCTATTGTTGGAATGACTCCTGAGTTGGTTCTTTATCTGTTTGTTTTGTTGCAACAAGGTTTTTGTTGGTTTTTTTTTCTTTGCGCCTTGAGTTTCTACTAAATAAGTAGAATACTTTGTCAGTAAAGCCTCTACAAGATATCAAGAAGTTATCTTCCTGAAGGAATTTATATTTTCTTTTGTGCCAAAAGTTCAAAGAAACCTCGCTTGATAAATTCATTTTTTGATTACTTGTTTGTAGGATGAGTCATCAGTTCCTTTGAAGTTGGTAATTGAAGCAGATTCTTCACAAACTCCTCCAGGAGATCCTGCAGATTGCCAAACAGAGATTAGCACCATTGACTCTTCACAGGATACAACTAACCATAAGGCAGTTGAACATGCAAGGGATGATACAACTCTGGGGACAGATATGGAGGACTTGCAACCTATGTAAGCAATTTTAAGTATTTTAGTACCTTTTGTCATTTGTTCAGGATAGTACTATAGAAAAATTCACGTCCTCATTGTTAGTAACAGCACAAGCATGAATCAAATTTTCTGCATTAACTTTAATGGCCATGATTTTGGCTCTGATCAATTCAAATTGGATTTGCTGGGGCTAGTAGCTATTTGATTGATCATCTTTTCATGTTGAATTCATCCCGAATAAACTGAAGCAGCTTTTGGAACAGAAAACAAAATCCTGATTCATCCTTGTTAATTCTATTGAAATTATTTGAGTTTAGCTAAATGGATATTTTTGCCCTTCTATCCTATTAGTAATGAACCTAAAATGCATTTCTAGATACTGACAAGGGTAGAATAATAAACTATACATATCCCAATGCCTACGGGTTGAAAGATTCAGACACGAATATAGAGCCAGGGACCTTAATACATATGAATATTTAGCTCATAATCAACTTCACCTTGAAACAGATGAAACTGAAATTCTGGATGATATCATTCATGACTCAACCTGCTTAATAGTCTATTGTTTTTTTCTCTCATTTTCTCTCTCTGTATATCCTTGATGTGAGTGGGTGAGTAGACAGCCTCTCTGGTGTTGTAATAGCACAACCGCCTAACCTTTAAAAATATATCAATATCCAATACATTTTCATTTTATTTCTGAAGAAAGAAAAAATGATTAAACTGGTAATATCAAAGAACATGTCCACTTCAAAGTTGCATAAAATGCAGCTGCATTACTTGGTTTGCCAGGTAGGATGCAGCTGTACTATCTAATTGGTTTAGGTAGAATGCCATGTTACTTTTCTTTGTTTGATTCTGTTAGTTTACTAGTTGTAGTTACATTTACCATGAATCTTCATCTAAACTGTCTTTTAGTGTTTCCTAAATGATACTCAATGATAAAGAGGCTCATTGCTAGCCTATCTTGTATAATTATCTAGAAGATTTTGTAGTGAGTTAAAAAGCTTAATTTATCCTTGAATCTTTTGGTCATTACAACATTTTGTTGGGATCAAGATATACCAAACTTACCGCCTAGTTGAAAGAAACTATCTTGTTAGTTAAATTTCTAGCTACTAAATGATTTGTGGATTTTGTTCTGCCACTTCTGAGTTTCCTGAACTTGGGGTAGCTTAAATAGGCTAAATTACATTTGCCCCTTACTAATTGCACTTGGATGCTTTATGAGTTTCAAAAACTGCAAATAATACAATAGGGCATACCCCAATCAGCAAAGAAAATACCTCAAATATTTTTTTTGGGTTTAATCAGCCTTTTTTGGGTTTAATTGTATCTGGTTCAAATTAACAAGGCTAATTAGTATCCTGGCAATGCTCTGTCATTGCTTTGGTAACGATCCACAGTGATTATCTTTTCCCCTCATGATGTTGCTCCAGCGAAGCTCTAGTGAGGCAGAGGAAGTTTTATGTAAACCAAGAAATTGTTGAACCTGCAGTTGACTAGTTATAGAAGCATTCAATTAATGTGTTGCATTGTTTAAGCAAAAAAAAAAAAGTTTTGCTTGATACTTTTATTCTGGACTACTGTGTAGTTTTAAGGTCTGTTTTTTGGTGATACCATTTGCAATTTTAAAACCGAGTTCCAAGGATAATTAGACCTTAGTGCATAGTAGCTTGTACTTTTTCCAATAAAAAAATGATAACTTTCTGCATAATGAATTTCCTAACAACAAAGGTCAATGGTAAGCTTGTTCTGTAAGTATAACTAGCCAAACATTTGCTTTGTCTCTTTGTGTAAGCTATTTTTTTTTGTCTCGACATGAGACATTGAAATTCATTAAATTATAGAAAGAAGATAGAAAAAGAAAATTGAGTGAGATTTTGCATTTGAGAGATTGAATGCATGTGTGAGAAATAGGAGCTGTTGTTAACTTCTTTAAGCAGCCATTTTGATCTATTTGGACAAAAGATAACATATGATTAGATAGCCTTTTGGGTTTTTGGACTGGTAGTGTTACATCTACTGCTTGATCTAGGTGCATTAATTTTCTCTATGAAAATGCCACTTATGTTCAGACAGTAATAGATGCTGAATGCAATCTTTTGTTTTTTTTTTTGTCCTGCAGTGAACACAATAGGAGTTCAAACCATGGAGATTCACCAAGGGCAACAAACTGGTGGGGCAGCTTGAGATCCCTGCCAGACGGGATCTTTAGCATTTGGAGGAAAAAGTAGGTATTCATCTGCTGCTCTACAAATGGCTGTCTCATGGGATGCCCATTTTGCTTCTCCTGGCGAGTTGCCATGTTGCCTTGTTTTGGCTTTCAAAAATAATTTCTCTTACAGTCATGAGTTATCCATCTATCTAATGATGAATACTGGAAGTTTCTTCTCCGTTTACCCCTGTATTTGATCACTTAGATCCGAGTTGATGGAATAATTTTGCATCATTGCCAAAAAAAAAAAACAAAATGTTCAATGCTCGTTTAGCCTTTTTTTAATTATTATTAATTTTAAGAAGACATCGGATATTTAATTTATACTGGTTAATTTTGAGAGTGATCTGTATGATTTTAGGGAAATTTTTAATTGACCATCAAGTAAATCAATGAGCATTTGCATTTGGGACAGCTCATTAGTCTAATATTTTTTTTTAGATGAACTACTCATTAAGGAAATTAATTCATTGACATATAAAATAATAAAGAGTGAAGTAAATAATATTTTTTTACATGCACATAAGATTATTCTTAAATTAATAATTAAACATAAAAAATAATTAAAAATTAACTAAAAATTAAAAGACGTTCTGGTGCTGTACGTCTGAGGGCACTCGTTTAGTCCTTTAGTTGCAATTGATGGTTCTATTTGTTCTATTTAATAATTTTTGGAAGCAAGTGGTGAGTTGAAAAATGAAATTGAGGTGTATGAACTGCATCTTCTAGGGATTTTTTTAAAAAAAAATTGAGAAAAGTTTAATTTTTTGTGGTGAAATGTTCAATTGGAAAACAAATGTGGATCATGAAATTTCGACGGTGTAATCACAAAATGAAGAAATATGAGATTAAAATAAAATTGAGGATTTGATTGAAATATTCTAGTGTAAGATGTATAGTTTAAAATCATTTCAGCAAATTGGAAGTGCAACTGAAACTTTTGAAGTGAAATTAAAATTTTACAGATAGGACATGCGAGCTTCAGATTTTAATCTGACGCTCTCCCAAACTATCCCCACTTTCATTAATTTCCCTTTTTCCTGTGACTATGAAATTAAATGAAATGATATAATTTTTTTTCTTATTTGTCCAGATGGAAATAGAGAAGAGGAAAACATTTAATTTTATTCATTTCATCAACAGAATTGAATACAGATGAAATTATCGTAGATGCAAATCATGCAATAAATAGGTAAAAATTTATCTCTCCATTTAAAAGAAAATATAATAGAAACAAGATAGTGTAATTCCTTTCTATTCTCTTCACGTAAAAACATTTTATTCCCCTAAACACAACGTAAAACATTGTCCAGAAGCAAAGTTGGGTTGAACAACAATTAATAAAGTTACTAATGAATTTAACTTAACTATCTAATATAATCTAAATGAGCCTCTCGGATTATGATATAGTAGAAGGGTAATTAATTATCTCTCAAATATTTTCGGTTCGATCCCTAACTATAACGAATTTTATAAGAATTTTTTCTCTAAATGTGACGTGCAATCGTAAGATGATAAGTTTTTGGATCACCCATCGCAAGCGTTTTCCTATTTACCCTGACATCCGATGGGAAATTACCGTGAGGTCAAGTCAGTCATCCCAGATTCGAATGTTATCCAACCTGATTATTTATTTTTTAAAATATAATCTAGATGTAATTATCAAAATATACGCAAGTTGCTAAGTCAAATTTAACTTTATCAATACCAAAAATACCAAGCATTTATCAAAAATTAATTTTCTTAGGGTGCACAGTTAACTAGGGAGATAAATTTATTACAATGAAACATAAATTAATTTATAATAGACGACGAAAATACTCCTTTCACTCCTAAACCACTTAGCGATCGAATATATGCTGACCCATAATTTATCTTCTTTTATATAATTTAGAGACGAATTATGAGAGACGTTAGGATAAAAATAATCACTTTTTTATTACAATAAAAGAAAACTAATACACTTTGCCCATGGATGTTATGATAAGATAACTTTTTAATTTCTCAAACATTCAAGAATTAAATCTGAACTTTGATAAATTAATAAATAAATTTTTCTTATACACGTTTTAACTTAAGAATATTGGATTAATGAGTCTTCGACTAGGAGTAATTTTGGATTTATCCGGAAGAACAATGATAGGGAAAGTGAAAATGAGAGAGTGAAAACGATAGTGAATGATGTGACATGACATGACACTTTACATGCACACGTCCGATTATCGCTTGGATACCATCGACGGCCTTCGGCCGCCGCCCCGAATCAAACTATACCTTGGGGGGCACGTTCAACCTGTCAGAAATCGTGCATGCAAGTTGCCACATCATTCACTATGATTTTCACTTTCCCAATCATTATTCTCCGAAGGCTAATGAAAAATGTCAGTTGCGAGTGCTTCGCCCCAAAAATTTATCGACGTAGATTATTCAGCTAGTGCCAACTTAACAAACAAAAAAAAAACTAATACACTATACAATGCCACGTCAATTCATGTCATTACATCGATACACAAAATTTGTAGTACTCTACAAGCCACGGCATGTCTACTCTTTCTTGCAGTCCCGTCAGCAAATGGACTGGTTCTTCTATAAACAATCTACGTGAATCCTTTTGGCGTTTCTTTTCAACCCAATGGTTTATTGCTCACCACGCAAATGTTCTCTATAAATAGAATCCACAACCTTAAAACTCATTTTCACGAACAAAAAAGAATATATCAAAATACAGAAGAGTTGCAAAGAATATATTACAAGCTCAATGTACAAAGCTCTGGTCTTTCTACCTTTCATTGCCCCATCTTTGTGAAAATCCCAGAGAAGTTTGGCAGCTTATCGACATGCTTCAGTGCCCGCTCTGCGATCTGCCTAGTTCTATAGTCCCCATGCCTGAACGCGTCAACCAATGCTGTTCCAACGTTTTGATCCCCTGAAATTTCACAAGCTATTTCTTCTATCCTCAAGATCCTTTCGACTGCCCACACAGCTTGCTGCCTGAGTGTCTCTGTGCGGTTTTCCCGCAATATTTCCAGAATTGGTTTAATCCCATCCGCACCATCTAAGACAGAAACTCCTTGTTCGATATCCACATTGTCATCCAACAGAGTGCACAAGGCTGCCAAGGCTGCCTCGACAACCTTTTCATTAGTATGATCTAAACAAGCAACCAACTTCTCTACTGCTTTTCCTTCCAACAAACAGAAGCTTTCTTTTACAGAACAGAAGCCATGGTGGACTTGGCACAGTCCATTAATAACTGGTTGCTTGCCTAGGCAAGAAAACATAGAACCGAAAAATCCTGGTTCTGGAACCACTGGGACCCTTGTTAATAGTTTTGTTTGCCTGGAGAGGTTTCGCAGTGCCAGAGCAGAAGCTCTTTGCACTTTGTCTAGACCATTCATCTGAAGCAAATCAGTGTAAAGGCTAGCAAGATTATACTCACGAGTTAGGCCGATGATCTCCGGTTCACCTTCCAGAATGTATGTGAGCCTCGAAAGAACAGTAACGAGGCCTTCAAGAAAAGGAGTGGCAAAGCGGCCCCCACGAGTTATCCCTTGCCTGATGCTGGTCACTTTTGAGATGGCTATCCTGAAAGCTCCTTCGTCCAAGAGGCATCTGGTTAAAACAGAGTCACTCTCTGGAAGGTTAGCGAGGAGCCCAACAGCAGCTGCCTGCTCTTCCGAGATCCCACTGTCATCTGCAATGATATTAATCAAGCTGCTGAGCTGACCAGCAGTCTCACGAAGAGCATCAGAAAGCTCTTGACCCATGTAAGGAGAAATATTGTTCAAGAGTTTTGTCGAAGCCACTCTGACATCTCTTTGCGGGGCTTCAACGAACTGAATAATACTAATGGTAGCACCTGAACTTTTTATAGCAGCAACTATGTTCAAAACAGTGGCAGAAGAACTTGTAAGCCCCACAAGTACCTGAAGAAGCTTGCATTCAATTGCGGGCCCAGTGTTGCTAATTAGATGAAGAAGACTGTGTACAATGTCTTCAGAAACCAAGGTACGGTGATCATGGTCAAGAGGGATCCTCTCAAAATTAGCACCTGAAGACACAATGTTAGCAAGAACTGTTGCAGCTACCTCTTTCAGTCTCATAGGCAGCTGGTTGATCCCTACCGTGAAAAGGTCTCTGACAAGTGGTGGAAGGATGCCAGCATGAATAAGTATTTTTGCACTGGCCTCATAAGATGATATTTGGTTCAAAGCCTTGAGGGCAGCTTCTCGCGCTTGCTTGCTCCCACTTTTCATGACATTGACGAGTACTGAACCAGCTGTTTGGGCTACAAAGACTTTCACATCATTGCTCAAGACAAGCTCTCCAAGATAAGCAGCCATTGAGAGCTGTGTTTCAGGTGATCCTGCAAGATTTTGTACAAAATTTGGAGAAAGAACCACCTAAAAAACAACATAACTAATAATTCATTTACAAAATGAAAGATTAGATATTTGGAGAAATGAAACCTTAACACTAATCATCCAGACAAGACTAGAATAACAAAGCATTATTTAGACACTTCATAGAAGATTACAACTACTTTAAAGGAGTAAAAAAAGGAAGAAAAACAATTTCTGCTTTAGAGATTCTAATAAATCCGACCCAAACATTCACCTATATCCAATTACACTTAGCAATAAAGCTAGCCATGCCATCTACTGCAAGAATTTACATTAGATAATATTTTGGCATGACAGTTGATTGGCCTGATTCCTCAAAGAAAGTTGGATTATCATACTGTGACACTGCCAAATTTGGATGATCAACTGTAAAGCAAGTAACAAAAATTGATAACAAGAAAGATTGCTAAACATAAATCTGTGACAAGTGAATATTCATATTATAACCTTTAAAACCTCCAAAGTAATTGCTAGATTTAGCTATTATTAAAAAAAGTAGTTCACGTGGCATAATCAAAATTTAAAAAAAAAAATGCAAAAACCAATTTTTTTTTAATAAAGAGGAAAACAAATTTAGTAGAAAAGAAACAAACAATATAAATATTCAGGGGAAAAGAAATTGCTAGAGAAACAAATGCTCCGAGAATAGGTGGATATCGACATATCGTATATGCATTTATCATCATCGTTTAAATATCATATCAATTTATAAGAAAGTGTACATTAAAGAGTGTATAAAGGAGTGTAATGAACTAACCAAAACAGCAAATTACCTTCAAGGAGAAGTTTAAGAAGTGGCTGCAATCTACCATTTTCAGCCATTTGTCTGACATTATTTTCACTTTTTCCTAAATTTTCCAATGTCTTATCAGCACTTTCTATAGTTAAATGTTTTTCTGACTTGCTACTTGCCATTCCTACCAATATAAGTATCGCTCCGCTGACTCCTCCAATCTTTTCACACAAAGTTTCAGATTTTGAAAGCTCATATAATAATGATACAGCTTCTTCTCTCTCTTGTGAATGCTCAGGTGACAAGAATTTCACAATTGTTCGGATTGTGTCTCCTGCAGCAATAGCTTCCTGCAAAACAATAACATCTGAGGTTATCTCCTCATAGAGGGTGAGAACCAAGTCCAGAATGTTCGAGGATCAGCAAATCAAACAAAACAGAAAGAAGGCAACCTTATTATCATCTTCTTCAGAAGCGATGCGAAGGGTTTCTAGTGCTTTAAGTCGGATTTTCTTGTTCCTGCTCTTCAGCATGTCAGCAATCATAGGTATTAATTCTGCATTACGCACAGCATGTTTGCTGGACCTGCTTTTCTGATAAATATATGTAAGTGAATTAAGTGACTGTAAAACATCAACATCAGAACCCCCAAGTGACAGTGTTCTGCATGCTTTTTCCAGCTGAGCAACTTCATTTCTCTTGGTCCACTCTTCAATGGTATTCCTCAGAGCTATACTAGGGTTTAACTCAGTGCTCTTTAATTCTTTATTTGTCAATGGACAGGTTGGCCTCCTTCCATTGTCCCTGCATTTCTTGAACCATTCCTCAATAGCTTCTCGCTCAAAAGTCTGCCCATTCTCTATGGTAGCTGGATCTCGCATAACTTGTTTAGTAAGTGGACAAAGAAATGCTTCATAAATAGGCTCAACATGTGAATCGTCATGATGGCTCTCGTCTGAATGTCTACCCGAATTAAAGCTATCAACCCAATTTTCTGCCATTGCTTCACAGAAACCTGATTAAAAAAAGATGGTTCCATCATGAACCATGAATTTAGAAAACTAGACATGGCAATCTAAATGGTAATACAAAAGTCAATTACAAATTAATTTGATTTATTTTTCCATCATCATTGGTTCTGAAAATATAGATATTTACCCAGACCAAGAAATTGAAACCTAGAAAAATGAACAAAAGACTCTTTTAAATCCAATAGGGGACCAAGGCTCGGTCCAGCTTAAAATTCTGATGTCAATCTGTTACAACTTATGTAGTGATTTATTAACTAAAGTATATAGTGACTTGCACTAGCAATGCAAGATTTACTGGTGACAGTGCTTGATTCAACCCATAAGTAGGTCTTGGTACATGCCAACCAACAGGTATTATAAACTATGAACTAGTTAGCAACCTGAATGTATAAACCTACATATTCTCACAAAAGATACATCAGGATCTTATGTCATACAGATGAAACGAATCTGAGAGTAAATATTAGCTTAGCCCAGTTAATCTAGAGTTAATTTAGAAATGTTACATTTCACTTTTAGTATTTCCATGATGTAACAAAAGCAATATTTTTCATATATTTGTTTGCAAATATAGAAGCTATTAAGAATGTTTCAGTGGGTCTTTGATCAAGATCTTTGAGGTTAACTATAATATTTAATTCAACTATCAGAGAAAAATAAAGGCCTAAATTAGACCAATTCAGACTAAAACAGCAATTGTGTTGGTCATGCTAGACTAATAATTGGGTAAGATAAGGCATCATATATTGCAAGTAAATTTTAACTAGATCACCTCCACGACTAAGACAATTGGCACTGACAAAAAGATGACAATAAAAGAAAGGAATAGGAAAACTAGGCATGAAATTGATCCATTCCAACTAGATTCAAATCAATGGTTTAATTTTTGGCAGATTGATCAATTTTTGCTATGAAGATAAGAAGTCGGTTGGGTCTGTTCAATTAAAGACCAAACTCACTTCCGTGACAAACTTTGGAAAAGAGGAAAAAACTACAGTTCAGAACTTGCCAGATCAACTTGCAGACCTGTTCCTTTGGCGTATCAACATTCCAGATCAACTTGCCAGATCAAAACCATAGTAACTACTTAATCTCAGCTACGCATGCCAACCCCGATGCCACCAAGTATGCCAGATCCATGAATCAGCGTAAGCGAATAGAACAGGAAGAATCAGGAAAGACAACCGTACCGCTATCTGCACCGCAACTCCTCCTCCTCGAGAATCTTCACCGAGTCTGCAACCCAAATCTTCCGCCTCCGCTGGTCCCGCTCGATGCCCCCACTGCGTAGGACCGAGGGATCGAGAAGGCGAAGAGAGGGTACGAATTCGGAGGAAACAAAGGAGCAAGGGAGGACAGAGAGAGAAATGTTTGACTTATATTGGGGTCGTGGAGCAGTCGAACCTGGTTCATTTGGCGTTCGCATGCGGACGACGAGAGCGGAGACCATACTTTGTCTGGAGAGTTGGACTTTGGGAGAGAGAAAGCGAGGGAGGAAGTTACCGTGACACGTTGCGCAAAGAAATGTACGTCGCTGCCCTGCTCGTCGCCGCCAAACTCAGCTATCAGAAGCCTCACTGCGATTTCCAATTGGGCCGTTAGATCACCGAATTGGGCCCTTAAATATATCCTTAATTATTTTTAACCTCGTGATAATATATATATAAACCAAGACACTAATATTTTTGTTGCGCCCGGGCAACTCTCTGCTTGTAATTGTGGAAGTATAGGAGAAAATATAGAATAAGATCGCTTACAACAAGACAATGAAGAAATTTCACACAAAAGAACACAAGAAGAAAATCAAGAATGAGAAAGAAATAAGAAAAAAAGATAATGAAAAATTATCGAGGTTCAACAGCGTATCTACTCCATAAAAATAGCGAAGCTTTATTAAAATTTCTTAACTCATACATAGGGTTATAATAATCCCATAGTATCCAAACCCTTATATGATATTTCAGACTCAAAATATCAAAAACACTCGAAAAACTAGGTTTTTTGCCGCTCCCGGATAAGACACAGTTGGACTATACCTCCTTGGCATGATCATTCTTGGCCATGTCACTTCTCCGGAACGAGACACGGTCGGGTCGTGCCTCTTGGGCATGACCGTGCTTGACCGTGTCGCTTGTCCAGAACCAAACATGGTTGGGTCGTGCCTCTTGGGCACGGTCGTGCTTGGCCATGTCGCTTCTCTAGAATCAAACACAATCCTGCCATGTCCGGTGGACACGATCATGCTTGGACTTGCCCCCTTCTCTTCTCTTATGAGACATCTTTCGTATCTTCCTCCGCTCATATATGAGTCATCCATCAATAATCTCCACTTTGGCGAATATCAACCCCTTCGAAGAACATGAATATCTGAGTAAAATTCTACCTAGAACTCTGGATTTGAGCTTAATTCTCTAGCATCTAGAGACATAGATCAAGTTCAAGCAATGCTTGAATTTCTCTACGGTCATTGGCTTCATCAATATGTCTGTATCATTATTTGTAGTGTGAACATTCTCAAGTTGAATTTTTCCTAAAGCAATCAACTCTTTAATCTTGTAAAATCTCACATCGATGTGCTTGGTCCTCACATGATACACATGATTCTGTGCCAAATAGATAACACTCTGATTATCACACAACAACTTGACTCCACCTTGCTGAACACCCAATTCTTCGACCAACCTTGTAAGTCATAAAACTTACTTCGCTGCTTCAGCTGCTACCATATATTCCAACTCCATAATGGTCAATGCATCATGAGCTTGAATCATACAATTCCAACAAATAGGTCCTTTCGCCACAGTGAACACATATCCTATAGTAGACCTCCTATCATCTACATCTCCTGCATAATCTGCATTCACGTACCTAACAACTAAAGGTTTTTTAGGTTGTCAACTATGTAAGTACTCCCAGGTTAATTTTGATGTGATTAACCAATTAGGTCCTGTATATTTTTAATCCTTGTATCTAAGTGTGTAGGAGTTTAAGAGCACAAGAAGTCGAGCGGAAGACGCAACGAATGAGAAGGATGGCACGGGAAGGGAGTCGATGGGATCGGTGCATCCGAGAGATGCAGAGGTTATGAAAGAGTATACCGGTGGATGAGAAGGACGTGTGTAACATCCAAGGGACAAGAAGTCGGGGAGAAAGCCCGTTCGAGGAGAAGGCCAGAGTCGAGTTCAGGTGAGCTCAACTCTGGATGGCCGAAAATCGCCCACGTGGATGAAAGGTGAAAATGACAACGCGAATATTAACTTTGACCAAATGGTCAACTAAGACGCTTCAGTTGCCTTTGGAGGCACCTCAGTTCATTCGGATCAGTTCTGCTCTAAAATAGAACTGAGGCGCCTCAGTTGAAACCTGAGGTGTCTCTAGTCAAAATTGAGGTGTCTTAGGTTGGAACTGAGACGTCTCAGATCAAAAAATTATCAATAGTTACCGTTAGCGTCGTGGATAAAATCTTATCCAACTGAGGTGTCTCAGATTGTGATCTACGGCGCCTCAGTTTCACATCAACACAACAATAATACATTTTTCTACCTGTAACGAAAGAGTTTTGATATTGAGCTTTTTCAACGCCTTAGATTAGCAATCACTCCAGTTGCAATCAAGTAAAATCTGAGTATTTTACTATTTCTTCAAGTTGTTCATATTTAAATTAATTGTCATCTAATTTGTTATCTTTGCCAAGTTTACAAGAAAAAGATCGAGTTTGTATTCGCAGGCTATTCACCCCCCCTCTAGTCGGCCTGCATGAGACTAACAATTGGTATCAGAGCTTAACTGCTTTAGGAGGACTAACCATTATCTAAAGCAAGGAGACGATGGCCGAAACTAACATTCATCCACCAAAGTTTGAGGTGGAGTGTACAATATGAAAGCAAAAAATGAAGGTATTCTTTAGAATAGATTTTGAAATTTTACAAATAATAAAATATGGTTTTGAGATACTCAAATGCGAGAACGACGAGATAAAAGAAGTGCATCTCCGAAGCAAAAGCAACAGTTAGACTTTGTAGCCAACATCAAAGCAAAATTTCATCTGCTAAACATACTCTCAATTCAAGAAGTCAATCGGATCGACACCTATGAGTCAGCAAAAGAGTTATGGGAGAAGTTCTTGAAACTACACAAAGAGACCTTGGGAACAAAACTCGCTTGACGGGATCTACTCCGAAGTTAGCTAATAAATATCTAAATGAAAGAAGGAGAAACGGTGGTCGAACTACACGCAAAAATTAAGGAGTTGATCACGGTGGTAACAAACCCGAATTCGCTAAGGTATGCCCTAAACGCATTTTCAAGAACACCGAAATGGATATCGATAGTTGACTCCTATTACATCTCCAAATATCTCGAGGTAAGTATTCTAGAAATCTTATTTTTGACTTTTGAGCTTCACGAATCTCGATGTGCATGAAGAAAAGGAAGGATGGACAATGTTACCCTGAATACGAGGAAGATCAAACAGGACGAAAAATCTTCAACAGATGAGGAAACTGCTCATATGATAAGAAAATGTAAAAAGTTTCTAAACTAATAAATTTAACAAGTTGTAAGCCAAGAATCACTCTCTGGAAATGAGAAAGATCAAATGTTACCACTATCACGAGGAAGGACACGTAAAAGACAACTGCCCAAAGTTAAAAAAACAAAAAAAAGGGCCAAGTAAGCACAAGCACAAGAATCTAAAAGCCAAGTGAGACGACACATCATCATTAGAGTCCGAACTCAAGAATACGCCAACTAGCACTTATGTCAAGTCACCAAGAAGAGAAAAGCATTGATGAAGGAGGAGCCACGTCAGAAAAAAAAATAGCGATGAAGGAGAAACATCTTGCTTCAAACGTGATATGGTAATTGAGGTATGTCTCCTACCTCTTGATTAGCTATACTCAGGTATAAAATCAATGGCTAAATATTTTTGTAAATTAAAGTAAAAAATTATAAATCTAAAAAATGAATTAGCCTTTGTATGTCCACTAGAACTATATGACCAATTCAAGCAGAAAAATGATAAACTAAAAAAACAAATTGAAATGTTAAAAAATCATGCATGTTTAAATGATTCTAGCTCAAAATTAAGTATTTTGGAGGACTAAATTGGTATTTGAGGAACCACAGGGGATCCATTATAAAAATGCCTAAAATTATATTCCACCTAAATTTTTGAATAATCTAGTAGGTAGGAATCTTTATTAGATCCCCAAATCTCTTTTAAATTGTTAGATTATTATTTTTTATACATGCTTAGTAGTTAGAAATAAATTACTTTAGAAATTCATAAGTAATTGAAAATCTTTCCAAAGCATGTTGTATTTTATTTGATTTTTTTTTGATAGGTAATCATGTTATCTACTTGTAAAAAATTTCTTGGAATACTTGGAATTTTTTTTAAACCATAATTTAAAATTTTTTATGCAATATTTTATTAAAAATCTATTTTTTTATGTGATCAAAGGGGGAGAATGTGAAGGTTAAGTTAAGGGGGAGACCCTAAATATAATTTTTTTTCATGTGTTTAAATGTTTTATTATTTTTGTTATTAAATAATATTATTTATGTATTTAGTTAACCTTAACTTAACTTAGGTTAATGCACATCAAAAATGAGGATATTATAAGTATCCCGAGTTGGTTTTGATGTAATCAACTAAGTCAAGTTAGGTGCTATGTTTTTGATCCTTATGTCTAAGTGTACAAGAGTTGAGGAGCACAAGAAGTCAAGCGGAAGACACAGCAAATGAGATGGATGGCACGGGATGGGAGCCGACAAGCTTGGTATATCCTGGAGACGCAGAGGCTGCAGAAGAGTACACTTGTGGATGAGAAGAGCGTGCGCGATGTCCGAGGGACTAGAAGCCGGGGAGAAAGCTCATTCAAGAAGAAGGTCAGAGTTGAGTTTGGATGTGCTCAACTCTCGAGGGTCGGAAATCACCCACATGGATGAAAGGCGAAACAATCAATGCAGATGTTGACTTTGACCAAATGGTTAACAGAGACACCTTAATTGCCTCTAGGGGAGCCTCTATTCATTCGAATCAGTTCTGCACTAAAATAGAAATGAGGCGTTTCAGTTGGAACCTAAGGTGCCTCAAGTCTGAACTAAGACGCTTCAGGTCTGAATTGAGACACCTTAAATAGAAAAATTATCATCAGTTACTGTTGGCGCCGTGGATAAAATCTTATCTAACTGAGGCACCTCAGTTCCACGTCAGTAGAATGGTAACTTTTTATTTTGGGCTATAAATAACCCCCTAGAGCTAGGAATAGCTAAGAACAACAATAATATATTTTCCTAGTCTTTTTGTGAGCTTGCCAAGGTCTTGTAATAGGCTTCTCTGTCTGTAACGAAGGAGTTTTGATACTGAGCTTTTTCAACTCCTTGGATTAGCAACCACCTCGGTTGCAACCAAGGAAAACCTGAGTCTCTTACTATTTCTTCAAGTTGTTTATGTTTAAATTAATTGTTATCTAATCTATTATCTTTGCTAAGTTTAAAAGTAAAAGATCGAGTTTGTATTCACAAGGTTATTCACACCCTTCTAGCCAACCTACGTGGGACTAACATGTAGAACATAATGTCATAATCAGTTGTATTTCTCAAGTATTTGAAAATCCAAATGCGATCGATCAATATTTGAGAGAAATTTGCTCACCATACTAACTGCTTGATTCAAATCTGGTTTTGTGCAAACCATGGCATACATCAGACAACCAACTGCACTGTATAAAGAATTTTTGACATCTCTTCAATTTGTTAACCTCTTTCATCTTCTTCGCAATAATGAGCATGTCATCCACGTATAGCAGTAAGAAAAATAGTGATACATCTTCAAGACTCTTCACAAATATGTAGCAATCATACTCACATCTCCTATATCCGTTTTGAATCATGTATAAATCAAAACACTTGTATCATTGTCTAAGAGATTATTTTAACCCATAGAGTGATTCCTTTAATTTGTAAACCAACCGCTCTTCTCCAAGCTGACCAAATCCTTTATGTTATGATATAAAAATCTGCTCCTCTAAATTACCATGAAGAAAAGTCGTCTTCACATCAATT
The DNA here is from genome assembly GCA_024364735.1 of Boesenbergia rotunda. Taxonomy (NCBI): domain Eukaryota; kingdom Viridiplantae; phylum Streptophyta; class Magnoliopsida; order Zingiberales; family Zingiberaceae; genus Boesenbergia; species Boesenbergia rotunda. Next base: position 49,377 of record JAGFNQ010005055.1, on the reverse strand, counting down.
TGCTCCGACTATAAATCGTGATGTACCACCAAAGCCAACACCACTCTGATTGATGTATGTCTCGCCACTAGAGAGAAAATCTCTTCATAGTCAATCCTTTTTCTCTGTGAGTACCCTTTGCTACCAACTGAGCTTTGAAGTTTACGTCTTCTTTATCTAACATTGCTTCCTTTTTTTCTTGAATACCCACATGCACCCTATAGCTCGCTTTCCTTCAGGAAGTTGTACTAGATCTTACGTTTGGTTCTTATGCAGTGACTATATCTCATCCGCTATAGTACTCATCCACTTATTTTTTTCAAAGTTATGTACCACCTCCTAAAAGGATGTAGGGTCTTCGCTACTAGTTATAATTGCATATAAGATACCAAGTTTTTAAATCTGTATCTGATGGGTGGCTTTGTGACTCATCTCCATCTACCTCAAGCTATAGTGCAATAGTTCATGTGCTCTGAGCTAGTATTATCGGAGTCATGAGTTTCTACCTCCGCCTACACAACTTGGTATTTCTCCTTGTTATTCTCTGGTGTTTTCTTTTCTTCTTCCTGAGTACCCTGTAACATGGTCTTCTAGTTAAACATCACATCTCTACTAATCACCATCTTGTTTCCCTAAGGATTCCAAAGCCTAAAGCCTTTAACTCATTTCTGATAATATAGAAAAATGCACTGTTTTAATTTCGCATCAAACTTTGATCTTTCCATTAGATATGTGCATATATGTTGAACATCCAAAAACTCGAAGAAGAGAGTAATCAATCAAATTTTCTCTCCACACATTCTCTGAAACTTTACCTTCTAGTTGTTGGGGCTTGATCGTATAGCTAGAGGGAGGTAAATAGTCAATCACCCACTTATCATCTTCGATTTGCTCCTACACTTGTTAGTTGCGCAATCCAGAAATACAATTAAACTAAATTAACAATGAACAAATGCTAACACCAAACATTTAACATAGTTCGGAGATAAAGTTCCTACTCTACAACAGTCCGTAAGGTGGGCGATCTCAATCTGTCAGTGGATGAGTCTCCGGAAAACTTCCGGCTAGCATGTGTCACTCCTTGTGGGTGGAGAAATCTCGCCACAACCATACAAGCACACCTGAGCACCAAGACTGCTAATTTGCTTCTAACCAAGACCAATTTCGTCAACCCTAGCTAGCAAAATCGAGCTCCCTTAAATAAAGCTCATGGCTAAACTAGCCGTTACCAGTCGACTGGTGCCAACACCAGTCGACTGCTCCATCCGAATTTGAGCGTTACAACCCAATGTTCAAATTCCAGCCGAAACCAATCGACTACACAGAAGATCAGTCGATTGATCTTTTTGTGACCTCTACCAATTGACTGCTCCTAGTAGCAGTCGACTACCCAAACCTTAATCCTAGGGTTTTCCTTCTCGAGGACACTTCACTCAGTACTTAGACCCTCACGACTCATTTGACTCTTCTTGCAGGCTCGACCTGTTCCCTTCAAGTCTTCTTTGACATTGGCTCTCGTCCCTCGGATGCATACAAACCCGTGGCTCATCTCCACATGTCATCCTTCGTGTATGCCTCGGCTCATCATTCCTGCCTTGTCCATGGTCCCTTGGACGCACCATCATTTACCGGACCCGAAGCTGTCATGCTAAGTCTATATGTATCCTACAAAACCTGCACACTCAAATACACATATCAAATACAAGGGTGAGCATAACTTAAACTCTTTGCCCAAATATCAAAACACATGGTCCGACGGACCATAGATTGCCTCAACACTAATGTCTATTAATCAGATAGCTCATCTCATTAATCACTTCTATCCAGAAGTTCATTGCAAGTTTGCATTTAACTTGAGATATCCCACCTTCTCAATGATTATCTTGTTCAACCTTTCCACCACCCTTTTTGCTGAGGTGTCCCATGAATCGAGAAATGCCTCATTATCCAATGTTGCTCACAAAATTCTCAAAACTTAGAATCCATTTACTCAGTCTCATTGTCTGACCTAAGTTATTTACTCTTCCTTCCAGTATGGATCTCCACTTCAGTTTTTCACAATTTAAACTTTGCAAATGTTTTCAACTTGTGATACATAAAGTGTACTCAAGTCTTTCGTGAGTAATCATCAGTAAAAAAACTCACAAAATATAAGTGTCCTCAACGTGATGCTACACTGATTAGTCCCACAGATCCATATGTATGTAGTCCAGAATCCCCTCTATCTTGTGTGTTACTATCTTGAATTGTACTTTTCTCAAGAATGCAGAATTTACAAAATTCAAATTTGCACGTCTTGATGTCATTCAATAAATTTCTCTTGTGAAGTTCTATCATTTAACGTTCGCTCATATGCTCTAACCACATATGCCACAAGACAATATTATCTGATTCAGACTCCACTGAGGTGATTCCACCCACAATTATAGTCTCTATCAGCTTGTTGATATTTTCTGCTACCTTTTATCCTTTTATTAATGCCAGAACTCCCTTGCTGACCTTTATCACTCCGCTCATTGTTTTGTAACTAGATCCAATATCATCTAGTATGTCTAGTAAGATGCCCCCACGGGCTGGATCAGCTGGTTAAGGCACTCGCACTTGAAATGGAGGGCGTGGGTTCGAGGGTCGACAGTATGAACGAGGGGTGAAACCTCGGCTGTTGTTTAAAAAAATCCCTCGCGCCTGGGTGTCTTAACCTGCCCAGCATTCACCGTGATTTACCCCCTCTGGATACTTATGGGGCAGAGACCAGGGGACCGCTAGGTTGGTGGTTCCAACCTTTTGAAATAGTATGTCTAGTAAGATCAAATTCTTTCTTAGATCTAGCATGTGTCTGACATCACATAAAGTTCTGATCACACCATCAAATATCTTGATTCTGATGTTCCCTATGTTGATGGTTCTGCAAGAAGCATCATTCCTCATTAACATTAAACCAGAATTCACTGTCTTATAAGTGTCAATCCACTCCTTGTTTGGAGTTATGTGATATAAGCATGTAGAGTTTAAGATCCATGCATCCGTCAACTGTTTCGAACTCGACATAATTGATAGCATATCTTCATCACCACTCTCTGAATTTTCCTCTTCTACTATGTTTGCAGACTTCGCTGAACTACCTTTGTTCACTATAATATGTTTCTTTATCTTTGGATAATCTCGCTTCATATGACCTTTGCCTCCACACTTGTAGCACATGATTACCTTCTTCCTTCTCGACTTAGAACGGATCTTGTTGTCATTGCCCAATCCATACCGAAATTTAATTCTACCACGCTCTTAGTTACTATTCACCACTAGTCCTTCTGCTTGAGAAACTTCGTCACTTACTTTCTTCCTTTAATAAAATCCTAACAAAACACTTGTGACCTCCTCTAATTTAGGAGTTTTCTTTTCCCACATCAAAGTAATAACCAAATTCTCCACATAGAAGGTGAAGATAGAGAATTCAACAACATCAACGTCTTGCCTTCATCCCTAATTTTTACATCAATCCGCTTCAAATCACTCAAAATCTGGTTGAATAGGTTAAGTGCTAGCTTAGATTAGTTCCCTCTGTCATCTTCAACCATAATAATTTCTACTTAAGATATAGTTTGTTTGTGAACAACTTTTATAGGATCGAGGAAAGTAATAGAGGGGTGAATACCGCTCATTCGCGTTTTCAAAAATCAATTCTTAAATCAAGTCAAGTATTCAGCGGAAAAGTAAGACTACAAAGAATGCAATGCTAACACGAGTTTCTTTTTACTTAGTTCGGAGTCTGTAACAGCTCCCATTCCAAAGTTCACAATCCTTGATTGTTTACTTTGGATAATCCACTAATATCTGAAAGATGATATATGAGAATTCAAGTACAATGCTAAAAATCAAAATTATACCGACAACCAAATGGGATGAAAATCAAGCGCATTGTCATCGAAGTGGCATTACGACATCGTTGAACAATATCTGGCGTAGCACATCAAAGAGAAAAGCGTAGAGCAATTGATTGAGAATGCACTGGCAAATCTCCTTTTATAGGTGTTTTTGGGCGCCTGTAAAGCCATCCCGGGTGCCCTCAATGTGATGACGTAGTAGCTGATCGATGAAACTTGATCCTGAAATTTTATCCCTTCCCAAGCGCCTGTATGCGTCTCAAGCGCTTAAATGCCTCCCAGGCGCCTGTATAGTTATGTAAATCGATCAATCTACACATGCCAACTCGGCTGACCCTGGTTGAGTTCAGCTAGTCTCGGGCGCCTGTATCACTCCTGGGCTCAGGCGCCTGGGGTCTGTTTTCCAACCTCCAACTTGGTTTTCTTCTACACCCATAAAGTTAGCACAGGCAAATAGAAATATGTATGAATGCATTTGATAGCTCAGGCTATCCGGTCTTGACTTTTAGGTTTCGACCGAAACCTTAGGTTGGACTAACGCCTATTGTTCCCTCTTCGGGGAACGCATCCTCACCTTCTCCTCTCAGGAGTGTTTACCTATTGTCAACCCCTAGTTGGACTTTTGGTCAGCCTCTGATCTTGACTCAGAAACTCTCGACGTCCGATCAACCAAGACTTCTACCTGATCCTTCAAATCAAGACTTCATTGCCCAATCCTCCAAACCAAGACTTCGTATCCAATCCTCGGCCAGGTCTTAGTGCACAATCCTCCAGACCAAGTCTTCGTTGCCCAACCAACACGATCAGGACTTTATGTTCAATCTCCCGACTAGGACTTCTTTACCTAGTCACTATGACCAAGACTTAGTGTCTAACATCAACTAGGATTTTCCTGCACACTTAGTTTAACATTGTTAGATTAACACAAACCTTAACTTTGAACCTTTGCCGACATCGAAATTGGGTTCAATTATCTGGTACTCCTAGCACCATCAACTTTGATATATACCGACTTTTCAACTTTTGTCAAACTACCACCGATGACTCCTCATTCATGACGTGATACATCACATCATCCGTGAGATAATACCGGGTCGTTGTCGTCACCTTTGCTTGAAGCTCCTCCTAATGTGTTCTTTCCATACTATTCGGTTACCTTTCTCCTAACATCTTCACCATGCTTTGTTGCATCAATAAGTCTTTGACCCTTCTTTGCCATAATCTGAAGTTTTCGGTTCTGTCAAACTTCACCAAAAATGTCCCTAACATATTGAGAATAACCAAAATAATATATTCTAATATCAATTGTTGTGCCCCGAGCAACTCTCTCCCTCTCCTTTCATTGTGGAAGTTTGGTAGGAGAGATGGAATATGATCACTCACAATAAGGCAATGAAGAAATCTCATAAAGAGAATGCAAGAAGAAACCAAGAATAAGAAAGAAACAAGAAGAAGAGACAAGGGATGATTACCATGGTTCGGCAGTGTGTTTACTCTATAAAAACAGCCGAAGCTTGTTAGAATTCTCTTAACTTATACATAGGGTTACAATGATCTCATATTTATAGCACTCAAACCCTTACATGATATTTCGGAGAGAAAATACTAAGAAAACCCCTAAAAATCAGGTTTTCCGCTGCCTTCCGAATGAGACATGGTCGTGCCATATCTCTAGCTAGGCACGACCATGCTTGTTCGTGTCGCTTCTCCAGAATGAAACACAGTCGGGCTGGGCCTCCTAGGCACGGTCATGCTTGGCCATGCCACTTGTCCAGAACCAGACACGACCAAGTTGTGCCTCTTAGGCACAACCATGCTTGGCCGCGTAGTCGCTTCTCCAGAATCGGACACTGGCCGACCATGTTCGTTGGGCATGGCCAGGCGCGATCATGTCCCCTTCTCCTCTCTTATGCGACGACGTATCATCCACCGCTCAGATATGTCATCCATCGACAATTTTATTCAATGAGAACCAACAAGAGATTTTGAAAAGAGTGTAGTCATTTAATTTGCTAATATCATTCATTTCCTGATTTAATAAGGGCGTCGTTGTTTTGTAATTAAACAGCTATGCGCTCTTACTCATTGAATGTCAAGGCGTTACACTAACTATGCAAGCAGCTTCTTCCATGAGAAGAATCATGTAATATAAATGTCGCCCATTAATGCATGCGCAATCAAAATCTCATCGTCAAATGGAAATATCATTCATCCATCCATCTATCTATCTATCTATCTATATATATACACAATGATGGTGATCGAGGGAGTACCTGGATCGAGTGGCATGGAGCCAAGCAATTACAAGATGTCGAAGTCAGACATCAACCTTTCGCATGGTGCATCGCCCTCTGTTGTCGAGGTGAAGAGCTGTGTAGCTTGCACAGGAACGAACACAACGCTATGGCGAAATGGTCCAGATGGACCTAAAGTGAGTGAGCTAGTTAATATTAAGTACTTTGGTTATTTCATACACATATAGTGGTTAAAAGTTACATATGATTGAGACTTACAAATCTGGGCTAGCTAGCTTAATTTGTGTACTATATATACATTTCAGACTTTGTGCAATGCTTGTGGGATACGGTTCCGGAAGGAGGCTATGAAGATAAACACTGACCTGAGGCTTGGTCCGCCAGATTATGTTCTTCAATTTAGTGCTCGAGGAAGAGATCGAACTCTATTGGCGTCGACCATGAGCCTGATGAAAATGTGATCTCATCATATGCATGCATGAATACAATAAGTTTCCAGAATTTCAAGTCTTGAAATTATGATGATGATTTCTATCAATATCGATCGCTCATAATTAATTAATAATCCCATCAATAAAGAAAGGAAGAATATGAATTCAGTCTACCGGATTTAATTTTCCATCAAATTAAGAAGACGGAGACGCTGGATCCATTAGTCCCTCAGTTTCCCTGATGATCACTACTAACTAGTGTATGGTGCCACAGATGATGATTTACTTAAAACATTTTTAAGGCACAAAATTAAGGAAATAGATGGCATGCATTAATTAGACGCGAGCACATGGGTGTCGTTTACAAAGTGAGGGCAGATCATCTGCCCTACTTTTCCCCCGTCCTACCTGTCTCACTCATCAACGATGATCGATGAGTCGTCCGATAGTCGATCAGACACCACCGATGGCCTCCGGCCGCCGTCCCAAATAAAACTATATCCTGGGAGTATGGTGAACTCGTCGAGATCGCCGCAATTGCGATCTCGCCGGATTTCACCGTCGAATCCGGCGAGATTGCAATTGCGACGATTCCGACCGATTCACCGTCCTCCCATAATATCGTTTGACTCGGGATGACAATCCAAAATCATCGATGGTGTCTGATCAATAATCGGACGATTCGTCGGTCATCACCGCGCGAGTATGAGACAGGCAGGACAGGATCCTCTGAGTGGCTTACAAAGTGGACCGGGCATTCATTCACTCAATGGGAGCTTTTGAATTCAATTCCCGTCGACTCCCTCATTAAATTCAAGCACTTGAGACAACAATAACTCATCACTGTTTTCGACCTTGTAAGAAGGGAACTGCTAATCTTATACATGTATCGGTACGCAGCGTAGAGAAGCAGGAATATATATGAACTAATTAAACGGATCCTGCCTCTGGATTCTTTCTGATGCAACCTTTATTTTTTCGAAGAATCAAATTTTAATCAAAAAGTTTCTTCAGTCATGATAGTTGGTTGATACAGATTAATTAATATATATAGGAGTATTTGATTTTCAACGGATTATAATTTTTTACTCGAAATTCTGAATTAGACTCTATCTACACTCATGCATGCAAAATTTAAAAATCTACGTACGTTTGTTATCAAAAATTCGTAATGCACGTTTGTTATCAGAAATTTGTAATCGTCAAATTTCGGATCCAAAAATCACCATTTAAGCTCTTTTCGAAACCTCCGAACACCTTTTTTTTGATGGCATGTGGGTTATTTTTACTATATCGAACATTTATAATTATGGGTTAGGATTTGTTTACATGAACGTTATATTTTGATAATTTTTTCTGTTATGAATTTTCTTTTTATGTTATAATTTTTTTTTATTTCTTTACTGAATTGAGATATATATATTATGATTTCTTTAATTTAACTGTTTGAGGAATAATCCTCTATTATTAATAGGTAAAATTAAGCTAAGAACGATGATTTTTTGTTTTTGTTTTTGTTTTGGATGGTTTCTCTTTTTGTCTTTTCCTTATTCCTCCTTATATCAGTTCATAGGATAATCTGTATCCTACCCAACGCTATTGTTGGATAAAAATCTTTATAGACATTAATTAAAATACAGCTCATAATAATTCAAAAACAAGCGACAATGAAACACTAATACAAATAAACACTTAGAGAAACACTATTGTCAACCTCTCTTAGCTTGTGCATTAAGCGAGCACGGTGGGTAAGAGAAATAGCTTGACTATTGACAAGTACCTCAAATCAGACAAGAAATCTTGGTCACTTAATTTGTTTCCATCAATGGCCATTAATTAGCACTAAGCAGACTCCCTAGAATATTGATAAGTGTCAAACAAAATGACGGTGGAAATTAATAAAATTGTACTTGATATTTAAAATATTACGATATATTAAAAAACAATCTATAATATATCTCAATTAGTGTGGCGTGGTTTAATTAATTTCGATATACATATCTGCATGCATGGTGTGGCAGTGATGGTGACTCCTCAAGAGTTCGAGCAAGGACACAACAATGCTGAGGATGACACGGTAGGACAATATGCCACAATGGTAGGGAATATCGAATGAATGGCTTTGTCCAGGAAGTCATCGAACGGGTGATTCTTTAATAGTGGCCTTAGCTAATTCCTGCAGGGAGTAGGTGCACTAACATTAATTCATCGATCCTACAACTCACGAACATGAATGGATGGCTTTAACTTAATTTCGTAGGAAAAATTAGATATGCTATACTATTAATTACACGTCGACCCTCTCAACTAGATGTCACTGAACCCATTAACTCATGAAACAGTTTGTCGGCTCCTTACATCGGTCCAGCCCGAAGTTAGCATGGAATTCCCTGCTCATGACTCGATGAATGGACCCGCACGCACACAACACTCTCTGTGTCGGCGTGCAATGAAATTGCCCTATAAGAAGGTATATCCATTGGCTGCTTCCACTCTGCACACTCACTTTGCACTGGAAATGGAGTTCATCAAAGCCGATCAGTTAGTTCTGGCTGCAGGCCTCCTCCTGCTGCAGCTGCCGTTTGCATGCGCATTGGTCCACTCTCCGAACCGGACAATGGAAGCAACGCCGTTGGTGCCGGCGATCATCGCCTTCGGGGACTCCATCGTCGACCCGGGCAACAACGACGTGCTGACCACCATCATCAAGTGCAACTTCCCGCCCTACGGCCAGAACTTTGCCGGTGGCGCCACGGGGAGGTTCTCCAATGGCTTCATTCCCACTGATCTAATAGGTGTGTGTTTGATATCTACTGTGCAGTAAAACGCATGTTTCTAGCTAATTTACTTATGCGAATGTAGCTGGCCGGTTTCACATAAACTTTTAATTATCATGCAGCTCAAACATTAGGTGTGAAGCAATTACTTCCCCCGTACCTCGGCGTGGATCTCTCGCCCGAGGACATCCTAACTGGTGTCAGCTTTGCCTCCGGTGCAACTGGCTATGATCCTCTGACCCCCAAAATCTTGGTGATTGTCTAGCTACATAATCCCACAATTCTTCGTTCCATAATTTGCAAATTAACAGTGAAGTTAACATGCGCATGCAGTTCGTGGATACTAACTTAATTGCTCTTGTTTAAGAATGTAATACCCATGAAGGAGCAGCTCGAACTCTTCAGTGAGTACAGAGCAAGGCTGTACTTCATTGCTGGTCCAGAGAGAGGTGCGGAAATCATCTCGAAAGCCCTCTTCATCATTTGCGCAGGAACTGACGATCTCGCAAACACTTATTTCACCACCCCCTTCAGGAGGAACTATGACGTTCCTTCCTACGTCAACTTGTTGATCACTTCTGCTTCAGAATTCATCAGGGTGCCTGCCTAAGTAACTCGCTACATATATAAATGCATCACATGTTTAAGGAGCTATTATAATGTGTAACTTGCATATACATGTTGTGGTGGTGGTGGCTTGTTTCAGCAAGTAGTAGGAATTGGCGCGACAAAGATCGGATTTGTGGGTCTTCCACCTATCGGCTGCGTGCCGTCGCAGAGAACTCTCGGAGGAGGTAAAGAAAGACGATGCGAAGCGGCTCGGAACCAAGCGGCCCAATTGTACAACTCCAGGATTCAGACTGTCATCAAAGGTCTTTCGGCAGAATTTGCTGAAGTGAATATTGTCTACATCGACATATACGACATTCTTCTTGATCTTGTTCAAAGACCTGGCTATTATGGTGACGACTACTGAGATGTCTCTTGTCCTCCGTGAAAATTTCTTAATTCCGTTGGGCGGGCGCGAGACTACTGAATTCTTGATCTTTTGCAGGATTTAAGGAGTCCACAAAAGGGTGCTGTGGAAGTGGAGAAATAGAGGTTACTCTCCTGTGCAACAGCAAGACAGTAACCACTTGCAGCGACGTGAATGAGTATGTGTTCTGGGACAGCTACCACCCCACAGAAAAGGCTTACAAGATTGTAGTGAGCAACATCTTTACCAATTACCTAAGATACTTGCTCTGAAAACTTGGGGGCCGGGAGAAATGATTCTCAATATTGTACTGCAATTATATTGCTCTTTATCCATTAATGGCCAATTATTAATTATTCGGACACGGGATTTACTGGTTTCTCTCTGATGTATCGTACGTATGATTTACAGGTCAGTTCATGATGAAGTATATTGATCCCGATCTCGGTCTCGTTCATGCGTAGTATTAGAATTTGGTGATCGGAATTCTGTTTAATTCGTTAATATTTATTAGATATTTTTTTATTAATATATTAATTAACAGATTCTTTATAAATCTGTTAATTAACAGTTTTGTTATTAATTTTTTATTTGACTAAGTATTCTAAGGTCCCTATAAATTGTGTATCTCATAGACAAGTTGTATCAATCAATTAAGAAAGTTATTTGGTTATCTCTTCTTTCTTTTCTCTACCTCTCTTTTTCTCTATTTCTCTTTACTTTATTGTGATATAAGAGTTGTCGACTTTGTATTCCGTCGTTCTTAGTGATTTTTTCTCCTCTGCCATGGTTTTTCCTGTCAAGGGTTTTCCACATAAATCTGGTGTGTTCTCTATTATTCTTGTTGCCGTTTTTCGTGTTAATCTCGTTACAAGTGGTATCAGAGCAAGGTTGGTTTTATTTTTTGTGGATGTCAACTGAGATTAATGACAACGGCAAGTATGAAGAAGAAATCCGCTGTTGCAGAGAAGTCTGGTGAGGCCGATGTTGCTGAAAATCACAGTAATGGTGAACTTCTCGTTGCCTCTGATGCTGATTTGAAACAGAGTGAGGAATGGATTATTGATTCTGGCTGTACGTTTCATATGTGTCCCAATCGAGATTGGTTTTCAACATATGAAACGGTTTCGAGTGGTGCCATTTTGATGGGCAATAATGCATCCTGCAAAATCGCTGGTCATGGTACGATCAGAATTAATTAAGATGTTTGATGGTGTCATTCGAACACTTAGTGATGTGAGGCACGTCCCTAATTTGAAGAGAAATCTGATCTCTTTGAGTATTCTTGATTCTAAAGGGTACAAGTACACTGGTGAAGGTGGAGCTGTGAACGTCAGTAAAGGGTCTCTTATTGTGATGAAGGGACTAAGGAAAACCGCCAATTTATATGTTCTGCAGGAATCCATAGTAATAGGTGATGTTGCCGTCACAAGGTAATATTGATAAAAGTGGATCACTTACGGGAAGCTTATAAGAAAGCTATTTGGTTAAAAGGACTCTTCAGTGAGCATAGCGAAGACTTGCAGATTACTACAGTCTTTTGTGATAGTCAAAGTGCCATCAGATGCTTCATGAGAGGACTAAGCACATTGATGTGAGACACTACTTGGACTTAGTTGATGCTAGATGCTGAGATTTGCCTGTGGGGCTTTTGAGGAAAAGGTGGAGAATGTTCTTTTTAAAGATTTGTGGAATTCGCGTCAAGGTGGAATTGTTAGAATTTGGTGACCCGAATTCTGTTTAATCCGTTAATATTTATTAGATATTTTCTTATTAATATATTAATTAACAAATTCTTTATAAATCTGTTAATTAACAATTTTGTTATTAATTTTTTATTTGACTAAGTATTCTAAGGTCCCTATTGTTGATGCAGTCTGCCCGATTGTTATTTTGGTGTTGACAACGATTTAAGTTTAGTTGGGTGAATTCAGATTAAGTCCTGGTCGGGGACTGGACATGAAATCCTAGTGAGTGAAGCTAGGTTGAAATCTCGGTGAGTGAAGCCGGGTCCTGGTGAGTGAAGCCAGATAATTGAAATCCTAGTGAGTGAAGCTAGGTTGAAATCCTAGTGAGTGAAGCTAGGTTGAAATCCCGGTGAGTGAAGCCAGGTCCTGGTGAGTGAAGCGAGGTGATTGAAATCCTAGTGAGTGAAGCTTGGTTGAAACCCCGGTGAGTGAAGTCGGGTCCTGGTGAGTGAATCCAGGTGATTGAAATCCTAGTGAGTGAAGCAAGGTTGAAATCCCGGTGAGTGAAGTCGGGTCCTGGTGAGTGAAGCCAGGTAATTGAAATCCCGGTGAGTGAAGCCGGGTGACTGAAACCCTGGTGAGTGAAGCTAGATCCTAGTGAGTGAAACTAGGTTGAATGAAGTCCCGGTGAGTGAAGCTGGGCACGGAGTCTTGGTCCGGGGGACTGAGCACGAGTCAGAGAAGGCTAGGGAGGTCGTTCTCTTGACTTAGGGTTGAATTGGAAGTCTCTGGATCGGTCTGGTGACCGATCAGGGAGTTGGCACGAACTCCCTGTTGTGGATCGGTCTGGTGACCGATCCAGGGAAGGCTGATCGGTCTGGTGACCGATCAGGGAGAGAACAGAAAGGTTTCTGTTGAGCTCCTGATCGTTCTGGTGAACGATCAAGAAGAAGTCAGTAGCCTTGGGGAGAAACTCTTGATCGGTCTGCTGGACCGATCAAACATCGCGAGCTCCTCACTATGACCGATTAGGCCGGAGCCTAATCGGTCAGGGAGTGGCCTGATCGGTCACCAGACCGATAAGGGAACACCCTGATCGGTCAGGTGACCGATCAGTAGGTTCGGCCTGCTAAGATGGAAACCCCCTCAGCAAAGGGGTGGATCGGTCTGGTGACCGATCCACGACCTGTGATCGATCACGAGAAGTCGCGATCCCAGTTTTCTCACTGGGGACCGGTCAGGCTGGAGCCTGATAGGACTGGGCCTATCCTGATCGGTCTGGTGACCGATCAGGGACCTCTCTGATCGGTTTGGTGACCGATCAGAAGCTGAACTTTAATTCGAAATCGCTGTCAGACTTCTGATCGTGTCTGTGTTTTCTCTGCTACCTGTTGATATTATGTGATATTATTTGATATGCATTTGCTAAGTTACTGTTGGAGTGTGCAGGTTTTACAGGGATGATTCAAACAATGGAGGATAATCAAATGGGACTTTCCATTGAGCAGGTTTGGATGGATTCTCTTCTCATCTTTCAACGGCTTCTGAGGAGCGGCTGGCGACTGATGGAGACTCAGCTGAAGAGGTCTTCAGTGGACTGAGTACTCAGGGAGGTCAATGGGTTCAGGCTTTGCTCAGAGGATGCTGACGAGGTTTGGCGACGAGGAGAAGAGGCTTAAGACAAAGCTAGAAGCAGAGGAGCAACAAACAATGAACAGACAGAAAACTTGAGGAGTTTGGCTGAGCTGTGTTGTGTGCTCTCTGTGATTTTGTGCTTGAGTGTTTTTGCTGTATTTTTGTGAGCGATCCTTCTCATTGTCGAGTGCACTTAATCTCATATCATCTTGAGGCAATTGTGGAAAGGTTTCTCCACCGAGAAGGAGGCGCTGTTATATTCGAGGTCACCCGGGGCTTGATCTGCCGACGATCAAGGGATCGCCCACCTCATGGGCACGCCAAGGAGTATGGGCAAGTTATCCCCGAACCTTGTATATCGCCGTGTTAGCGATTTGGTTTGCTTTTCATTTCTGCATATTTCTATTTGTGTTGTTTGTTTCCGCTGCCGCTAACTCTAAGTGTAAAAGTTTCAACGAGAGAAAGTGATTTGTGTCTGGCTACATTCACCCTCCCCCCCCCTCTCTATCCATCCAAGGACCAACAAGTGGTATCAGAGCTTGGGGCTCTGCTGAAACGGACTAATACCCAAGAGTCTGCAAGATGGCAATGGGAAGAGAAGGGTTGAGCACAAATAGACCTCCATTCTTGGATGAGACTGATTTTCCATATTGGAGATCAAGAATGGAGTTTTATCTCAAAACCAACATCAGCATGTGGTTTGCTGTGAAGGAGGGTTTCATCCCTCCAAAGGATGATGAAGGAAAAGAGCTCGAGTTCTCAAGGTGGTCGGCCGAACAAATTCGGAAGGGAGAAGCCGATGCCAAAGCCGTGGCTACTTTGCAATGTGGGATGACCAAGGAGGAGTTGATCAAGGTGAGTCCTTTCACAAGTGCCAAAGACTTTTGGAACAAAATCATTGAGTTCCATGAAGGCACTCAAGATACCCGAAGTGCCAAGAAGGACTTCCTTCTCAGCCAACTTCAAAAGCTGTCCATGGAAGAAGATGAAACTTTAAGTATACTCCATGGACGATTCAAGGAGATCCTCAATGGTCTACACTCCATAAATGAGAAGGTAGAGAACCGAGATCTTATAAGGTATGTTCTCAAAGCTTTCCCTAGGAACACCTTGTGGTCATCCATGGTGGATGCTTACAAGGTTTCCAAGGATTTATCTTTTGTTAAGTTAGAAGATCTATTTTGTGAAATGGAACTAAATGAGATCTCTAACAAAAGTCCAAAGGTGAAAGGGTTTGCTTTAGTGGCATGTAACAACAAGAAGAAGAGGAAGAAGAAGAAGGACAAGGAGGAGAAGACCCACTGTCACGTGGCTTTAGTGGCCTTAGAAGAGTCAAACAAGGAGAGTGGAGACGAAGCAAGTAGCTCCTCAACCGCGCCTTCATCATCTTCGAATGATGAAGAGGTAATCTCTCCCGAGTTAGATAACTGCTATATAACCATTCCATGTCTAAAAAATCCAAGACCAAAGTTAAATTGTTGAAATTGGAAGTAGAGGAATTGAAAACATATAAGGATTATGATAACAATGATTTACATGTTAATGCTCTTGAGGATGAGAATAAGGATTTGAAGAGCGAAATTGAAAATCTAAAGAATATTCTTGAGAAGTTTCAACAAGCTCTAAGACATTAGATATGATTCTAAATTCGCAAAAAGCGCTTACAACAAGGTTGGTTTGGGTTACCAACCTAAAGAACCTAGTGTCATATCTTTAATGACTAGAACTCATGTAACGACCCGGCCCATTTGGCGGCCCATTTACTGGCCCTCACGACCGTCGTACCGTCGACCGTCGATCGTGGCCGTTACCAATACTAGGTCTTCCCACTTCCTGGGCAGTGGATTTTTGCCTTCCCAGGATTCGAACCCTAGACCCAGGCTTAAATCTAGTTCTTTATGAATCCTGAATACCAATTGAGCTATGGTATTTAGGATTCATAAAGAACTAGATTTAAGCCTGGGTCTAGGGTTTGAATCCTGGGAAGGCAAAAATCTACTGCCCAGGAAGTGGGAAGACCTAGTATTGGTAACGGCACGGTCGACGGTACGACGGTCGTGAGGGCCGATAAATGGGATGTCAAACGGGCCGGGTCGTTGCAATAAAAAGGCGCCTTTTATTCTTTATGTTAGGTCTAGCCGGATCTCCTCAGGGCCTCCTATGGTCCCCGCAGCTCACTTGGTACCAGGATTCAGGAACTATTATACTTGTCCTGGAGGTCAAGGGTTCGAATCCTGGGGAAGGCAAAAACCCACTGCCAGGGGTGGGAAGACCCATAGGGTCTCGGGCCTAGAGAGTTGCCTGCGGGGACCATAGAGGCCGAGATCGCTACAACTCATTTTAGATCACGAAATAATTCTAGGGTTCAAAAGGTTAGAAAGAAAATGACTAAGGCATGGGTGCCTAAATCCCTCATTGTTGATGCATTAGGTCCCAAAATTTAGGTACCTAAAACCTCTATCTTTAGAATTGTATAGACATTGATTGAGGGGAGCATTTATCAACATGGGTGGTTGATATTTGGTGCTCCAAACAATAGCCATTCCTAGTTAGGAATGTGTCTACCATTTCCTCAAATTAATGAATGACCATGTACTGCTCATGAGAAAGGTTTTTCTTTGCCAATTTAGATGATTAGATTTAAATCAATGGAAAACTTGAATTCCCTACACAAGTGTTGAAAAGAAAATGTATCACATGAATGATTTAGATTGACACATAACTTGTTTTAACCATGGATTGCTTAGGATAGTTAGTCTTATTGTTGCAATTTATGGTTTACTGCAATTTATGGTCTATGAAATGCCTAATCTCAAGCCTAAGGTGTCTTTCTTGAATGTGTTATTCATGAATATTAATTTTCTGCTCAAATGATTGTATGCATACCTGCTTTGAAATTGTGATACAAACCTGATCTCAAATTGGTTGGAACCATGAACTTGATATACACTTGGATCTATGAATTTTCCAATCCAATCCATGAATTATCAATAGAATGAGGAATTAGGATTATGGAATTAATTTCAATTAGTTGGAACAAACATGTTATAAACATACAAACTAATCGAAATTTGGAAATCTGACCATGTGTTGATAATAATATAAGCATGTTTTGGAAATTTGATCATACTTTGATACTAATTTGAGGGATAGCTTCAAGGGAACCCCTTTAGGATCAATGAGATTAAATCTAATTGGATTAGGGGTTAGAAATGGTTAAGAGGTGAAACAAACAAGTTTCTGAACCAAAATCAGATTTCTGAACTTTAATTTATGTAATCTGATCGGAACTAGCAAGTTTCTGAAACAAACTTTCTGTATCAGACCTGATCGGTCCACCGACCGATCAGGACTCACCCTGATCGGTCTGGTGATCGATCAGGGATCATTCTGATCGGTCTGGTGACCGATCAGATCATTGCTGATCAGGGAACTCCTAGACCGTCCCAGTTGGTATTCAGTCCGATCATCTTTCATCAAATTGTATCAGATTACTTGATCATACTGACATAAACAAATCTGATACAAACCAATTACAATTGGAACATACTCATCATACTTGGAGCAAATATAAAACTGATTCGATACAAACCCGTGTTGAAATTTTTGAAATTCATATGAACGAGTTGTTTGAATCATGTCTCTTGATCTCTTACTCATTGATGAGGAATAATTTTCAGTCAAGAGACCCAAACCATGGTTCAAAAATTTTTCTGGAATATCGAATGTCGATGAAGTCTACACCCCTGTTATGGAATTTCAATTGTTAATGCAGTCTGATCTTGAACGAATCAGAATTACAGAAATTTTTCTGAAAACTGATCGTCCATAGATATATCAGAAATTTTTCTGGATCAATCATCAGTCTGATAAAGCTGCATTACTTACGTGTCATTTGAAACATATACATGTTTGACCATGATATTATTCTGTATATGTTTTCATGTGCAATTCAAGATTAACCTTTGATCATTTTGGGGAGAGACCCTCGGTTAAGGGGAGGTATATTTAAACTTAGTAACTATACCCTTTTCGATGTTTGACAAAGGGGGAGAGAATAGTTGATTAAGTTTAGGGCTGTGATATTGTAGGGGGAGGATCTTGATTCCCTTATGAAAATTGAATGGATTTCAATTAATCATTAATACCTAAACTTAAATCGGGGTTGTCAAACAATAAAAAGGGTAAGATTGTTGATGCAGTCTGCCCGATTGTTGTTTTGGTGTTGACAACGATTTAAGTTTGGTTGGGTGAATTCAGATTAAGTCCTAGTCGGGGACTGGGCATGAAATCCTAGTGAGTGAAGCTAGGTTGAAATCCCGGTGAGTGAAGCCGGGTCCTGATGAGTGAAGCCAGGTGATTGAAGTCCTAATGAGTGAAGCTAGGTTGAAATCCTAGTAAGTGAAGCTAGGTTGAAATCCCGGTGAGTGAAGCCGGGTCCTGGTGAGTGAAGCCAGGTGATTGAAATCCTAGTGAGTGAAGCTAGGTTGAAATCCCGATGAGTGAAGCGGGGTCCTGGTGAGTGAAGCCAGGTAATTGAAATCTCGGTGAGTGAAGCCGGGTGACCGAAACCCTGGTGAGTGAAGCCAGGTCCTAGTGAGTGAAGCTAGGTTGAATGAAGTCCCGGTGAGTGAAGCTGGGCACGGAGTCTTGGTCCGAGGGACTGAGCACGAGTCAGAGAAGGCTAGGGAGGCCGTTCTCTTGACTTAGGGTTGAATTGGACGTCTCTGGATCGGTCTGGTGACCGATCAGGGAGTTGGCACGAACTCCCTGTTGTGGATCGGTCTGGTGACCGATCCAGGGAAGGTGATCGGTCTGGTGACCGATCAGGGAGAGAACAGAAAGGTTTCTGTTGAGCTCCTGATCGTTCTGGTGAACGATCAAGAAGAGGTCAGTAGCCTTGGGGAGAAACTCTTGATCGGTCTGCTGGACCGATCAAACATCGCGACCTCCTCACTATGACCGATCAGACTGGAGCCTGATCGGTCAGGGAGCGGCCTGATCGATCACCAGACCGATAAGGGAACACCCTGATCAGTCAGGTGACCGATCAGTAGGTTCGGTCTGCTAAGATGGAAAAACCCTCAGTAAAGGGGTGGATGGGTCTGGTGACCGATCCACGACCTGGGATCGATCTGGTGATCGATCACGAGAAGTCGTGATCTCAGTTTTCTCACTGGGGACCGGTCAGGTTGGAGCCTGATCGGACTGGGCCTATCCTGGTCGGTCTGGTGACCGATCAGGGACCTCTCTGATCGGTCTGGTGACCGATCAGAAGCTGAACTTTAATTCGAAATCGCTGTCAGACTTCTGATAGCGTCTGCGTTTTCTCTGCTACCTGCTGATATTATGTGATATTGTTTGATATGCATTTGCTAAGCTACTATTGGAGTGTGCAGGCTTTACAGGGATGATTCAAATAATGGAGGATAGTCAAATGGGACTTTCCATTGAGCAGGTTTGGGTGGATTCTCTTCTCAGCTTTCAACGGCTTCTGAGGAGCGGCTGGCGACTGACGGAGGCTCGGCTGAAGAGGTCGTCAGTGGACTGAGTGCTCAGGGAGGTCAGTGGGTTCAGGCTGTGCTCAGAGGATGCTGACGAGGTTTAGCGACGAGGAGAAGAGGCTTAAGACAAAGCTGGAAGCAGAGGAGCGACAAGCAATGAACAGACAAGCAATGAACAGACAGAAAACTTAAGGAGTTTGGCTGGGCTGTGTTGTGTGCTCTCTGTGGCTTTGTGCTTGAGTGTTCTTGCTGTATTTTTGTGAGTGATCCTTCTCATTGTCGAGTGCACTTAATCTCATATCATCTTGAGGCAATTGTGGAGAGGTTTCTCCACCGAGAAGGAGGCGCTGTTATATCCGGGGTCACCCAGGGCTTGATCTGCCGACGATCAAGGGATCGCCCACCTCACGGGCACGCCAAGGAGTAGGGGCAAGTTATCCCCGAACCTTGTATATCGTCATGTTAGCGATTTGGTTTGCTTTTCATTTCTGCATATTTCTGTTTGTGTTGTTTGTTTCCGCTGCTGCTAACTCTAAGTGCAGAAGTTTCAACGAGAGCAAGTGATTTGTGTCTGGCTACATTCACCCTCCCTCTCTAGCCATCCAAGGACCAACACCTATAAATTGTGTTTCTCACAGACAAGTTGTATCAATCAATTAAGAAAGTTATTTGGTTATCTCTTCTTTCTTTTCTCTACCTCTCTTTTTTTGTCTATTTCTCTTTACTTTATTATGATATAAGAGTTGCCGACTTTGTATTCCGTCGTTCTTAGTGATTTTTCCTCCTCTGCCTGTGGTTTTTTCCTGTCAAGGGTTTTCCACGTAAATCTGGTGTGTTCTCTATTATTCTTGTTGTCGTTTTTTCGTTCTAATCTCGTAACACGTAACTCGGTCGACCAGTCTGGCGCCACGTCGGGTTGGGATTGAACTAACTAGGGGTCCTAGGGTCCAAACGAGCCAAATCACCCGGGCGAGCAGTTGGTCGAATAGCCCGATCCGTCCACTGCGTACGATCTTAAGAGATACCGACTGTCGAGCCAGAGGACTCCCAATCCCCTGGCCGCCCGACCCTAGGTCGAGTCGGGTTAGGAAAACCCGAGCGCTCCACGGTTCGGAAAGTACATTGTCTCAATCTTGGTAGTAGTGGTCGCATAGTCAGAGTTCACTCGGATCCGTTGGTCGGCGCTCCCATTCGTGATTTGTCGTGATCCTTAGGGATACCTACTCTGACACAACACCGACAGAAGTGGTACAGGAGTCGGCGCGGGGCTGACACCGTTCGTGCCCAAATCTCAAATATCCCGCTGACACAGCATCCTCCTGTCATACCCCTGCACTTCGTACAACAGCAACTTACGCTTGTGTTAGACCGAGCGGCGTCGGACGGTGCTCGTCAGCGAGCTGATAGCGCCCCTTGCCTTACCCCCGCATGCGATACCTTACCCTGCCCCCGCATGCAACACCTTGCCCTACTCCCGTATACGGCAAAGGGTGGCAAACACGTGCAGAAACTATCAGCTCCCTCGACTATATAAGCCCCTCCGCTTTCCACTTCGCAGGTACACGCGATAGTATTTTTGCTCTACTGTTTCATTGCTTTGCTCTCTTCTCACGGAGACTGACTTGACCGTCGAAGGCCTTATCGGGAACTTTTTCCGGCGGGTTACTAACAGTCATTTCTTTGCGGGTCGGAGCCAGCATCAGTAGTACTCAGGTCTACTCTGCTCTTGGGAGTCAACCTCATTCTGTGACGGGATCATATATAAAAAGAATGTACGTAATATATACTTTATGGTTCTTTCTATTTATCACTTCAATTAGGATTCTATATATCGTACGGTTACAATTAGATGTCATGAAATATATATTAAGTGCTTCTCACTGCGAATGAGCTTCTAACTCTGTGAACTCCATCTGACCAAGTGATCGATCCAAACAGGTCAGCCTTCACATAAGAGTTTGTAGCACAGAAGATCACTTGGTAACTGAGTTTCTTCACATTTTTGGTAAAGTGGAGCTTGTCCGGTACCACTTTCACGTCTAACTGAGGCGGAGAATTGACAGTCGCACTATACGTAACATCTTCAGCTCCAACGTTGGTAACTATCCGGCTCACGATATTCTTGGACCCCTTCCCCGAGAGGTTTGAGATAGCTATCGACGGATAGTTGAGATTAGAAATGAGATCCTTGCTCGAGTTTGCTGGGCATTCGAAACCTTGCGGAGTGGTAGTTATGAGACTAATTTTGGAAGGAGGGTAGCCATAGTTGCACAAGAAGAACAAGTAGTCATCAGGTTCTATTTCGAAGACCAGGCCTGGTTGCAGTGCAGCTGTTGGGCTCACTTCCCCTGCTCCAATGTCGTAGGGAGTGGCAATCAATCCGGCGTCAGTGTTAACTGGAGCCTTATCATTGTTGAGCTGAGTTGCTGCAAGAGGACCGCAGGATGCATGGATGCCATTGAGTTAAACAAGCAATGGTGGTGCTCACGATCAATATCGAAAATGGATCGAAATTATATATTACCAGTGGTCATGATGGCTGATCTGATAGCAGCTGGACTCCACCTCGGATTCCAAGCCTTGATTGTCGCAGCAACTCCTGTTACGTGTGGGCAGGCCATGGAAGTTCCAGAGACAAGGTTGAATCCCGAAGGTTTCTGGCCGGGGGGAACATTGTCTGACGAATCATCTTCTGGAATCCATGCCGCCAGGATGTTCACTCCCGGCGCCGCAACGTCAGGCTGAGTATAACGCAGATTAACTTATAAACAAGAGAGCTTTCTGTAATCGCTAAGCAGATTAATGAATTTGAGGGCTTTCTTACCTTCAAAATGTTACTTGTCTGCGACGAAGGACCTCTTGAGGAGAAATAAGCCACAGCCGGTGCCGGCCTATATTTATTAACTGTAACCGTCGGCAGGATGGAGGCCACAGGGTTTCTGATTTGAAGGAAGAATGCATGTAAACCAAATGGAATTAGTTCTAACCGTGAATCCGAACATTCATTTGATTTAATCATCAAAATATATAATCGGCTTTACTTGGTTGAGTTGATGTAGCTGAGAATTTCGTCAGCTGAACGCGAGGAGATCTTGGTGACAGTAAAGGAGGTGTAAGTAGTAGCCACGGATTTTTCCAAGTCATCGATAAAGATGGCACCAACAGCTCCCGAACTCTGCAATCCATCAATCTTCAAAGTCTCTGAGGTGTCGTCGTTTATGTTGTTGATGCAAAGAACGATCTTGCCTTTGATCTTCTTCGAGTCAAGCGTTTCGTAGTCGCAGTGACTGGTTCAGAAAATTAATTAAGCCAAATGCGTGGATCATACAGAGATATAATTTGTGAGTTTTCTTTGGTTAATTACCTTGCGTATCCATCACCGGAGCTTGAATTGGACCTTGCAGCTTCCCCGTATATCAAGGGGTAAACCGGGGACTTGCTCAGATTAGAGAAGTTTATACTCTCTCCCTGAATCCAACAGTGAAGGGAAATCAGATGAAATTGAAGCGGTTTTGTAAAGTATAGGAGTAAAATATAATTGTTTGATTATTTTTTTTCAAAATTAATTTTAGAGAAGTGAGAATTCCACTGACTTCAATTGACTTGTTGTTCCCCAGAACGATATCCGACTCGAAGTGTCGATCGATGGTCGTCGCTGCAACCGTGAGAATCCATGGAGCAGCATTCGTGACGGTGGAAGAGGTGGGCCCATCGTTTCCGGCGGAGCACACCACGGTGATCCCCTTCGCCACGGCATGAAACGCTCCTATGGCAATCGGGTCCTTGTCGAAATCGTGCATGAATTGCGCTGGAGCTCCGATCGACACCGACAACAAGTCGACTCCGTCGGCGATGGCGTCGTCGAATCCGGCGAGGATGGCGGATCCGGGACAGCCATCCCAGAAGCAGACCTTGTAGACTGCGATTCTCGACGAGGTTGAGCCGCCCTTGGCGGTGCCCGACGCCAGGCCGTAGTAGGAGGCGCCGGCGACCGAGTTCCCTGCCGCGGTGGAAGCGGTGTGCGTGCCGTGGCCGTTATCGTCTCGAGGAGACAATTCACTCGGTAAAACGGCGGCAATGTCTTCGTCGTCCGGTGAATAGCATCTTGCTCCGATCAGCTTCCTGTTGAAAAATGAAATAGAAGCTCAGAGTATCGCTTTTTGTATCGGTTAAACCAGTAAAAACTCTTCTTCTTTAAATTTCAGCTCACTTATTACAATTAGATGCACTAAAGTTCGTTCCTTTCATGCAAGTCCCCTTCCATCGCTTTGGAACACTACTCATTCCTTGGTCGCTGAAGCTGGGGGATTCCGGCCAAATTCCTTGAAAAGAAATAATATTTCACTTTCAACAATGCAAAATAAGTTCAACTCACAATAAGAAGGAAATGCAGTATACATATATTTCTTTTCGTGGAGCTTGCCTGTGTCTAAAAGTCCGATGATGGTGTCCGAAATTGGATGTGAAGAGGACGCGTCATCCTCTTCAAGATTTGAGTCGGTCTCCACCGACGTTTGCTGCAAGAAGTCCCATGACCTGGTGGTGTGAAGCTGGTAGATTGGATCTTCAAAAACTGACAAGACCCCTGGTTTTTGGGCAATAGCGGCGGCCTGTTCCTTCGACAATCTCGCCGAGAACCCTGAGAATCCATGTCTATAGCTCCTAATTAGCTTTTCCCTCCTGATTCATTAACGACACTGTTTAGTGGACGCACTCACGTTTTCGACGGGGTTAATTGTTAGATATAAACCTGATGGAAACAGAGGCAAGAAGCTGGAGGTGGCTTTCCATCAGCATGTCCATGGAGGAATCAGCAGGGGCAGCTCCCATGTACACGACGTACACCTGCGTCTCCTCTGCACGGCTTAACCCCTGCGTGATCAGAAAGCACCAGAAGTAAAGGACCGCAGAGATCTTCATCTCGTGGCTCAGGCATTCGATTGAACGCGATGCCCTTGGATTTATAGTGGCACGGGTCAGTGGTCTGGCTGTGGAAACGGATATACGTACAACTCGGTGGGTTATGATGCCCCTCCACCGATCAAAGTGCGATGAGCATGAAACAGAGCTGCACTCGTCCAGTTTCAACATTCCCTCTCGAGCATGTTTGATCCCTCGTATGAGGTGGTCGCCTAGTCTAGCAGTCAAAACCTAAGTGGCGAATGAAGGCGGGCGTGGTCAGTCATCAGTGCAGGAGTTGGAGCGCAGCAGAGCGGAAGTGGGCACAAAGATAGCAGGGCAGTGCACCGGACTCAGGTAGTGGACCCTCCACTACCCGGAAAACACAGAACCGTCGAGGAATTAATGCTATACAGATCAATTGAATAGATGGGTTCTAGAAGAGGAATGCTACGGTTGATTAAACACCATTAAGAGATTGTGCACGCGTCGGTCCTTGGGGAGTTTTGTAGTGGCATTAATGTCTGGCAACTGATGAAACATGCATATGATTGCAATAAAGATGAATTGGCTCTACCTAATCGGTGGGCTTAACAAGATATTTTATTCTCATGACAATTCAGTTTCTTAGAATTTGATGATTCGAATTCAGTTTGATCCTATCTAAAAAAATCATGTTGTGATATATATGATGAAAATTAAATTATAAAGGAAAAAAATTAACGGATGGTTCCCTATTTAAAGAGTTTATTATTAGTGTTTTGTATTATGATTAAGGTTTTAAGCCGCCGAGTTTGTATTCCATCGTTCATAGTGATTTTTCTCCTATGCCTGTGATTTTTTTCCCGTCAAGGATTTTCCACGTAAATCATGTGTGTTCTCTATTGTTTTTGTTATTGTTTTTCGTTGTAATCTCGTAACAAGTGGTATCAGAACGAGGTTGATTTGATTTTGTGGATTTCAATCAGGATTAATGACAACAGCAAGCATGAAGTATAATATTCCGCTTTTGGATCGCAACACCAGGTTTACGCTGTGGGAGGTTAAGATGCGAGCGGTGCTGGCGCATCTGGACTTAGACGACGCTCTGTTCGGGATAGATAACATGCCCTCGACATGGACAAAGGAGGAAAAGAAACGTAAGGATTAAAATGCCCTATCTCAGATCTACCTTCACCTATCGAATGAGATTTTACAGGATGTTTTGAAGGAGAAATCCACTGCTGTACTATGGCTAAAACTGGAACAGTTGAGAATGACAAAAAGTCTTACGAGCAAACTGGGTCTGAAACAACGTTTGTATTTTCATCACATGGCAGAAGGTACGTCGTTAAAAGATCACTTGACCGTGTTTAGGGAAATCGTCTCTGACCTAGAGGCTTTAGAGGTCAAATATGACGATGAAGATTTAGCATTGATCTGTGTTCTTTACCCTTGTCATATACGACTTTTAGATATACTATTTTATATAGTCGTGATACTCTTACTTTGAATGAGGTTTATGATTCATTATTTTCGAAAGAGAAAATGAAACAGGTTGTCGAAGGATCTGAGGCTTAGGGTGAGGGTCTTATTATTCGAGGAAGGACTCAGGAGAAAAGCTCTGGTGGTAATATCAGGGGCAGGTCGAAATCCAGAAATAGAGATAAGATCTGTAATTATTGCAAGAAGAAGGGTCACATCAAATCAGAATGTTACAAGCTGCAGAATAAGAATAAAAGGGCAGGTGAAAATTCCAGAGGAAAACAACCAGAGAAGTCTGGTGAAGCTGATGTTGGCGAAAATCATAGTGATGGTGAACTTCTCGTTGCATCTGATATTGATTTGAAGCAGAGTGAGGAATGAATTCTTGATTCTGGCTGTACGTTTTATATATGTCCCAATCAGGAATGGTTTTCAATATATGAAACGGTTTCAAGTGGTGTCGTTTTGATGGGCAATAATGCATCCTGCAGAATCGCTAGTATTGGTACGGTTAGAATTAAGATGTTTGATGGTGTCATTCGGACACTTGGTGATGTGAGGCGCGTCCATGATATGAAGAGAAATCTGATCTCTTTGAATATTCTTGATTCTAAAGGGTACAAGTACACTGGTGAAGGTGGAGTTGTGAAGGTCAGTAAAGGGTCTCTTGTTGTGATGAAGGGACTGAGGAAAACCGTCAGTTTATATGTTCTGCAGGGATCCACAGTAATAGGTGATGTTGTCGTCGCAAGTTCGTCTATGTCTGATTCTGATGTTACAAGGTTTTGGCATATGCGTTTGGGTCATATGAGTGAGAATGATATGGTTAAATTGAGCAAGAAAAGACCCCTTGATGGTCAAAGTATTACAAAGCTAAAGTTCTACGAACACAGTGTTTTTGGCAAGCAAAAAAGAGTCAAGCTCTCAGTTGGTATTCATAACACAAAGGGTACGCTAGACTACATTCACTCTGATTTGTGGGGGCCTTCTAGAGTATCATCTAAAGGTGGTGCGCTCTATATGTTGACTGTTATTGATGATTTCTCAAGAAAAATTTGGACATTCTTTTTAAAACATAAGAGTGATGTTTTTACTACCTTTAAGGAATGGAAGGTCATGATTGAGAAGCAGACAGGGAGATAATTGAAGCATCTTCGAACTGATAACGGATTGGAGTTTTGTTCTGATGAGTTTAATGTCTTATGCAAAGCTGAAAGTATTGTGAGGCATCATATAGCTCGGCGTACTCCTCAACAGAATGGTGTAGCAGAGAGGATGAATAGGACTTTGATGGAGAAGGTGCATTGTATGCTCCTTAATACTGGGCTACCGAAGTTTTTCTAGGCAGAAGTCGTTGCGTATGCCTCTTATTTTGTCAATCGCTCTCCATCAACTGCTATTGAAAGAAAAACTCCACAAGAGATATGGTCTAGTACTCCTTCTAGTTATTCTGAGTTGAGAATTTTTGGATGCTCTGCGTATGCTCATGTTGATAATGGGAAGTTGGAGCCTTGTTCGGTGAAGTGCATATTTATAGGCATTAGACAAGGAGTGAAGGGATACAAACTTTGGTATCCAGAGTCCGGGAAAGTCATCATCAGTAGAGATGTTGCCTTTGATGAGACTAGCATGCTTCAGGGGTCTCCATCTAAAACTTTTTCTGAGGAAGATAAGCAGAAGACAAGCACACAGGTGGAGATTGATATTGGGTCGATATCTACAGAGACTACTCCATAACCTATTTTAGATGTTGTGGATGGAACGAGCTCATCACAAGCACCTTCACAATATTCCATTGCGAAAGATAGACCTCGGAGAGAAATTAGACAACCTCAGATATATGCAGAGGCTGATTTGGTTGCTTATGCTTTATGTTAGAATATGGAAAATTGAAGGGCTAAAAGGTAAAAAGGGGAAAATTAAGGGCTTATATTGCATTAGGTGGAAGTGTGGGGGGCTTTAATGCAAAAAGACCACTTATAAACCCTCCACTTCCCTTGCGCCGCAGCCAACACCCGATCCTTCTTCTCCCTTCCGTGCCCTAGATCACGACCCAACGCCCCCTTTTCCTTCTTCGTCTTCTTCTTCTCGCGAGCGCACGCCGAGCCCCGATCCATCCCCATTGCATCGCGTCTCTTCTCCTCCACTCCACAGCCGACGCCTCTTAGCTCTCTGCCGACATCGATCCCTCGTCTCCCCGAGTAGCAGGCGAGCCCAAGGCCGGCGACTTCACTCGGACGCAGTCTGACGCCACTTCCTCCTTAGATCTGGCTGACGCCACTTCCCCCGTCTCTACTGATCTCCCACCTCAGCTTCTCCCCTCGCAGACGCAGTCGATCCAGACGAGCTCAGGTGAACTAGGGCACACAATCGCCTACTCCTTAGAGGATCTACCTCATTTTCCCTGGCGCCAATCATGGGTGTTCGTCGGATTGGTTCTGAGTTGAGCATCGGTTGCCAGCGTGTCGCAGCAGGTAAGAACTTAGATCTATGATTGAATCGAATTGGCTTCTCACGATCTGTTTTGTGTTTAGGATGGGTTCTCTTCTTGATTCTGTGATCTCTATTGGTTTCGGATGGTTGTCTCTGTTGGATTTTGATTGTGAAGGGATCTGTTGTTTAGTCGAGTTTTGCGTCGGGATGGGTTTCTGATCGTGATAGCTTGCGTCGATCGAACCTTACCTTAAGAGTTGAATCTTTCGGTAGGATGATTCTACTCTGTTAGTTCTTGGGTTGCGCTTATTGTTTCTGTCTGGTTTTGGATTGTGTTCATGGGATTAAATCTTGATCAGTATAGTAGCCATGAGTTCCTCTGAGTTGGAGCAGTTCTGGTGGTCTTTGCGCTCCAATTTCTCCTTGATTGGATCTTCTTGGTTGTGAGCTACAGATTATGCTCATCTTGGTCAGGTCTGGTGCTGATCTATTAGAACTCGGATGGTTTTAGGTCATTTATATTTGGGTTCTGTATGTGTTGATCAAATTCCCTTGGAACAGATCATGTAGGGTTAATCATTAACTTGATTTGTTAGTTGAACCGATTATAGTTTGTTTGATAGGTTGGTTGGTTGGTTAGGTTTAAGCTGGACCTAACTATGAAGAGGATTAGGCTGTCTAAGTAGAGCCTAAGTCCTATAACCTGGTGTAATACAGTATAGTTTTATTACGGTATGAAATGTTAGTTTAGCTAAATTTATATGTTTGATTACAGGATACTGATTGACTTGGATATTCTTGCTGCGGTTTGTTCCGGACGGGAGGTTCTCTTCATCTTTCGACTTCGTCATATTGAGGCGGGTACCTCTTTTTATGCGTAGTTAGACATAGTTAGCAGTAGGGATATCTGATATCTGTATCTCCGTGCTCTTGCTTTGGTAGTTAGCTTTACTGCTTACTGCTTACTGTTTCTGTATGGATTGATGATGCACAATTTACCTTATACCTTATGCTAGGATCTAGGTATTGGTGCATACCGGTTATTTGGACTACTGCATATCATGTAGATGACAGTAGGGATAGATAGTGGATGATGCATGGGATAGTGACATGCATCATTGTTGCACGTAGCATATGTAGGCGACCTTTGACTCCCTGGAGGTTGAGATGGGTCGTCGTACTTGCTACTCATCCTACCTATCCGATGATAGCAAGGGACGTTTAGAGCGTTACTTCACCCGGTGGTGGGGTACGTTTATGGTCTCCGACCCTACCCATTCGGTCTCGCGTGTGCATTATCGACCGTCTGTTCGTGCAGGGAAGACCAGGTCACAGCCCTACCCATATGGTCCCGCGTGTGCATTATTGACCGAGGCGTCAGGGGTGACCCATGCTGCATCATGAGCATATTGTGCATTGATGCATATGATTGTGATTGTTGCACTTGATTGTTGCACTTGGTTGACATGCATACTACCGGGTTTGGATCGACGTAGGTAGGTATGTAGTTCCTTTACTGCTTATAGTTCAGTTCTGCATTTCTTTCTACTGCAGTTATCTTCAGTATGGTGATAGATAGATAGACGATGCCTTACTGCTAGTATTTCTTCCTGTGCATATTAGATTGTATTCGCTGAGTTCTTAGGACTCACCCCGTTGGCTCTATTTTTATCTTTTCAGGATGATCGTCTGGATTGCCCGGCAGCTTGTCCCAGTTCTCGTGTCTCCGAGACGATTTCCGCGGGTGTCCTGTGTTTCTGTTGTGGTACATGTTGGTACCCTTTTCTCTTATTCGTTTTTGTTTCTTTTCACTTCCGCTGTCATATGTGTGCTCGGTTGTGTCGTCCATTTTGTGACAGTATAGTTGTACTTTTGTGTGCCATGGAGGCCTCGATGCCGTTTGGTTTTGTCGTAAGTCGTACCGATACACATCCTTGTCGTCGTCTTCGTTTTCATTTATTTCAGACGGTTGTTCCAGTCCTATAGGCTGTGGTACAACCGTCTAAGGTGGTCGTAGAGGTTAGGTTTCTGAATTGTCCGTCGGTCGAGGGAGTGGCAGTCCGGTCGGTATCGGACGGGCAGCTCCTCGGGGCGTGACACTTTAAACGTGGCTGAGGAGATTGATTCCGGTGAAGAACCTGAGATGTATTCAGAAGCAATTAGCTACGATAATTCTGATAAGTGGATGATTGCTATGCAGGAGGAGATGGAGTCACTTGGTAAGAACGACACATGAGACTTGATGAAATTACCTAAGGGTAAAAAAGTTATTCGCTGCAAGTGGGTATTTAAAAGAAAAGAGGGAATACCGAGAGTTGAAGAAGCCAGGTACAAAGCCAGACTAGTTGCTAAAGGCTTCAGTCAGATTCCAAGAGTAGACTTCATAGATGTATTTTCCCCAGTTGTAAAGTATAGTACGATTCGAGCCTTCCTTGGTATTGTGGTCATGCATGACTTTGAATTGTAGCAACTGGATGTGAAGACATCATTTTTGCATGAGGTACTTGAGGAAGACATCTATATGCAGCAACCAGAAGGTTTTGAAATCTCAGGAAAAGAGGATGATGTATGCTTGCTGAAAAAGTCCCTTTATGGTCTGAAGCAGTCACCTAGGCAATGGTATAAAAGATTTGATTCGTTTATGATCACTCATGATTTCAGAAGAAGCAGCTATGACAATTATGCCTACTTTAAGAAGACTGATGATGGATCGTTTGTTTATCTGCTCTTATATGTTGATGATATGTTGATTGAGGCCAATAATAAGGAAGAGATAAAAAAGGTCAAAGCTCAACTAAGTAAAGAATTCGAGATGAAAGATTTGGGAGTTGCAAAGAAAATACTTGGGATGGAGATTCTGAGAAACAGAAAGACAGGTAAATTATACCTAAGTCAGAAAGGGTATATTGAGAAAGTACTTCATCGATTTAACATACATACTGCAAAATCTGTTAGTACTCCGTTAGCTGCACACTTTAGACTTTCAGCTGATTTATGCCCGCAGTCAGATGATAAGGTTGATTATATGTCACGGGTTTCATATTCTAGTACAGTGAGATCTCTCATGTATGCTATGATTTGTACACGCCCATATTTATCACATGCAGTGAGTGTAGTTAGTAGATACATGACAAATCTTGATAAAGAGCATTGGAAGATAGTTCAATGGATTTTCAGATACTTATAAGGGACTTCTAATATTTGTTTGCATTTTGGTAATAATAGAGATGCAGTTATTGGATATATTGATTCTGACTTTGCAGGTGACCTTGATAAAAGAAGATTACTTACGGGGTACGTGTTCACTGTTAGTGATTGTGCTATCAGTTGGCAAATTACTTTGCAGAATACAATTGCATTGTCCACTACAGAGGCTGAATATATGACTATTACAAAAGCTTGTAAGGAAACTATTTGGTTGAAATGACTCTTCAGTGAGCTTAGTGAAGACTTGCAGATTACTACAGTCTTTTGTGATAGTCAGAGTGTTATTTTCCTCACGAAGAATCAGATGTTTCATGAGAGAACAAAGCACATTGATGTGAGGTATCATTTTATACGTGATGTTATTGCTCGTGGTGATATTATTGTGAGGAAGGTCAGTACTCATGATAATCCTGCTGATATGATGACTAAGTTACTCCCTATAGCCAAATTTAACCAGTGTTTGGACTTGGTTGGTGCTAGATGCTGAGATTTGTCTGTGAGACTTTTGTGGAAGAGATGGAGAATGTTCTTTTGAAGATTTGTGGAATTCACGTCAAGGTAGAGACTTTATTAGGATCTGCCTAAATAAATGATGGTAGTTGTCGTGGCAAGATATTGCGGGTCTTTAACAGTTCGGTGGTTGATAACTAAGTAGCAATCGTATGTGCAACCACATGATACCATGGATTTGAGAGCTTCTACTGAAAGCTACCTTTTCAGAGCTTTACTCGCTTGCATTAAGAATGAGTTGTTTAGCATATATAATATATACATACATATATTAAACGTCTGTGTACTTAGAACTGGACAAACTAGAGATGTGTTTTCTATTACTAATTTATAGGTATGAATTGGTCTAGACCACTTGCACACCTAGCAATTGACTTGAGTTGAGGACATTGGAGTTGGAATTATATGTATGACTCGTGGAGTTTTTTGTCATTTTCGCTACAATTTCCTTTGTTATTTATACATTTCTTTTATAAGAATTGTTCCTTTCGTTGTTATATTTGCATGTGATAATTCTGATATCTTGTAATACGCATGGATATTTTAGAAGTTGTACGCGTTGATGCCATTATCGCATTATCCATTTAGATATAAAGGCTCATCTCGGACGTGACCCATCTACAAACACCACAACTACTATATCTCTTGAGACATGTGTAATTAATGAATTGCATATCTTGTAATGAATACGACGAAGACATATTCATCTTATCGTACAATATTATATTATATTATTAATATTATTATTATTATTATTATCATCATTTAACTTCAGGTATAACTAAGAATTATAAATTTTTATCGGGAGACCATCGCCACGTGTGCCGTCCGGACCGACATAGGTAAAAAAATAATAAGAAATTAGATAATAAATAAATCTAAAATTTAAAATGTTTTTATCGATTATTAAAAATAAATTTAAAAATATTCACCACAGATAATTTAAAATTTTAATATATCAAGATTCACATTTTTTAAAAAAAATTATAAAATATATCATAATTAAATATTTAAAATAATAACTAATTACTCTGAAGTCGTGTTCCATAATCTTGGAGTCCCGAACCGACATAGGAGCTTCCACGAGGGCTGAATATCATATATCATTGTATAAATCAATTTCTATTTTAAGAATTAGATTCTCTAACAGAACAATTGAAATAAAAATAAGAATTTTCACACCGACTCAAAAGAAGAAAAAATTAAAATGCCAACAGGAAAGCAGCCCTTATTTCGCCATCCTTGCACCACTTTGTCTGTTGGTCAGGAAGTAGTCGCTGTTTTCTTGGTGAGAGATTTATGTCAAACGATGGGTCTCTGGTTCTCTCTTTCCTGCACTGCGTGTCAAAGGAGGGTTGAACTGACGAAGAGTACTGTTAGAGGTAGACGCCCCAACGGGCGAAATGGCAGACAGCCCACGTGACTGATCACGGCGCCGCGCTTCGAGACGCGGAGGCTTCTACGAGATCACAGAGAGGAGGACGGCGATCGCGAGGGCAAGCAGCGGCACGCGTGGAACAGCTAGGGCGGCGCCGTCGCTAGCTTGATTGCCGCCCACGTACACCATCGCGCTGGTGTTGGAGGTCGCCGGCACTCCCACCGCCTGCGGGTTCGAGTCCGATGATTTCAGGCTGTTCGTCGGAAAGCCAAAGAAAGATGAAATGCGTTAGTTATATAAAAACAGAGACTAGTCCGTAGCGCGAGCAATCAAATTGATGGTCAAGCGTGGCCGGCAACTGCCGAGAAAATGACTGATTGACAAATGGAGGAGGGAGAGGGGTAGGTTAGCGAATTGCGAGTTTGCGACCTTGTGGTGCTGGGGCAGAAGGTGATGAGGTAGTTGGTGGAGCCGGTGATGCAGGTGAAGGTGGAGGTGGCGTCGTCGTAGGCGTAGCTGTACGCCCTGGGGCACGCGTTCTTGAAGAACTGCGAGTAGGACGACGGCCGGCACGTGTTGGGGTTACCGTACTCGCCGCTGCAGCAGTACTCCGGCGTCCCGAAGGCCTCGCACGCGCTCTTACACGCCACGCCCTCGCTGCCGCCGTCTGACTGCGCAAGGACCACCTTGAGGTCCGACGGGCACAGGGGGTTGAGGTCCACCAGGCACCCCGTGGAGCTGCACGTCCCGCCGGAGCCGCCCTCGGGGACCACCAGCATCGGGAGGTTGTACCCGTCCACAAGGCTCACGTCGTAGAAGTCCATTCCACCGCTTCCGTCGAGCGTGAACTCCGCGAGGGTGGCGGGCGGCGAGGCGGTCTGGGAGCACTCGACGGATCCCGACCCGCAGTCGCCGGAGCCGCAGGTGAACTTGCCGGTGGAGTCGGTGGAGCAGTGGGTGCGGCCCCAGAGGCGGCCAGACCAGGCGGCGGGGGCGTCAAGGCTACGCGACTCACCGGACTGCAGAGCAAAGCCTGTGGTGGGCAGCGAAGCAATGCCGGCGCTCGAAAGCAAACCGGGCCAAACGGTGTACTGGCAGTTGTTCGTCAGCGTGAACGTTGCGGCCGAAGCCCCTGAAAACAGAGCAGGATTAGTCACAAAACAGGGGAAACAGAGCCCGATTTATAAGCAGCACCAAAAAATTATATTCACCTTCAATCAAGAAGACAACAAATGCGAGAACGACTAAAGCTCCGGCCATCTTACTGCTGGAACTACAACAAGATATGGAATGGTTCGAGCGAGTTCCGCCGTCTCGTCACCACACACTTTTAGCTTCCCGATATCCGATTGGGGGAAGGGAGGAAAACTCAGGATTGGGGGAGTTCTAAAGTAAGCGGGTGGCAGTGAATTTATAGAGGGCAGCCGACGAACAGTCATAGAGTCGATAAATGTTGCGGTATGAGGCGACGCCACGGCGGCCAGATTTGGCAGCGACTTGTCTGCTGCTCTACCAGACTCTTTTGACGGTGCTGACGGTGGCTGCTTGGAGTCGGCAAACCGCGCAGCAGTTCAGGGCCCGCCGGCTCGAAGGGCGAGGACCTTAACGTTTAGTTTATCCGTTAGGAGCTCCACCGTCTTCGTTGTAACCACGAGGCAGTGTCTATAAGGACATCGTAATCATTTAACTCATTTCTCGTTATAATATTTACCATCCATACAAAAATATAGATTTACATATCACATATACATTAACATCTTCATTCTCTAATATTCATTTAACATTCAACCTCCATTATTTATAAGATTCACATACCACATATACATTATCTCACATATACATTCTCTTACATACATATTCTCTCACATATTCATTTCTTATCTATATATTTTTTATTTTTATTTTATTTACTAATTTAAATGATTATTATTTAAAATAAATAATAATAATAATTTTAAATATTTTTATCATTATTTAAAATTTAATAAACCCCAAATGATTATTAATTTTAAATTAATAAAACCCAAATCATTATTTAAATAATTATTTAAATAACTCCAAATCATTATTTAAAATTTGAGGTTTATTAATTTTAAATTAATAAACCCTAAATCTCCTGATCGGTCAGCAGGGGAGTTGCTAATCGGTCAAGTTGGCCGATTAGCAAGGAGCCTGACCGATCAGGCTCTTGCCTGATCGGTCCAGGTCATCCTGATCGGTCAGCTTGACCAATCAGGAATCTCGTGATCAGATGTCATGTCATACGTGATGAACATGTTCAAATAAATATCTGAACGCGTTCATCGTGTCAGCGCATTAATACACTCGCCGCAATGACTTTAACACGGACGGTTTATTAATCGAGTGTTATAACGCTCGATTAATGTGTCGTTGCAGATGTTCTAAGTTTAGACTCACGTAGATAGTTTATATAATAATATTATTTAATAAATTTAAAATTAATTTTTAACTAATATAGTATATTTTGTTGATGATCACATCTCTCGTATATTATCTCATCATTGGATAAAGTGTTCTGTAGTTCATCTCTGTTTTAGAAAATATGAGGGACCATCAACGATGATGATTTCGTTTTTTTTCCCACAGACAAGGTAACGTGATTTTGATTTTTTTTTTTTTTTTTAGGATGGTGTGACGAAATTGTTGGGTTGTTAATACAATAAGTGTTCAGTATTGAATTTTATTTTTATATCGTCTATTTAGATTTTATAATATGATCCTAGATAAATATTTCAATCCTATTGATCCGGTCTCGGGGTACGAGGAACCCAGGATGGATCGACCCTCTAGTCGCGGAGTAGTATAGCTAGAGCAGATGGGGATCGCCCGTAGTCCGGGACAGCAACGTTAATTGTGAAGGTCTGAGCGGCCATCCCGAGCTGACTGTCACCTTCCGGTCGGCCCGGAGTCGGTCTAGCTCAGCAGGTGACTATCCCGTCTAAGTCACTAGATAGAACGGAGGGACACCAACCAAGTGATAGCAGATGGGTCAATCGGTGAGACAACGCGTGACTTTAATTGTGTCTAAATTTGACCAACCGCAGATGCCTCGCAAGCAGAGGCAGGTTGTCTAGTCCCGGAGTGGATGACCGACCAGGCATATCGATCAAGGCTAAGTAGGGATCAAAAGAAGGGGGGGTCGGTCGTGATCAGCGTCGATCGGCACGATCAGTGGAGTAATCAAGGTTTTTCTGATAGAAGGTCGGCTGGCCGGTGGGATAGCCGGCAATGCAGGAGTCTCATAGCAGATGCGGGAGTCGCGGATCGCTATTGGCTGCGTGTAGCCTGACAGGCGAATGGAGGACGATCACTAGGTTGAGGGATAATCCCCGCTTAACTAAGTAGCGCCATCACTCGGAATGGCACGATCGGTCAATCGATCAGCTACCCTGCAGGAACAGCGTTGGAGCAGCATGCTAAGTACAAACATGTATGGGCGCCCCCCTTCAAATACAACTCGATATAACAGAGAAAAAACCCTATAGGGCCTGCTAGCACAGGCCAACACCTGTCCACGGACAGGGCGACTATATAAACAGAAGCTTCTTCTGCTAGGAAGTTGTACGGTTGATAGGCCTTATGCCAGAAATCCCAAGGATCACGGTTGCATTAGCTAACCCAATAGGATCTCTGGCACGAGCAACTGATAAGACAACGAAGGATAATGCAAAGGAAATGAGAATCCCGGAAATCATGACCCCTGCTTGGTAAACAACCCTTACTCTCTAACCTAAAGCCGCCAGCAAGATAGGCCAAGGTATCATATCTGGTTAGTTACCGTTGACTATATAAAACCCATATTTCTACACACGCGGAGTAAGTTCTAGAATTCTGCTACAGCTCCTATTCATTTCTTTCTTCCTTCTTGGAGAGGTATCTGACTTGACTGTCGAAGGGTCGTTGTTAGGGACTTTCCTAGCAGGTCTCTAATGGTCTTTCATTTCGCAGGCAGAAGCACTCTCAGTATCACCAAATCAACCCCGTGTCGACCAGCGGCCAAAGCTCTTTGGTCAATCATCAAGTCGTGTCATCCGTTGGACGCCACCCTTAATTGCCGACAGGATCACCTATATTTCTCCAACTAAATAAATTCAAAAGTGTAATGGCTCATGTTATGACATTCCAATTTCATCAACAATGTAATCGTCATATATATCATAATAGAAATAGAACCTGATTATTTGATAAATGTGCTATGTTTTTCATTATCACATCAAACCCTGGGGCAAGTGTTTAGTATGATTAAAAAATAAAACATAAAGATTTTTTTTATATTTAGGTTAGCTCTTCTCATCCTTCATAATTACTTTGGAAGAGAGTACTAGCAGTGTTATTTTTTTTCGTGTCACACACGAATTGTAATATTTTATAGCAAAGGGCACTGGTATCATATAGGAAAAAGATTTAGTGTAAGATCTAAAAAAAATATATCTATGGGTGAATTTTGTGTGTTAATTTTTGTAAATTTGTATCTATTTTTTTAGTTATCTATATATTTAATTCTCTGAATCAATTAATTTTGAAAATATCAATTAAACTCACATCGATCATCTGAGTCAATCGAAAAACACTTATGGAAACTCAACAAAACGATCATCATTTTAATTAGGTACGTTTTTCATCGAAAAACAATTCTTTACATTTCGGTGTAGCTAAAATTTAAATTTTAAATTTCTTGATTATTTATTAGAGAGTCTACCTATTATATCCTTATCCAGAGATAAATTTATTTCCATTCTTAAATTGGTGGTTGATATGTCATCCTTCACTCCTTCACTATTTTCCCTAATAAGTTAGGTGAATGATCGGTGGGAAACTTCTGTGGAGCCGGGCCGATCATCTCAGATTCAATTTGTCTACTATCTGATTCATTATTTTTTTTTCTAATAAGTTAGGTGAAACCTCAAGCCCCACTTTCTTTTTTTTATGAGAGGGACTCGAGAGGAGTGATGCCTCTCCTTAGCATTTTATAACTATGTTTTCATTCCTACAAGTTTAGTGTCAAATGTGCATTGCAATCTACTCGCACTCTTCTTACTCTTGTTTTTTTTCCACATGAACTTAATTCAAAATATTGTAATAGATTCACATAGTTTAGTATAAGTACAACTTTTCTATTCTTGTCGTAGTTCATTTCTCTTGTGAAACATAATTTTTTTTTTTTGGTCACTATTAAAGCCAGCTGAGGTGGCATTGCAATGACAACCCAAAGATCTTTCTCCCACAGTAGCAAACTTTATCGATAGATCCTACCAATAAAACACCAGCAAATCGCCCCATGTCTAGATCCTTTCCATACGAAGGATCTTTTGAGTCACTCACTCGCACGTTCTTTTCTCTTTGACCATACACATGGCCTCAACTAATTCGACCCTGCTCCGTCAAACTTTATATCTGAGCTCAATTCAGACTCGGCGGGCCTTCTTATTCCAACAAGGCTTAACGAGGGATCACGCTTTGTGGATAAGAACTGATGTAATCGTTGACAGCGCCACCAAAATCGCTGCTTCTTGGAAGTATCATCGATTTTATTATTCAATATTATCCGATGTGGATCTGACAACGTATGACACCGATTTCCCCGGCGATTAATTAGTAAGCAACAAGTCGATATTGCCATAGCTCTGAGTGTTTGACCTTCGTTCTCTAAACAGTTACCGATGGAATCCCGATGATCCCGGAGTTGATTAGTCCGAGTTCCCCTGAGAGACAATTGTCAACATATTGAACATGTGGATTCAGCCGAACCCGAAAAGTCAACCTGTTCGAGTCAGATGTTTGATAATTTAATCGAAAACCACGACCTTTATCACAATTTCCTTGGATTGATCGTGAGTAGGTGGGCGATCGAAGGCAACGTACGGCACAGTGTGCTCCTCGTTTAATTTCTTGTTTCAGATTCAACTAACTCGATCCTCCAAAACACTAAGATTCGTTTGGCAGTTCTAGTTAATGCGAAACGCAAAGCTCGCTGACACCGGTTTTATCCAGATGAATAATAGGGCAGTTTACTTAGTCCTATCAATTTCCATGTTCCACACCACTGAACAAATTGTGCAATTGTAATAGTATCAACTTCAGTTACATTCCGAGTTCATGCATCATGAAGCTCAAGCCGACATGCCACTTTGGCACGACAAAGAAATAGGTGAGAAAATGGTATTAAAAAACAAAATCGCACCGACTCATATGTTTCATTGCTGACGAGCAAACAATTAGTGAAGAACGTGTCTTAAGATGAACGTCGTTATCGTCAGGCACCATCAGTTTCAGCAAGGAGCAGAGCTGGGAACGCCGGCACGTCTCCTTTAGCCAAGCAAGTCTGCAATTGCCCTCTCGACATGGTTGGGGTCAAAAGTCCTACTGTGAATCACGTGTGAGTTTACTTTTTACTGGATAGGTATTTTGTCGTTAAGTAGTTAAGATTCATGGGCGATCGAGGCGAGATGTGATGCGAATCCACGGGGATAAATTTTGTCGACGGGGTTCCGACAAGGCATATGAAGAAAGCGTGGGATAGTTGCGGTGCCAACTAACATGAAGTGAGGTCCGACGCATCGCCGGGGTCAAAAGCGACGGCGATGAGGTGGCCGCCGCCGTCAGTTGGTGGGTACTTGACAGTTAATTGGAAATCTTTAATTCGATATATATGGTTCTTATCCGCAAGACGGTGGAGAACTGGAGATGAGCCAATTAACCATAAAGTATATCGAAAGGAACTTTATTGTATATCCTGAATTAATTTGACCTCTCTGGCAAAAGGAAATTAAAGAAAAGAAAAGAAATAAAAAAATTGGGAGAACGGTGACAGTCCTCTCGATCTATTTTCTGAGTCAGGATGAGGTTCATCTTAAACTTTGGGCATAGCTAGTAGCCAATCAAGATCAACAAAGGCATTAAGAAAAAAAAAAGAAACATATTGGGCAGTAGATTAATCAGTTAGACCAACAATTTTAAATTTTCAGTTCTTAAGGACCAAATCAACTAGGACAAAAGCACTATTGAAAAGAATTGATATTTTGTAGAGATCGATGAAAGATGGTCATATACCTAACAGTAGTTAAATAAGTTCGATTCAATATAAAATAAGTTACGATTCTTTTAATTAAACTTTCATATAATATTTGTATATACCTTCAGGCCCAATTAATATCGGGACACTTGTTATATAGCATTAACACAGAGCCAACACAGCACTAACCTTGCCTAACTCGTAAGGATTAATAGAAATGGATATTCTATCGGGTTCTCCTTAGCTCAATGACCCTGAGGATTAGAGATCCGATAATCCATTAAAACTTGGGAGCACACATCTATAAATATGATAGTATATCAAGGAGAGAATCCTTGAGATCTATGGTGTGGGATAGTCACGTAGGGTCGTCAGAATGATAAATTTCACCTTTTATAAAATTTAATCGTTCATCTGCCTCCACAGTGTGCCCAGTTAGCAAGAGGATTATAAATTTGTTAGAGTATGACAAGAATTAATTCTCGGTAGGCATATATCCTACTAGGAAAAACTCCTTTCAGCATATAATAAGTTGTCGATTTAATAATAATTTATTTATGTTAGTTCAATACACATATACAAGGTCAATTCAATAAATAAATTTCAGCAACTCGTTAAAATAAACAAACAAGCTTGAATATATGTGTTTAGCCTGTTAATATTCATAAACATGTTTATGAACAACTTTTCATGAATAATATTTATCACTACAAATTTATCAACATATTGAATAAACAAAAAAAATCAAAAATAATTTATATTATAAGCTTAATAACTAAACAAACAAATTTAAAAGGTAAAAATTTTAAAAATCAAACAAGCTTAAATTGATAATTCGATAACATTTAAACAAGTCGAGCTTAAACCAAACTTAAGCTCATAAAAAATGAATCAAGTCAAGCTTGAAAAATTATTTCGACGGCTTGATTCATTTTAGGCTCGTCTTGATTACCTTATCAAACAAGCTTGAATATCATAAAG
This sequence comes from Boesenbergia rotunda, assembly GCA_024364735.1. NCBI lineage: Eukaryota > Viridiplantae > Streptophyta > Magnoliopsida > Zingiberales > Zingiberaceae > Boesenbergia > Boesenbergia rotunda. The sequence continues at coordinate 8,346 of JAGFNQ010005055.1, read as the reverse complement.
AAATTGGTTCGGCTTGGCTCGTTTATAATCCTACCCCTAACCACTTGACAGTCGACTATAAATAAACCCTATGATTTACTTTTCTTCGACTAACCAAGAGATGGATTATACTACAATTTAATTCTCAAGACCTTCTCTCATGAAGAAGTCATTACACTTTTTTTCATTTCTTCTCTCCCCTCGAGAGCATTGCATTCCTTTATTTTTTCTTAGGCTGACTACATCAGAGCGATCACACCGACTACATTAGCCCCCGACGACGAATGCTAACATATAGGCGAAGGACTCGTTTGAGTGAAATACCCCCTCAGGTACTTGAGAATGAGAGCGGTTGGTGTGTAGGTTTCAGAGCAGCTCGCGAATGTAGACGTGAACACTCTACCGGATTCGAACAGGTAGGAAAAGATGTGGTTGGGCGTCAAGTGAAGGTGACGACCCACATCACATAGATTAATATATATTTAATTACATTTCGGATAACAAAATATAATAGTAATCCCAAACCAAAAATAATATACCTGCAGAGGTTGAGTTAACATTTCGTAACCGCTGAGAATCTATCATAATTAAATTTATTAACAGCAATATCTTGTATAAACTATGTCAGTACGGCGAGACGGAAAAAAAATCTATAATGTATAATAAGATGTGAAAAGAAAGTACCGTTTTTTTAAAATAAAAAATAAAACTGTAGCGCAAGCAAGCAATACAACATGTTAATCATGGATAGAATTATCGCGCAATGGTACTATAGGCATGATCGCATAAAAAGGTTATTCACGTTGCGCATAAAATTTGGCGTGATCTATGCACGAAGGGGCGGCTTCACGCCTGATCGCGCACGCGAAGTGCCCCCTGTCCATTTCACGCATAAATCTTAGCGTGATTTGTGCGTAAAACTTAAAATGCCTTTTTTATTTATAATTAAAAAATAATTATTAATGTGTGACCCATACAATCTAAAGTTTTCATTGGTTATCAAAATAAAGCGAAAAATATAAATATATCAAAGGTAAAATTCGAACTTAATTATCAAGGAATTCCATTCTTTATCATAGTACAATAATCCTGAGGGCCACAATTTGCATTCTATTATCTATTATGGTAAAGAAGATTATATTTATTTTAAATGTCTTTCATAATCCAATCTTTAGATTATATAAGGGGAATTAAATTACAAGATCACTTTATAATTTATCGGCAAATAATCAGGGATTGCAGAGGAGCGCAATTTGCATTCTGTTAGCAAAAAGTGATTCGTTCATTCCAACGCTCCCGTTAATCCGTCCCAAGATCAACACGGAGAAAACCCTGCAAGCCTTGGATCACAGGTCAAGTCTGCAGGACGGCAGTACGTGTATCTGCGGCAATCCTATCCGTTAACTAGTAAGCGTACAGTGAGGAACGACGGCACAGAATTGCAGTCCTCAGTAGCCATCTCATGTTATTCTCCTTCTCAGTGGCGTTTTCATCTGGGGGAGGCATATTTATTTATATAGTTATGTTAGTGCATGCATTAATTAGTTCGTGGAGCAGAAACATATGCCATTTAATTGGGTCATCAACGTAGACAGCAGTGCAAGTCGAAGCTTGCAGCCTTTCTCTTCTACGCGTCCACCACAGAGAGAGAGAGAGAGAGAGAGAGACATGGACGCGGACATGCACCTTCATGTCCGATTAATTGAGAAGCAGACTAGAACAGAGCACGCAGTGTGCTCTTTCATGTATTCAGTGACAGAAGCAAGCGCAACAAAAACAGAAGAGATTGAATTGTGTTTCCATTTCATTTCCATATGTTCTTGCTTCACGCAATCTGCCAATAAATGTGCGTGTAGAGAGAGAGAGAGATACAGAGAGGGACTGAGAGAAGAAGCTTGGCTTGGCTGCTGCTTGGCGTGGCTTTGAAGACATAAATACAGAAGCAAACAAGCATCAAATTGTAACTCCAATGAGACCCACCCTCCACCAATAAGACAAAATCCTCCATCTCCCACATACGCCACTAATTCATTTCATTTCACTTCATCGTCATTTTCCTTTATTCCGATCCTTTTTCCCCTCATCTACGACTACGAGGAGGAGGAAGAACAAAGAAGAAGAAGAAGAAAAGGAGGAGGTTTTGTACTGTGGCCGGCCGGTGACATGAGTTGTAGTGCAGGAGGCAGCGACAGCGGCGGCGGAGGAGGAGGACGAGCGTTGGGAGGCGGTGGGCCGTGCGGGGCCTGCAAGTTTCTGAGGAGGAAGTGCGTGAGCGGGTGCATCTTCGCGCCTTACTTCGACTCGGAGCAGGGAGTGACGCACTTCGCGGCGGTGCACAAGGTGTTCGGCGCGAGCAACGTCTCCAAGCTGCTCCTCCACGTCCCCGTCCACAAGCGCCTCGACGCCGTCATCACCATCTGTTTCGAGGCCCATGCCCGCCTCCGCGACCCTGTCTACGGCTGCGTCTCCCGAATCTTCGCCCTCCAACAGCAGGTGATGAGCTCAAATTCCACCCTTCGATGGCGCATCTTTAAAAATAGGATTCTCTTCGACTTTATGATATCGACAAGACATTAAGAACAGTGCATACTTCAGTTTTTAGCGTTAGCTTAAATTTGGCTGGCTCTTTGGATTAGGTGGGGAACCTACAAGCAGAGCTGGCTTACTTGCAAGCTCACTTGACCGCAATGCCTTCGCCTTCCACTTCGCCCCCGCTGGCGACGCCCCCGTCTGCCTTCTCCGAGCTGGACCTGCAATCATCGCCGGGGATGGCCGACCTCTCTGCTCTCTTTGACGCTCAACCGGCTCAGCCTCAACCAGCAACAGAATTACACGGCAGCAAGCAGGAATTTTTCTGAGAGCGTCGGAGGTGGAGGTAGCGACCTTCAAGCGTCGGCGTCTTGATCAGCACCGGCCGGCCGTCGGCCGACGACACCGGTTTCAAAAGTAGAACTCGTAAGTGAGACAATGTTGAAAATCTCCTAGGCTTCTTTATCCAAAATGGAATTAACAGATTTGCAAAAAAAAAAGTTTTTATATACGAAATTATTGAAAATCGTTTTATGAAAATTTTATGTTGTCGATCTGAAAGCAAAGTTAAGAAATGGGGAACAGTTATACCAAATTGTATGTACCATCACAATGAGTCACTAAATATAGATCGGCCAAATTTATGGAAATAATTCATGTGTTTCCTTTTGTGTGTGTGTATAGGTATCATTCCTGAATAAGAATACGAGAAACAAAGTAGAGAAACAAAGTAGTAAGTAAATAATAATAATAATAATAGAAGAGAACAATTGATGCTCATGAATCATTGGGATACCAAGAACTTATGAAGATGTCCCATTCACATATAAACTATAATTAGTGAAGCTGCCCCCACGGGCTGGATCGGATGGTAAGGTGCCTGGCCGATTTGGTCGAGGTCACAGGTTCGAGGGTCGCCAGTTGCGCACGGGGATAAAACCCTAGTCTGCTGGCATTAATTCCCTCGACCCAAGGCGTCTCACTACACCAGTGATAACCGTGATTTACCTCCTCCGTGTTGGTCCTGGGGCGGGCTGACGGGGGCACTGGGGGCAAGCGTTTCGCCTTTTTTGGTATAATTAGTGAAGCTGTTCCTAAGGTTATGGTATAATAAAAGGATATTAACTTGTCATCTAAGTATTTACATTCGATCTCCATTTACGATATACTTATTAAAAAAAATTCATCTAAATAGGACACACAATCATGAGATACTGAGACCGTTCGATATAAATACTTCCTGATTTACCCTGACAGTCGATAAAAAATTTTCAATCGCTTCAAATTCAATACTATCAGATTCATTATCTTTTTTATATATAACTAGTGAAGCTAAATAAATTTCTACACATGTTTACGTTTAGCCTACGATAAAAACATTCAACGTTATTGCTGGATTGAGAAATTGCAATTTGTTTCTTGTTATTTTTCAAAAGCAGATGCAGTTAGGATCCCGGCGGTGGTACCATATGGACTTTCTTACTAGTATCATTAAATACATTATTGAGGTCAAACTGACACTAATATTCTTGCGAGGTCAAACTGACAAATATTCTTGTATGATACTAATTAAACTTTATATCTATGAATAGATTCATCTGCCTTGCTTTTTGTATTACAGGCGTTTGATTTTATCGTCACGAATTTGAATTGCAAAACAGTCTCTTGCAAGACAGATTGTATAACCTATTATCATTGAAGAATACAATAGCTGTAACTTGTAAATAAATTTTGTGTTCATAAAGGTAAAATATTGAATAATAGTCATAAATATGAGTAGAAAGATGCAAAGTGCATTTTTTTTCTCGACAACTTATCTTATTCATGTTTAGAAAGAATAATAAAGTATGTGCTTCCAATGAGTCAAAGACGCTTATAGTTAGAATTTTTTTTCAAAAAAAAAACCAAACAACTAAAACGATAAAAATTACTTCATTTTTTATTTTTATTTTTATTTTTAAAAAAAATCATATTTTTTATTTTGAAAAAATAATTTTATTTCATTCTCTAATTTTTCAAAAAATCCTATATCTTTTTCTAAAAAATAAATCTGAAAAATACAAACCAAATATATTTTTTAAAAAAATCATATTTTTTACCGAAAATAAAAATAAACGTATCAAACATACCCTTAATAATTTAATTGCTAAACAACTATTTATGACAGATTAGTGTTTATAGATTAGGAAGAAACAATTTAAGGAGATGCAAACCAATTGAGTGAATTAAAAGTGTTCAAATGATTGGAGCGGACCAGTCACTTGACTCAATTTGATTAGATGGAGTCTACTTAATCCAAGCAAGGTAATTGGTCCAAACAGATTGGTGGAACCACTTAATTCGAATGCCCCACATGCTCTGAACGAGCCAAGTGAATCTACCAAACTAGAAAGTTTGGAGGCATCAAATCAATTTAGGCAATCTTAGCACATCACGCCCGCCAGACAAGGTAGGTTGGAAGGGTTGCCCGAGCTTGAGTATTTAAGTAGGGCCAACAGACAATTCATTCTTCATCCTATTTTTCTTAGAATAAATAAAAAAATCTATTTACCTATTTATACATCAATTCATTCTTGCTTAGTCCTCCATTCTGGCCTACTAATACAACAATCTGCCATCAATAATCTAAATGTAAGTTAGTTGAATCTTAATGGCATATGCATAATTGTCTCAGTGATTAGCATTCATAGTTGTTTTAATTCCAAGTATAAAACGACTATAAGACCCAACTATGCATTTCAGCAAAACTAATTTGAGGATGATAATATAAAATTTGAGATACACAAATACAATCAGTGACGAGGAAATTATACTCAACGAACACAGATCCGTATGCAATCATAATTCCATAATAAAACAAAATTTACTGCCATATCCTAAAAAAACTGTCAGCCTGAGGATTGCTTGGTAATCCAAAGCTAAAATTGTCATATATTCAGTTTACCAGAGCAATGGTGATGTCTAAATAATTTCAAGTGCATGATCATGTACGACATCTTAACTAATGATGCTGCTCTCAGCACTTGCGTTACCATTAATTAGACTTCACCTTTGCCGCAGATGTTGAAGCGAGGTAGGAGAGAGTCCTGTGACCCACAAAGATGAGGAAAACTCCAATAAGGCCAAGGACCTTCAGAGTGGTGAAGAGATCCAACTGTTGCAGAAAGACAGCAAACAATTAGAGATTGACAAATGCAGATCATAATAAAACTGAAATGGGGGAAAAATTAGAGCACCTTCAACCAGAAAAGGACGTAGAGCAGTAGAAATAGCAGCAATGCCAGCATGAAAGAGTAGGGAGAACAAGGCGTGGACAGATGAGGAAGGGAAGCTCTTCAAGTTTACTCCCAAAGTAAGCAACTGCACAGATGCCAAAATAGACATTGATAACTGATAATCATAGGAATGATAAATAACAAGTGAATAACAGCAACAGCTAAAACATCCAATTCAGATGCGTCTACAAGTAAAGCAATGTGTAAAGAGAAAATTGAAATCAATGGCTTATGAAGGTTGCTTTCGTTTGAGCATCAAAATGAAATCAATCAAGTAGCACTCTCGCCTGAACAAACAAAAATCTATAGCCATAACATTATAGCTTCAATATTTGAAGGAAAATTGAATCATCTTTCAGAAATGAAAGCTGTTGATAAACCAAAATGTCTACTTGGCATCTTTTGCAATGGAAATGCGGAAAGTGGTATTTGTGAAATAATATTGTCAAATAAGGCCAAGCTCACCCCTATCACAAACCCTCCAAGTGGTATAAGGTAAAAGCCAGAAATGCAAGAGAAAGCTCATTTGGTGGTCTCTTTTCCAGGGCCCGGAATATGTGTGATATCTCCTGCTTTGGCCCAAATCTTGCGTATGGGTCGACAGATAGTGATGGAGGACGTGATGCCTTCTCTGGTGGTTCTGGCAAGTCCAAATCAATGTATCCCAGGACATGGAGGAATGAATTCTCCTGCATAACAACAAAAAAGATTTACAGAGGATAAATCAATAAAGTAATCACTCGGAGTATTAGGAATATTGTACCATAGCTGCATCTCCAACGGCAAGTTCAATGTCATATCTACCTGAGAGGTAATAAAATTTTTCAACGAGTGCAAGAAAATCCTGCAAGAATTGTGGTTATAAGAAGCTTTCCAATAACATGTACCATCTAATGCTTCCAGTTTCATTGTTCTATTAAGACAATGATTTCAAACAGTATATAAAGATCAATACTTTGTTCTATTGAGCCAAAAATAAACAAACGTGCAATTTATCATCCAAAGTTCACACCCTTTAATCATTATACACTTAAATCAACAACCAATTAATTCAGAAAAGATGCATAATGTAAACTATCAGCAACTTGAAAAAATGGCATTCCATATTAAAAAAAATTATGAATCAATAGTGTTCAAGCTGCATCAAGGAAGAACAAACTGACTAGTATTATCTTATACTGCCTGGAAGAACTCTCAATGCAAAGATATGCTCGACTTTACTTTCATGCCTCAGCTTTAAGAACACCTGTTACCAAATATTTCCAATCAGACTTAACACAATAAATAAAGCTCTTATTATATATAAAAATTGTATATTTCAATTTTGCATTTGGATATCATCTAAAGGAGAGTCATAAACCAAGTTAGAATTTAATAGAGTTATGAGTATTAAGTTTAGCCACGTATTATTATTACTACTATTATCATTATATAGATAACAAAATTATTCTCTTATGAATACATAACATTTCCTGTCAACTGACCTGATGTGGCTTAATTGTGTTTCCAAGAGGCGTGAATAGTTGGAAACTTAGGCGCAACTTCTGAAGATGATTTGCCACTAGTGAAATTTTGTCATCCTTGGAAAAATCTAATCTGAAGGAAAGAAAAATAAATAAAGTATGTGTTCTATTCAGTAGAAACAAAAAATGAATTGTCTATAGTGCACCAGAAAAGAGAGTATAAAAGATATCAAAATGCAAATCCAGGAGTGAACTCAGAGACAGATCAACATAAACTAGTACAAATGTTCTGGCACAATCTAACTCATCTTATAAAATTATTGTTAACATGGAAAATCAGTTAAATAAAATAAAAAAGAAAAGAAATAATAACCCAAGTTGAAAATTGTTGTTAACAAATGAATTAATTGCACGTTTGAACCACAGTGCAGGTCAACCAGAGTGTACCAAAGACAAAGCGTATTTAAACATATATTTTGTGATATTAAGGTGTTACTTTAACATGCTTGCAGAAGACTCGCTATCAGTATCGTAAATTCCAATTTGAGACTTGTCTACTTTGACCAATCCTGTTAGAAAAATCAATGAGTGAGCATGCCCTCCAGTGGCATAGGTATTCAAATTCTCTGGGTCATGAAGTGAAATCTGCAACCAGCACAATCGGAAAATCTAATTGGTACATGATAAAAAGAAACTTCATACCTAGCAAAAACTAATATGAGGTTACCTCAAATTCTAGTGTATACATTCCGATGTCAATTTTCAGAGGTAGGATGTCTAAGTAATGAACCTTCTTTTCTGTGTCAAATTGTAATTCCTACAATTTCAAGAGAAAGTTATTGTATGAATTTAGCTAACATTTTCAGTTTAGCTCACCATCATGAATGGATATATCAGGCCTCGTATAATAATAAAAAAAGCAAAGAAAAATATGTAACCTGGGTTTCAAGTATAGGGTTGTTCTTCACATCAGAACTGGAAGCTTGTACAAGATTCACTGTCAGTGGAGGTGCAGCTGAACCAAATACTGTAGTCACCTCAACCTGAGATGAGCACAAAAGATATAGTTCTTAGCTTAAGAGTATGGACAAGAGCATAAG